>JACCIC010000134.1:770000-1340000 GCA_018907035.1 Sycobia sp. Sy_11 | reverse complement strand
TGTGTGTGTGTGTGTGTGTGTTCGAGTCGCAAAATTGCGCAAGGTGGGCAGGAAGGAGTTAACTTATGTGGAATAATAATCAAATCCTCACATACGGTAGTGCAGAATATATATCAAATAACTTCTTAATTAGATTCATTATATATATATATATATATATATATATATATATATATATACATATATATACATAGAAGATGTTAATGGTTGATATAGCATAAGGGTGTATAACGGTTAGGTTTATGGCAGCGCTTCGGAATTTTTTTTTAATATTTGAACTACCTAAAAGCTTATTTGTAAGTTCGAGCTGCAAAAACTGTTCGAACAGTTCGAGCCGCTCGAATATATCAACTAGAATCAAATAGTTTCAGCCGCCTGAACGTGCACGTGTAGGTCTGAACGTGCTTGAAGATTTCAGCCATGCAGGTTGATCAGACTGTTGGAACAGGGCACATGAACTATGTACAGTGAACATGTATATATTGTTCTAATATATTTAATCCGAACTTACACAAATATTTTAATTATCGTAAAAAATTTTAGTCTTATATCCTATAGAGATATTATCTCAAAACAGCGAATTTAGAATTTTTTGATCTCTACCGTGGTGACATTTATAACTGTGCTTATCGGATGCATACACACACACAGTAGACGAACGAAAAACTCCGCTGTTCAAAATCATTTTATAAATATTTACAGTTGTTAATATGCGAGTATTTATAATTAATTAATTTTCGTCTATTCTTTTCGGCACAGGCACTAAGAAGATGGAATACAAGACGAGACAGTGGCACGAGAAGTGCTTCTGCTGCGTCGTCTGCAAGAACCCGATCGGCACCAAGAGCTTCATCCCGCGCGAACAGGAAATCTATTGCGCCGGCTGCTACGAGGACAAATTCGCTACTCGATGCGTGAAGTGCAATAAGGTATGTGTTTCGGGAGAGTAATCGAGGCATTGTTCTGGATTTAAATTATAGCACTAAAATCCAATATTTCGTCTATTTTTTTTTCGGATCGGCCGCTGGGTTGCATTATATTGCAGAAGGTAGTGCCAGAATTTAATTCATAAAAAACAGAATATTTAAAATTGAATATAGAGCGGATATGTCTTGAATTTTTCAATATATTGGTTTTATATGTTACTTTATAAAGAAGGTTCTGTCTTATCAGATACTTATCAGATTTATATTAAAAAGATAAAGTTCCTTTGTTGCAAAAGACTTCGTGTTGCGTAAAATCGCTTTATTAAAAAAAAATGTATTTTTATAATAAACTCTGCTTGTTTTATAAGTGTTCGTGCACAAATAACTATAAATTGTAAATAGATTATTTCTTGGCAAGAATCAACACTTCTTATCAATTAAAGATTTATGAAGCATACCTTTATACCGGTTGAGTAAAAAGTACCTTATTTGACTCGTAATGTCATATAAACATTAAACTATTGAACATTTTAATTAATCTTTGACCTATATCTATGTCAATTGAACATTGCTGTAAGATCTCAAGTAAATTCTTCAGGTGGTGTAAAAAATAGAGTTGCAAAGTTTCATTTAGCAATTTTATTTATCAGATGCTTGACATTTTCATTTTTCATTCATTTTTTTCATCGTTTGACGCATTTAGTTCAAACTGTCAAAAATTACAGAGTTGACGTAAATAAGATTTACAATCAATTAAATGTTGCAACAATTCAATATTTGAAATAGAGTATTTTTTGCTCGATCTATAAACTTAATACCGATATTTCCTGAAGAAATGTATCTTTTGCTGTATCAAGCAGATCTTTTGCTTCCCGACAATTGCACTGGCTGAAGTTTTGATACAATACAACTGCTTCCGAGACACTAAAACTCGATCTTTTCTTTTATACATTCATCGGTATGCCTGACTCTACTATTAAACTAAACTGAACTATTAAACCATCCCCCGGATTTCGATTAATGTTTAACGCAACAAAAAAAAAAAAACGCTCGCGTAAAGTCGCACCGCACACGCTCGTCCATCGGTCGTAAATCATTAACGCGTGACTATCTCTCCTTCCCAATTGCAGATCATCACCAGCGGTGGCGTTACGTACAAGAACGAGCCCTGGCACAGGGACTGCTTCACCTGCAGCCACTGCAATCAGTCCCTCGCGGGCCAGCGATTCACGTCGCGCGACGAGAAGCCGTACTGCGCCGAGTGCTTCGGCGAGCTGTTTGCCAAGAGGTGCACCGCGTGCACAAAGCCGATTACCGGTAAGTCCAGATTGGAATACGGCCTCGACGCCGCCCGAGATAATACGAGAGAATTTAAGAATAATTCATACAATATTATAATTCGAATGTCAGCTTCTGCTATTTTGAAAGTTTGTTTTTTATTTCTTTTTTTTTGTTTTTTTTGAAAACGCCTTAATATTGAAGGTAGAGAGGGGGACTGGTAGCGGATTAAATAGGAGACGAAAACCATATTAAAACGACTTGAATCATATGTGTCTATTTTAATATACTTGAACATCAGCAAAATTGAGACCATTGATAAGGCTTGGATAAAATCGATGTGAATAGAAGCGATGTCATTAGACAGTCGATAGATGAAATTATCTGCTCTTACATAAAATTTTTCTAGCTTTCAACTGATAGTAATGTATTGTAGGGTACATCCATTCAATACGTATCAATAATCTCAAATATGTGTATTAATTAATTGTATCGAAACTAGTACACGATGCAATAGGTGTACGAATACGTTTTAATAAGGTTTTCAATCCTGAATGAAATCTGTTGGAATCCAAAATTTTTGTCCGAACATTTTGAATGGGAGGTGTAAGGCTCAATTTTTTGCTTAGAGTACTCTTTTGTTAGAGCATTTGGGCACACTTGACGGATAATCGTTTGATCAAAGGATAATCGAACTGAACCGTTCGACCGAGAAGCTACTTCACCTAATGGATATTTAACCGAAAGTGCACTTTATGAAAAAGAAAATTTGACCGAGAAGCATTTCATCCAATGTATACTGGACCATAAAAGTCGATCAAGTATCGCTCGCTTTAAAGCTACATCAATGCGATGAATATAGTAATTTATTTGATAAACGTAATTACCATTAAATATCCTTTCGGCGAAATTTCCATTCGACCAAGCGCATGTTCGATTATAGACAGGTTTTCGGCCAAATTCCATCGGTCAATTATCTCACCTTTTCTCCTGTCAGGATAAAAAAATTGATACCTTACATATAGTCAAAAGAATAATTACATATTCCATATAATGCAATGTAAAATCACGTTTTTCCCCTTCGTATACAGGCATCGGCGGCACACGCTTCATCTCGTTCGAGGACAGGCATTGGCACAACGACTGCTTCATCTGCGCCGGCTGCAACACCTCTCTCGTCGGCCGTGGCTTCATCACCGACGCCGAGGACATCATCTGTCCCGAGTGCGCCAAGCAGAAGCTCTCGTAAGCTCGACACCTCCGGCCCCCGCTCCACCACCAAAATTTTACGCGTATGCCGCGCATACGCGTGAAAGCAGTAATAAAGAAAAATTGCAACAAAATATAAATGAACAAATATATAAACAAACGAGATATGGGATCTTTGACGAATGGAGTATAATATATGGAAGAAAAAACAGAACCAGTAGAGATGCGCGTAAAGGGATAAGGCGATTTGAAGTTTATTGAGCGCGGGGAATTAAAAGAAAAAAGAAAAGATGAAAAAAAAAAGAAAAGAATGAAAACCCTCGTTATTGTCCGTAATCTGACGTGGGTCTGACTGCGCTACGTCGCTAAATCCGAAAATGTAAAATTCTTCGGATTTTTCGACGAACCGCGTACCACGAGGTTCGATTGAGCTTTGACGGTAAACAAGGGGCTTTGTCGACACTTCGATCGCTTTGTCGTAAGGCCATTGTACCTTCCGCTCGGTTCGTTTCAATTATTCACCCGAATTGAGTGAAGTCCGCTTAAAATATCACGCAGAAAACAAAAACTATAGTTTGCGACAGTACAAAGGAAGAAGAAAAATATTAAAAAAGCGAAAGCCGAGATTTTCGTATGAATTTTTCAAGTCGGGATAGCTGGAACTTTCCTTCCGAAACATATCATTACGAATCAGTGCTGGTCATTTCAGTCGTGTAACAAATCGCACGGGCAAGCGTAAAAGGCCTTGGTCCGAGGAGCCCCCGAATCGATGCTCAATTTGAGCCGGAGCGACGCCTAAAAATTTATCGAAATTGAGTTGGTTACGGTGCTTCGCATACAGTCATATAGTGGAATGTTGCAATTAGAGAGAATAATTATACGAGTCCCGCGTTCCGTGTCGATAGCTCGCTGGAAAAATCCGACCGTTTTTCCGATGCACGAAGCCTTTTGTGTACAGCCATATTGAATATTATAAAAGTAAACGCATATATATTTTATTATTAATATATACATTGCGACGAGGGAAAATTTCTGGACGACTGGTCGAACCAGAGCGCGGGAGGTATATAATTTATTTCTCTTATATATATATACATGCATATATGTAGCGAGGTTTATACAGGAGTGTATAGTGATAAATGCCCTAATTTCGTTAAATTTTGAGCAATCAAAAGCTGAAAAAAGAAATACAAATCTTTTATTGTATAATTCATATGTTACATATTTTAATTGTGCGGTTCTACTTAAAGATTGCAAATATATATATATATATATATATATATATATATATATATATATATGTATGTATGTATGTATGTATGTATATCTATATATATACGAACGAACGAAAAGAGATGAGGCGAGAGAGGATGTAGCATTGGAGAGGCGAGCAATAGAAAGCCGCGCATATAATAAAGTTGTCGTCGCGATGTTACTCATTAATAATGTTATTGTTTTATTTTCGCTTTGTACGCGTGAATTTATAGAATAGCGAGAGAGACGACCGCGAGCTGTTGGTTTGCGCTGCGAGGGTCGATTAACAATTCAAGAAACAAAAAAATTAAACAAAAAAGAAGGAAAGAAGAGATAGAACCATCGTAATAAATAATTGGAAAAAACGAAATCACGCGGTGTATAATACGTTTTAAAATACTGTATAAGGATGAAAATTTATCGTTGTGTATGGAAGAGAGCCGTCTGATTTTTATTTAAATGGGGCAGTGGCAGCGTACGCGAGTGCGACGTATACGCGCATTACAGGACAATACACTTTGGGCAAATGCAACAGTCGCGTAGATTTTTTTTTCTTCTTTTTTATTTTGAAACACACCGCTGTCGCGCGAAAAGCGATAACGCGCGACGGGCAGCAAATAAATTCTTGTTATTCTTTTGCTTCTTTGTACTTTCGTTGGCGAGCCGGAGAATTTCGTTTTAGTCTTTCGATTTTATTTTATTTTTTTATTTTTTTTTTTTTGTTTCAAACTTCATGCACGAGATATAAGCTATAAATGTCATCGGATATACCCGCGTGTTATTCGATAATTCGTTGAAATAGCAATTATTAAAAGCAGGTAATACGATATTATTTTTGTTTTATTGCCTTTTTTTTATTTTTTTTTAATTTTATTTATTTAATATCGCTTGCTTTTATTTGTAAGTAAATTATTTTCACAGCGCGTAAATCCACGCTGTGGAATGAGAAAAGATTGTCGAGAGGATCAAACAAAAAAAAGTGTAATTAGCACGCGGGATATATAGAGCGCGCGAAATAATTGTGGCCTTATATTCGCACGAGCGATTATACCATCAGCAAAAACTAACGCCTTGCGTATAATATAATAAATGTAACATTGTTTATGAACATAATATGACACTTGATGCGCAATGTGAATAAAAAAAGCAAAAAAAAAAATGAAGAAAAAACAAGCGACAAAATTTAAGATTTACACAAGAAAGATAGAGGTCTCTTTATGTTTCGATGTATTCAGCGTTAATCGTTATGAAAAACAAAATACAAAAAAAAAAATGCGCCATGACCAACAAAAATTGTACCCGCTATATATTCTTACGAACCACTTACATACTAATCGCCTTTATTAGAAATTATACAAGTAAACGAAAAAAAAATTATTCTGTATTCAGCATATCGTACTGTTACACTGTAAAATTGACAAATGAATAAATGTAATTATTTACGATTATTTAGTTGTTTATTTGTTATCGTTTCAGAAATCGGCAATAATTATACAATAAATACTAAATTTACCTAAAATATTAATTGCGGATTGAGTTTTTAACGAAAATTCAGCATTTTATTATTTATAGTAATGAAAATATTCTGTATCATACTTTAAATATTTTTTGTAGAATTTTCAAATAATTAATAATAAAAATTTAAGAACATATTTTTTCAACAAAATGTTAATAATGCAATATGTTATAAAAATTATAATAATTTACATTATTTATGAAATGCATTGTCATTATAAACTTTATTTTATTATATTGTTATACATTAATTTATACATCCGTGAATTTTATATTAAGACTGGCAATGTCAGTCTGAAATTCATAAATACTTTCTTTATAAATGATTATTTCATTTCACAGCTTTTATTCAAATTATATACTGATTACAACTAAAAAATAAGAAAAGAAATCTACGTTTTCAACAGCGGAGGTAGTGGTAAAGTTCGTTTATCAAACAAAAGGTGGCGATAAAATATAAACCTGTAATTTTTCTATAATAATTTCAAAATATTTATTGGAAAATTATTATTAATTATTTAGGTGGATTAATATTCTCTTCTATACCAATTGATTCAATAGTAAAAGCTCTTTTTTATTTTTATAAAGGTTTTTTAACTCTATATGTAAAATATATGTCGCAATAATGTCGAAATGCTGATTTCATTGTTTTTGCTGGACTACAGTTCAGTAAATTTGGAAAATTTCTTGATGAATACTAGGTTGTGGTATATTTAGAATGACCCTGCACCGAGCTGTAAACCAAGATAGAAGTTTTCGAAAATTATTTAAGAAACAGGAATCATATTATGTAAGTTTTTTTATAGAATAGATTCCTTTAGTTCATTATTTATTCATTATTATTGCATTAAATGAATAAATAAATAAATTTAAGCATTATTTCTGAAAGCATAATTAATGAACGATTGAAATCTTAGTACTCTTGCTCGTCATTTTACGTATCGTACCATTTTGACTACTTTTTTTTTCTGAATAGAAGTTGCAGCGTCAATTACTTTAAATACAAAATTTCGTTTACTTTATTGAGCTTTTTGATACAAGAGATGTGGTCAAAGTAATTATTCTGGATTGCATTTGAAAAAATCTAAGATAAATACATCTGGCAATATGGATTCAGTTCGAATTTGTACCATTTTTTCTTCATTAATAACAATTCAATAAGTATAAATCTAATACAATACATTAAACTTTCGACTAACTTTGCTCAAAATTTTATCTAATTAAAGTAATTTAACAACAGTTAGTGTATATTTGTATTGATGTTTTGCATTATAGAATATTGCTATTTTAATAGGAAGTAAATACTTATGACAATAATCTTTACGTTTCTTTGACAGGTAAGTATATCTGATAAAAATTAGCTCAACCTTACTGATATATCTTCAACGCGTCAATAATTGTATTTAAAATAAAACTTTTAAATATATTAAATTATGCTCGATAGAATAAAACTCGAGGCGAACTCAGTGGATGTCATTAAAATAGAACCGCGAACCCTCTGTGCTATTTACAATCAAAGAGAACAACAACAACAAGAACAATAAGATCGCTCGCAATGGGACGTCTAGCGATAAATGAGACTTTTCGCACAAAGAGCCAATTTCAAAATATACGTATACAGTGAAAAAGTTTCGAGAGACTATGAAACTCTGCTCCACCCCTCCTATCTCTCTCACTCTCTCTCTCTCTCTCTTTCTCACTTTCCCACCAAACTTTTTCCGACATTTCGAATAATAGAGCTCGGCCACCTGGCCGACTGAGCGTCGTCTTGTTTCACTTAATCCTCCGGATGAAATGAATATATACAAGCCCCCCTCCCCCTCCCTGACTTGGATAGCAGGGGAAGGGTTGGTGTGCAGAAAATTATATACGGAAAATCTGTCGTCACGGGTGCAATTTAAAAGTTTGCGGTATTGTGTTGGCGGCCGTCTGGCATCATCAGAAATTAAACTTGAGAAGTATAATCAGTGAGAGCTGTATGAGCTTATTCGACAACCAACTAATATTCCATCGTTTCTATTTTTTTCTTGGAAACAATCGTGTTGAAATATTATGCTTTGCATAAGATAATCGCGAATGAAGAAAAGATAATGAAGAAAATTTGAGGTAAGCGCTTTTTCGTGTTAGAACATACGATAAAAATGTGGTTTCCCAAGATGAGAAAGAAGAGGAAGCCTTTTCGTAGTTTCTTATTTATTTATGATACAGAGAATTATTAAATTATATATTGAGCAATAAAGAATTTTTATAAGATATAATCAAAATTCAATCGGTCAAATAGTCGATGAAGTACGAATATTAGTTTTAAATTATTTATGCGTTTACAATATAATATACTTACAATATAATATATTATCCTTAGCGTTAATAAAATAAATAGTTGAACTACATACTAGCTACATAAACTAAAAGTCGATACCTAAATATATTTAGTTAGACTTACAACTTGTTTCTCAAGGTGTAATGTATTAAATAATTGTAAACAATCGTTTCATTATATTATATTACGTTAATATATATTGGTCATGTACGAAAATAAAAGTAAAATGAAGATAATAAACCAGTACATATTAAGTATTTATTGACATCAATGCATGGGGCATTTACAATGACAATTAATTTAATTAAAACTATTTCCACAATCATTGTTGTAATTATTATGTTACAATTATAGAGATAAAAAACTTGCTTAATTATGTCATTAACTGCTGGTATTATTATTTTTTCACCACTCATGAGGCTGATATTATTTAAATAACAATTAGCCATCAATGCATTGTGAACAGGTGAAAACAATTTAAGAAAAAAAATTAGCTGTCAGACATAACTCTGTAAAAAGCTAAACAGGTCAAAGTCAAATACGTTCATTAAATTTTAAAGCAGTGTAAGTAGTAAAAAGAGAAAAAGAATTTGTATATGCACACGGGTATTATAAGTATTTTAGCTCCTTCGTATACTGTGGGAGAATATAACTCGTTGTCTCGATTTTTATGCATCTGAGGATACATTCAAAAAGTCGTCAAAACTCTACAGAATCTGTTTCCTATCATCGGTGTGTGTGTGTGTGTGTGTGTGTGTGTGTGTGTGTGTGTGTGTCTACTTGATATTGATTCATCAGTGACTTTTGACATCCACTGCCAACCGATATTCTCGATGAGCGTGTAGAGTGGTGTAGAGACACCATAATGCTTATGGTGTCTCTACACAGTAGGCTATTATAAAAACAAGGATATAGATTTAAATTATAGTCGACATCGCGTGCAACAAGTTCAATCTCTCAATTCTAACGTGAAAGGTCACGTACAGCTAGCGAATGTAAAAAAAAAAGAACGAAGTACTTGGGATAGGCTTAACTATTAGTGCATGGCAGATGGTCGAGAAAACTCGATAAAAATTCAAGACATACTATACGTATCGACGCTCAATTCTGATCTAGTCTCAGTGTCGAAAATAATGAAAGATGGACACCAATAAAGTTTTGAAGATGATTTATATACAATCATAAAGAACCATAAAGTTATTACTATATCGAAGTATAGCACAAGAGTGCAAGGACTTATATATTATAATAAAGCCGTATGAAGATAAGATGTGTACGATGGCGAACTTAATGAAATGAGTCAGCATTTGTGGTAAGAACAGTTCTGCCATAGAGATATTCATAGGTAATAAAAGAATAAATCGAGAAAGAAATAGTCATGACTATCAATATAAACAACTACGACCGAAGAAAAATCGATGGTGGATGTTATCTACAATCAAAAATGACCAGGACACCTTTTCCAAAAGAGAAATAATTTCAAAGCAGCAACGTCGCATTTTTGCGCCTTTTCATTTTAATTCACTGCCGCCTCGATTCATCTGTTTACACGAATTCAACCTGTAGACTATATTACTTACTTTCGCAATGTATTTATTTTTCAAAATGATGTGATTCTCTTACGTTAATTGTATCTTTCGTCGAAGTGTACCGCAGTCAGTGACATAAAATGAAAGATTTGCCGGTAGTAGTAATTGCGCTCATTTTTATCCGAAAATCCGTTTTATAATAAATTAACATTTCAAGTTTTACATAAACTTAATATGTAATAAATACAGTGATGAATACAGTAAATTCAACGATTATCGGGCTTCTGAAGACCCAACGGTTTATGGAAAATTAAATCGAGGAGCGCGTTGGCTTACAAATTATATTGAAGCAAGTAATCTAATAGCACATTGTAGGAGTGAAAGATACTTATTTTTGCCTCTTATAAAACCTTCCACTCGGTGACGACAGATCGATCAATTGACGGCTAAATATACTAAATTGACGGCTACACATACTAAAAATTGACTGCTATATATACTAAAAAAGTACATTAGTTAATAAATGAATTTCTTATAGGTCAGTTTGAAACTTACTTTCGGGAGTGTTCATTGGAACTTAATTTTATTCATCAATATAATTACTGTTCTATGATTTATAACTATGTATGCATTTCATTAATTTTTCTTCTATTGTTAAACTCCGTCAACTCTTTTATGGGCATCGTGTAGTACTTAACGAAACCCCCCGCGGAAGCTGTCCGAGTACACCTAGACAACGAGTACTACTCACCAAATGCAATCAATATATAATATTCATATACTGTTTTATCAACTCGATTAGCTGGAATTTCCAACTGTTTGAACATGGGTTCGAGTTCTTCGATTATCAAAAGACTAACAACTCTAAATTGTAATTTTATATATAAAATGTACTTTTTCCCAGCCCTAGTTTGAAATTGAACTATGTTCTTGTATGTAAAATATTAGGGTTATCATTTTCATAGAAGATTAAGATTTATTTGTAATCTATTATTATATAGTATTAGCAACGAATGTCATTCTACGAAAACATGCGCATAGAAATTGTACGTATCATATATTTCGATATCTACTATTATTCGAACACGAAATTTCATTTACGTAAAAGTTGTTCTTGTATATTTTTGGAAATCATATGCTATTATTCAGTCACGATAGTATCAATAGAACCAAAAAAACGGGAAACTGTTTCAGGGCCAGAGGATAACAGACAATAGGAACAGAACAATTGTAAAACAAATGCCGCTTCCCCAAAAATGCTAATTTATTTAAAATCTATATAATTCTTAAGATTTTAGAATATTCAACTTTCATAAAATTAAATCTGGAACAGGTGATTTACAATATTTATATCCTTTACGGTCTACTTTGCAGCATAGGCATAGTCCATTGCAGAGGGGTGCTGAGCCATGGCACAATGAAGCGCACACTGCGTCATCGCAATCTACAATAAATTATTTTTAAACATTACAGGTAAATTGTTAATTCAGATTTTCTATTCTTAAAATTTATGTTTTTCTTCTTATTATTCATTTATAAATTTCTATTCTTTAATTGTTTCGAATTAAATTTTAATCTTAATCGAAAGAATTACTTTAATGGTTTGCTGTGGGTCATAACCAAATAGTTACGTAACCTTTTTTGAATTGATATATAAGTTTATACTCGAAAAATCATCTATTTTTGTTTTAAAAAATTATTATCGTATTTTAATTAGATCTAATAAATTGTTTATGAAAATTTAAATTAAGTCTATGTCTCGTATCCTTTGTTATATCTTCGTATGTGATTCATATTAATATTTTATATTAAGATCGACGAATTAAAATAACTTTACCTAATATTTTTGATTTTTATTATTGTATATTTATATCAGCATTGAAATTGATTTAATAAATAAGAATTAGCATATAATCTGCATATAAAGTAATGATATAACTGTTGTCGGATTATGAAATTTATGAGCCATGTACGTTTTTAATTTTATGAAATTTATAAATAATTATAATTTTTTAACTGTTTCTTTTGAAATAACATATGTTTTAATGAAGTAAAACACGATAAATACTGTAATTTCAACAATTAATACAATTTTTATGCTCTATCATGCTCTTTAACGTTCTTGAAAATAAGAGTTAAATATTTTTTTATTAAATATTACGTACCTGCATTACTTGTGATGCAGCTTATACTAATAAGTAGAAGCAAAAAAAGAAATGATGACTTCATGGCAAATAGTACAAGGTTCGTGTAATTTAAAATCTATTCCATTTTACTTGAATGCTCAAATACATTTATATAGTGTTGTTTAGTGCCATTTAAGCCTGTAATTGCTTACTGATAAATAAAGAGATAAGACATAATTATAGAAAGTAGAAAAATAGAATCGCTTCGTTGCTTATTTGCAAGTGTAAAATATGTTAGCTATTTCTCTGTATTTGATGTATATATATGTGTGTTTGGAAAATTCTATTTTCATTTTATTATTCTAAATTTCAGAGGGAATCAATTAGCGGCATCCTTCTAAGACAACATATAGTAGAATCGATTATATTTAATGTCGACTCTTCTACTGCATGGTAGAAGCGATAGTCTGTGTTGGCCAATATAGTTCCATTCTATCATACGAATAAAATTCACAAGAACCTTGTTCTATTGTAGTCTTTCTTTTAATTCACATAAATTTCGTATACTCCGCTTATTTCGCTCACTTCGTAACTGGTGCTCCATTGGCACAACTCCTTAAAGCTTGCTTCACTAAGTCTTCGTGTATACAAAATGCTTTCTCTGCCACGATTAGGCAGGTTTTCGGCGTAAAGTTTGCTATATACTTTGCTATTAAACTTTGAAAACTACTGTATTCTGAAAAGCAATGTATTATTATTATTGCAGTCCTGCAACAATTTAAAATGAACTGTGTAAGTGTAATATTCGTAGAACGCTTCGACCACCACAAGATATATTTGTTTTTTTACTCAATCATCTTTCATGCTTATGTAGATACAATAAAATGATTCCAACTCATTCTGGTGAAAACAAATTTATATTACAGCTATTCAAGAAAATAGTCTAACCTCCTCACTTACAGGCTATTGTCGGTTAATTTATATATAAAACAGAGTTTTATCTTACAAGGTACTAAGGTGTATTAATATAATATTTATAAAAAATATTTATCCTGTATCTGGATATCAAAGATAGATAAGTAAGACTAACAAGGTCAAATTCTTCCTCCAGATTCTCGAGTTCACATGCATGAGTTCATTTACCTCTTCCACTTATGTATCGATGAGTTCTACGTAAAATCTTTGCAGTCCTACTTTTAACAAGTTATTTAGAGGCTCAATATCTGTCAACAAATTTGTAAGCTCCAGCAGATATTAACCTACGATCGAATGTGAAGGACTCGGCTGTGATTATCCTTGTAAGTAAAAGTGATCATAATTTCTCTAGCGCAACCTATTCGAGGCCGGTAAAAATGATCTAAAATAATAAGAATGCAATTTTACATCTATCTAAATATTTAAATATGCACTGCTTGCTTACATTACTGCTTTTTATGTAATTTGCAGTAATCGATAAAAGGAAATTTGTATATACGTATGTCTTTGACGATGTAGTAATTAAAGTTCAGGAAATTTTAGATATATAATTTGGTTTTCAAATAATATATTGTATAACAAATACAAATTATAAAGGTCGACTTAAATTCATTTGGAGGCCTACGATGACTCGATCGCTAGAGCGAAGGACTAGTAACTTGGTGATCCGAGTTCAAATCCCGACCTTGGCCGACACAGGTACCGCTGTAATAATTTACATCTGCTTTGTTTAGTCCGTCACTGATTAGTACCGGTATTTGGAAGCATAAATTGAGCGACGTTAAATAATATAAAAAAAAATTCATTTGGGTTAAAGGAAACGTTACTGTTTAACGCTTTTGAATTAGCAGAGAACGAAGTTTTATGCAGAATTTAATGTTTCTAAAATTATTTATTATTTTTTTAACTTAATGAATGATTCAGTAATTTTAAATAATCTGTACATTATTAGAACATCATTAACATAAAATTTTAAAGATATATCAGGTATGTGAATAAGTCTTTCCCGTTTTTTTTTCAATTTAGCTTTATTGTGAAAATGGTTACAAATGATATTGAAGATTATCGCTAGTCTAACTTTTAATCTTCTGGCAACTACGAATCCGTTTCGAAAATTCGCCGTTTGGCTCTACCAGTCATACATTTTTGTTCCTCGTAGAATGAGTGCGGTCACCACCATGCGTCATCTAAGATGGTATCAGACGAGCAACGTCTGGACTATACGGCGGGTGGGGTTTCTAAGTATGTTTTCACCGGCGGTGCAACATGTGGGCGAGCATTGTCATGTTGCAAAATAACTTTGTCGTGCCTGTCGGAGTATTGTGGCCGTTTTTCTCGCAGTGCGCGGCTCAAACGCATCAATTGTCGTCGATAGACCTCGCCTGTGATCTTTTCCGTTCGACGACTCTCAGCTTCAGTTCGTACGGCACCCAATTTCCTTGCTTTTGGATCATTCCCATGGCTTTCAAACGCTTGGAAATGGTTGTTCGGTCAACTCCCAATGCTTCAGCAAGTTCTTCTTGCGTTTGACAAGAATCTTCATCAAGCAAAGTCGCCAATTCTCGATCTTCAAAGATTTGCGGCCGCCCGGAACGCTCCTTGTCTTCCACGTCGAAATCACCGCTTTTGAAGCGTCGAAACCATCCGCGAACACTTGAATCATCGACACAACCTTCTCCATAAGCCTCCTGAAGCAATCGATGCGTCTCGGCAGCAGATTTCTTCAAATTGAACCAATAAAGTGAAACTTCCCGCAAATGACGTCGACTCGGCTCAAATTTCGACATTTTCACGATATCAAAAATTTATGATGCGAAAAAATTTTAACTAATGTGTTAGTATGGAATTGTTGACATATGAATAAGCTTTGATTATGACATATGTAACCATTGAATACTCGCACAGTATTGCTGGCGCCATCTCTTACAAAAAACGGGAAAGACTTATTCACACTCCTAATAGTATATCGTATTTTTAAATTATTGTATCGTATCTATATGTGTAAATATCGTATGATTAAAGTTTGACAATTTAAATTATATATGATCGCCATATTTATGACGGATAAGACGTATAAATGTTTGGTTAAGCATTGCGTAACCAGTTATATTATTTTCAGCTAGTTCTGATAGCTGTCAATGCTAATGAGTAAAACAATAATTGAGAACAGATTTTTGAAAAGCAAAAATGTTTTTAAAATTTTTAATTCATTTATCACTTTAGATGTTTTATTTTTAATCAAAAAATTTTTTTCTACCACCAATCTGTAAATTGGACCCATTTAAATATTCTATAATAGAGAAATAAAGAAAAATCGTTCAAATATATCAAATATATATATTTCTTATATATCAATATATATCATTTCACTCATAATGTATACTAATCGTAGAAATTTTGTTCCATGCAAATGAGTAAATAAATAATTTAATTAAATCTGCAACGTTTCGGTAGCGGATCAAATATTAATAATATTATTAATAAAATCAGATGCATATTTGTTAATTTATAATTATAATATCACTTATCACCAAAATTAGATTTTAATGATTAAGAATTATGGCATTTATAAAGAAACTTATAAAGTATTATATTAACAGTCATTATATTGCACATTTAAATGGATACATCAGAGACTACTTAATTTATAGATGGAATTGTGTATATCGTAGAATAAACATAAACTACTTCTTATGTAGTCGATAAACTATACACGTGTTATAAATGGTACAAAATCTTATTTTACTATTTTAATTTTAAATAAATGTAAATTAGAAATTCTTTTTTGTAAATAACTTTTTCAAATTGTCTCAGTTATTTAATGCATATTAAGTTTCACTAATAATTATTATATTTTAAAAGATATTGATATAATTTTTATATAATTATTAAAAAATTGTACATAATGTTAATTTAATTTTTTTGTATCTTGTTTAATATTAATTACCTTTTTACATAATTTGATATTTATATAATTAATATTTTTTTTCAATTATGTTTAACATCTAAAATAATAACATTTTTAAAATCAAATTTAGAAATCAAATAGCAATAGCATCTCCTTATATGAAAAATGTCTACGTAATGCAGATAATTATACCGTATACCATTGACAGAATTGTAAAACTACCAAGGTGTGTCTATGATTTTTAAAGTCAGACTGCCCTCCCATAATATTAATAACGTCTTATGGCATACTCCGAGCCGAATCCCGCGGATACAACATTTCTCATCGACGTCTCAACCCCCGCCCTCCCCCTATGTATGCACCGATTCCAACTGGAGCAACTTTCAGCATCCGCTTTTTTATTTCTTTAATCCCATAATTCCCGTGGCGATGCGCAAGGCTCTCCTCGCTACACGTCTCAAATCGATCGGAAGCGATTCCGATTTCGAACACGCGCGCATGTGCGTTCCTCCACATCCCCCCCCCATGTCACCCCACGCCCGCCGCCCACTCCCCTCCCTCCACCGTCAGTCCAACCAGACGAAATAGACGAATGAGCAATGCTAATGCGTGTACCGCGGACCGGCGGCGCCGCCGCGACCGCGACACCCCATGGGCCGGGCGAGTGTAACGACGGTATTATTATTCCAGCGAGCGGTCGGACCGTGCAATTCCGAAACGAGCGTCCCGCGCGCTTGTACGCGACGAATATTTGACGCAGTCCGGCGATTCAATTGCATTTAAAGTACTTGATTCTCTGTAGGTGGGGCGACGGACGGGAACGACGCGCGTAACGGCGGATTTGGCCGGGGGTCGGAGCGCGGGCGGAGGGGCGGTGGGGGTTAGGGAGCGGCGAAAAAGGCAGCAAAAGGTACTGGGAAAACACACAGGGGTCGGGGGTAGAGGTGGCGCATCTGCAGAATTAGGTGGGCGAAAAAAATTTCCGAACCGATCGGATTTCGTAATGGTGGACCATCAATTTTGTGCAGAATAGCTCGAGTCCGTTGGAGAAAGAGAGAGAGAGAGAGAGAGCGCTTTTTCATTATTATCTACGCATTGTATTTAATATACCAGAAAATTGAAATAATACCGGTCTCTATGTTATAATAACGAAAACTAGAGCATGGTGTTTATATTTGTAGTTAAAATAACTTAAAACGAAGTAAAGTAATCAATAACTGCGTGCAAAAATGTAAAATTTTCACTTGCATAATTTAACTTTGCTGAATGCTTGTATTTAATATGCAACTTTTAAAAAATATTTTATAAATACTGAAAAATATTTATATTTGGAATTTAATAATACTTAGAAATAATAATTGAAAAATGAATTTCTTAAAAAATTCCACGAGCCATAAAAATCAGGATGATCAGGATGGTTTGAATACTTATAAAATTATTGTGTACAACCCCTGGTATTAATTTACCGTATTATATAAAAGTGAAGGAATCGATACTTTGGAACATTTTAATAAGAAAATAAATACTTCATACATGTTTGTTTTTTTTTAACGATAAAAAAATAATTGGTGAAGCTTAAAAACAGCGGGTTTAAATTAAACAGTCCCTAGAAAAAGCTGCTATGACTTTTAGATTTTGAATTTTCCTCTTCTAGGAATTTAGTGAATACAGAGGCATTAAGATCTCGAGGGATTCTTTTTTTATGGCTCATCCTTTATCAGAGAAAACTAGCTTTAACCAATGAAGGAAGCGTTATGAAGAAAGAGTTAATCAAAATGTTCTTTACCTGACTTATAGATTTATCAGCATTTTAAAAAACGAATACCGATAAACATAGATTTATCATTTCTAGAAATCCGTGTCACAGATTTTTGGACATACATATATCAGGATAGATTTCTTATCTATTAAATTAATAGACAAATTAACATATGCATAATTAAAGATTTTTTTTTAATTTATGTACAAATATTTCAAAGCAGATTCACATTTCTATTCATATGTGTGAGAAATATTTCTATATAAGTTTAACTTGTTATTGAAAATTTATCAATTCTAAGACAAAAAAATATTTCAGTTCACGAGAGACAATGAGAGCAGTAAACGAAAAGTTCAAGAAAAAGACTCCTTTAAAAATATCTCGACAATAGCAAAATTATAAATGACTAATCGTACTTCTATTACTACTCCTGACACTGCTAAATCCCGCAGAGCTTTACACTCTCAAATTAGAGCTTTACTAAAGTGCTTTAAATAAAACCTTCACCAAATGGACATCGCGTTTAATTTTATAGGGTTGCATTAAACTTTCCTTACGATCCCAAATTAAACTGAATTTAGAAGCGATTTCGAAAATTGTACGGGGAAATTGAAAACTAGTTTACTGCGCCAGTGATAAAACAGTCATTTGAAGTGGAACAGAGATAGGAACCGGATGGTTCACCGGCCGCGGGAAAGGGGCGGGGGGATGGAGAGGGCAATGAAACAGAAGAAGGGAAAGGGACCGAGATGTACGTCTACTATATGCAGATGTTTCCACGAGGTGACGCGGACTGTGATTCGGGGGAGCAATATTATAATATAGACGCGCCGTTAATTTCAGCAGTCTAAAATCATCGGTATGAAAACTGAACGATAAAGGATTTTTAAATGGCGGAAGATAGATTTCGAAGTAAGAATTAGGCGAAGCTCACAGTTTGGGATGATTCTCGAATCATTTTTATGGTAAAATTTGAAATAAAGAATTGAGAAAGTTATTGTTTTGCATTCATTTACATTATTAATAAATATAAAAGGCAAATTATTATTCGGAAATGTAATACCCCTAAAAAAGATGATAACTATTCTCTTTAAGATGCTTCAACGAATTCCTGAGATAAATTGTTCGATTTCATAGTAAAATCTTAGTTTATAATTGAAATAGTAAATTGAATCTTCTATTTATAGTGTTGATAGCAATTCAGATCTCGAAATTATTTTATTTTATAATCTTTATTTTATAATGTTTATTTTATAATCTTTCTTAAAGAATTTTTCTTTAAATCTAAACAATTAGGAAATCCTCGTTTCTGTACCAGTTCTATAGCACCCATAACTTCAAAAAAATTTCCTATGAGTATATATAAATTTGAGTTGGAAGATATATAAACGAAATATTTTACAAATGATACGTAACTATTATAAGTAGTTATTAGTTTATAATGTAAAAATGTTATTAAATACGCTGTTGAATTGTCAATACAAGTTTCTTCGATTTTTTTCTTAATTCCTCAAACAAAACTAATCCCTGAACTTGCTTACTTAGGATTCGAGTGCAAGTAAATTCAGAACCGGAATAATAAATGAAGAAAGCGCGCGAAACCAGCGAAAGATACTTATCGTGAATTATTGCCAAGCGGCGAGGATCAATTGGAAAATATTTCCGCGCTGATCGATGGTGATAAAGTGCGATTACGGTAATCCATACCGTTAACGTCAATAGGGCGGTTAAGGAAATCCTCGGCGTGAGGTAGAGAGGCGGTGGTATAAGCTTTCTCCACCGCAGAGAAATTATTCCTCCCGCGCGATAGTCAACTACACGGTAGCTTCGACTGCATCAATTTAAAATGTATATTACGTTTAGCTGCTTTTCATTCTATTCGGCTGCTCGGTGCAATGTGGACAAAGATATATATATATATATATATATATATATATATATATATATATATATATATATATATAGAGCGAGGATTTCGGCCTCGTGTTGGGATAATGCACGAACAGGTTGAATATTCGAATAATTAAAAATAATGAAGATAATCGAATAAATATAAACTGCAGTCTTTTAAAGAAAAATTACTCATTTACGAAAGTGCCGAAAAGACGAGAATTTTTCGGGCTAATCTCGATAATCATTATACAATACGATAATGGAGACCACCACACAAAGTTTCTCGATATCCTTGGTACCGTCGGTGTCGTTGCGACCGGAACGAACGAACGAAGGAACGCCTCATTGACCTCGTGATCATGATCTTATGCACACATATATACCTATATTACGGTTCAGAATTGAACACATTAATCCGCGATACTTGCGATAAGGCTCTGACCGCTCGATAGAATTCCAGGACCATCCGGTATACGCAGTTATTTGGGTACGGTTATCTTTGGACCGCGAGTCTGTGTGTGGCAAGAGGAGAGGGGAGAAGGGAAATCCGTGTGATAGATGGCAAAGATCGTTAGTGAGTCCTTCGAGATGCTGACCGGCAGAGGGACCGCAGTCGTTTACTTTATCCCTCTCCCCTATAATACGTGGGCGATGTATCCATTTCGTTTCGCCACGGATTTGGTGTCATCGACGAACATTGCACATTGACCGAACTGTAAACAGTGTCTGATAATTCTTTTTTTATAATGTTGGTAAATGACTCATATGTAATAAATAATTTTAATCGTAAAAATACATGGACGGTCAGGGATCGTTTATAATTAAATATGCAAAGATGCAAATACATTAATCTAAATGCTTCCAAAAATTTATCGTCAATAATTTATGCGTTTGGTTCAAATTTTAGATTGAGATTGGGATGATAATCCATTTTTTTGATGGGTTACCTTGGTGATTTATCAGGACCTAAAAGAGCGGAAAATTAGGTTACTGGGGGCTCATCAGAAAATAATTAATCCAAAATAATGCTACAGTATTTTAAAATATTTTTGTTTGATAATTTTTCAATTCGTAAAAATTTATCACAAATCTTATTTGTTTAAAATTTTGAGACATGTATATCTTATAGAATTGCTAAGTAAAGTTTAAAGAATTGCAAAGTATGCACCTGGCCATACATTAATTTAATTATATTTTATTCAACAGATAATTATGGTCAAATTTTAGACCTGTCATGCTAAAAATTGACGAAAGTTGTCAAACCAATTTCATGAAAATATTAAAATCAATTACATTCGTGTTGAGTTTCTTATGCAATACTACAGACGTAAAATCATATTAGCTTTGGATTTTATTATCTTACGCTTCGAGTGATAAGAATAATTAATTATTTAATAAATGAATAATTAATAAGATAAATCCAGATCGTATAGAATTATAGAATCTAGTATAAATTATTAAAATATCTGACCATTTTCTTCAAACAATTTATTAAATAACAAAATCACTTTTTAAAATAATGTATTTATCAAACAAAAGCGTAGATAAATTTTTTACGATATTAAAGACTAAAGTCTAAAATACCTTTACTTCATTAATAAGTATAAGTAAAATTATAAAAATTAAAAAAACTATAGCTATAATTATAAATTATATAAACTATATATATACACTATTATGTAAACTATAACTATAACTATAAAAATAAGAAAAAGTATAACCAAAATTCTAACTAAATCATAAAATGAAAACATAACTGGCAACATTAGTCGCGACATAATTGGATATTATAGACGATACGTATATATGTATAAATTAATAATAATAATCGGATCACCCTACCGAAAAGTTCGATTGGAAGGTCCCGGATGGAAGTTTATCTCCCACTGTAAAATGAAAATGCGCCGAATTCAGCGAGACGCGCAAATCTAATTTTCCGTACAATCCGTGGGCGGATTGCTCGCGTGAATAAATCAAAATCTACCTAATTTACCGGGCCTCCCCCCCCCTCTTGCACTTCCGGCGAAGCCATAGACTTCGAATATAAAAAGATGCCATCCCTCGATATTCTTTTCCTCTCTCCCCCTCGGCGCAACTCCCCACGGGGCTCGCCTTCTTTTTTCTTATTTTACCATTTCAGAAAGGGCTATTTTATTTAATACTCGACGGGCTCGGGCGCACTGAATTATTCAAATCTCGATGGCGAGGAAGCCTCGGCCGAATCCGCGCTATGCTATATATACTTATATCATTCGATTTAAACCATGCAGCGTCCTCGGCATCGCATCTTTTCTATATATAAGTATTATATATACATATAGCTTAAAGCGAAGGAAATAAGGGATCGGCTGATATAGGGCGGCCAAAATGCGAGCGAATCGCGAGCTGGACGCTTAGGGCGAATAGACCCGTTGCCGGCACGGAAGCGGATTTGGAAAAAAAAAATGGAAAAAATACAGTGGGATAGCGCCGACGTATGAGTCTGTGTTTATCCGAATTGCCCGGCCCTCGTCCTCGTTGCTTACGAATACACAGGCTTGGATTTGGCTGGGCACGCGGAGTCGTTTATATTATGGGACGATCGAGGCTTCGCGAGCGCCCTTCTCGGAGGCGATTGCGCAAGTCAAATGGATATATTTTTCAGTAGAAGGTAAATATTGATTCGAAATTTTCCCGATGTAATTTAGTTGCCACCGCCAGTACATTGCAGAATATTATGGGCAGAGAGCAAATACTTTTCCCTCCTCGTTTTTGTTATTCACGCTTTGCTCTCGCACATTTTCTCTTTTAAATTGACAATTTGTTTTTATATTTGAAATAAATATTTGAATAGTATGAAGTGCGAAGCAATTATGAATACGGTACAATCGAATTATTAATTTGATCCAATGTAATTGATAATTTGATTCTCTCTTGGTACAGATTTTATTTGTATTATAATTAAACAATTAACTGAAGACTAGCTAAATGTTATTTCACTTACACAGGTACACGCAGACGCACACACGCACATACGCGCGCGCATACATATACACACACAATCGGTGTTATAAGAGAAAAATTATTACTTTTTTAATATTTATTATAAAAATAAAACCCATGTATATACAAATGGCTTGTGTATATATATATTAAAAAAGCCAGATATGTGCATATTATTTATTATGTCAAATAAGTATAATATACGAACGACAAATTCTATAGAAATGGAAAATACAAATATAGATGGTACTAATATTTATATAATATTATTATTTCATTAACGTCGTTTGCATTCGAACATTTATAGTTATCAAATTCAAATAGAAATTTTCCATTGAAATTTTGACAGCTTATACGAGTATCTTTTAGAATTAAAAGTATAATACAATTAACATTTCAAGTCTAAAACGATATTTTCAATATCGAAGAGGCTGATGAATTTGATTATTAATCGCTCCTTGAATTTAATAACCCACATATCAAATTAATCAAAGTCGCAGCAATTGAATAAAAATTGAAGATCCTCAGATTGAAATCTAAAATAAATTAATGAAATTATCGTCTTAATTAGTCTTTGAATTTGTTCGATTCGGATCTTACTGTAATTTCTATCCGTAATACTGGTAAAGCGCTAATAGGAAAATTTACAGAAGATTTCATCGGATCAAATCCATTAGATTTCTCTCACCTCGTTTCTGTACGATCTTAATTTTGACACATAGTTCAATTTCCATCCAAGTCCAGACAAGGAGATTTTTTACAATACGCGTGCCCGCGCATACGTGGGTCGCGAGCTGGCACGGCAGTAGTATGGGAATCGTAAGGATATTCGTACGTGGGGGATGTAGAGAATGAAACGAGGGGAGAACGAGCCATTGAATAACCGCGATATGGCTGGCGGCGCGAACCACGTTTGGCCGGTCACCTCGTTTTATATAACGGCGCAGGAATGCGGGAGCGGGGACGATACACTGCGGGCAATGGAATTTATCCAGAAAAGATAAAGTATTCGGCTTATTCTTAACTATTATCGTAATTATTAAATGGACACTCTTTATTGCACCGATTACCTTTGAACTTTACTTTTGAAAATCGTTTTTTTCGTCAATTTCATATAAAACTGAAATTGATACTGCATGCGGGATCTGTAGCTCAACTATGGACTCTGTACTATGGGGATAAGTATTGAAATTGAGTAAAGGAGAGGCATGAGATGGGACGAAAAGTCTCATGATTAGGTAAATAGTAGGTAATTTTAAAAATTATTAGATAATGTTAAAATATTATAAGGTAGGAAAAGAAATTCTATTCATCCTTGCACCGATTGCTCTCCAAAGACAAATCGTGAAAAAATAAGTGAATTACTAGCCACAAGGAGTACAGATATACCCTGTTTTTGGCAACATTGTTCTATGAGAAAAGCCATTAAAAGACGATGATCAGAGACACAGTCGAACTCCCAGTTAATAACGCACTTTTAGTTTTCTAACTTTTTTTAGCCAGCACGAACATTAGTCTAATTTTATATTATTTATAAATATAATCAAAGAAACACTAACTAAAGCAAAATTGCCTCGATTTTTTCTTACCTGAGCAATATAATTAATTCTAATAAAGCGAGTGTATCACAAAACTTTGACTCTGCTATATATAATATATTTGTAACGTTCATTTGATTTCTACTTACTCGCCAGATTTGGTACCGAAGCGTTGCAACGATAAAAAAGTCCGGATTTTAACGGTAATAAAGAGACAGATTATTTTCCCGATCGAGACAACGACCGACTACTATATATATGTACATATATTTAATTTTATTTTTATATGACATTGTTAAATGATCTATTTCTTAATTTGCGGTCATTATCTATGCAAGACAATGCAGAAATATGGCTGAAGAGAGATTTATTAAAATTCACAAGATTTTATTGAGCCGAAGGCCCAGTTAGCACTACATTTAGCTGGACTCAATTACACTTAGATGATCAAAGATTGTGTCAAATCATTTTATTTTTGTTTTCATTTTACTGAAAATTTTAGTTCAACAGCACGACACAAGATTATTCGCGCCGCATGAAACACCCAGGGACGCTCAGCTACAATATTAAAATTTTGCAAGAACTTTTGCCAAACCTCGTAATTTTAATACTTTTTATTCTCGTTTGCATCCTCTGGGCAGTATCCACGTTCTCGTTCTCAACGTCTTTTCAATTTTTCGCCCAGATTCAAGTATCCGTCATTATGCGATACGCCCCGTTGACCGTGGAACGTATGCGCTCACGGCAGCGGGGCTTTCAGCCATTAACTTGATATTCACTTATATAGGCGACGGTGGACGCTCGTAAAATGTGAATCGCAGTTGGGAAAAACGGGTGAAATTTCCCTATTATAAAGTTGGAAGAAATTGAATGCTTTCACAGGATCTTCTACATCTGCTTAATCTGTTTTGTTTTTCTTCGATTTTGTTTTGCTCGTTTCATTTATTGATAATAGTTATCATTTATTCAATAATTAAATAAGAGCAAATAATTTCTTAGATATATAAATATCAATATTATTTAATCAATTGTACATTTGGTTTGCCGCCTTATCGCAAGCATTCGTCACACATTCAAACGATTATTGCAGATTAAACAACAATAATGATGGTCATAATATAATAGTGAAACAGTATGCAGAATTAATCAACGATATTTTGATAAGGCGAATAACCGCGTTCTTGTAAATTTTGAATACGTTGTCATAAAATATATGAAAAATTGCATTAGTATTGCAGTCGCAATTGACTAATTATAATTTAGCCCCTTCGGTAAAATAAATTTTCATATTCGTAATGTATACAGTCGAAGTACATACTGTCTCTCACTCCCTGCATCTCTCTCTCCCCTTCCTCTCTCTTTCTCTCTCTCTCTCTCTCTCTCTCTCTCTCTCACTCTCTGTCTCTTTCAGCAATTGTGAATTCCCAGTCGAGGCAAGTGCTCCATTTGTGACGATGAAAAATTTCAATTTATCCGCGGACTTCGCTATAGTAGCGGTCCCGGGCTCTCCTGGGAAAAATTATTTAACGGCGATTAAGCTCTCGCCGAATTATTAAAAATTAATGTTCCCGGGTTCGCCGGCAGCCGGGAGTGCCAGAGTCGCCTAATTTTCATGATAACGCATCCCTTCGTTCTCTGTACCCCACCCTCTATTTTCCCTCTATCTCTCTCGCTTGCGTAATATACGAGCTCTGGCTGCTTTCTATGGCGAATCAGCTGAATTATGTTCGTTGATGCTCGGCCAACTCGACGCGGATCAGCTGGGGGTGGGAGTGGGAGAAAAAAGGTGCTCTTCCCAGATTTTTCAGCATTCCGTACGGGATGCCTGCGTCGGTACGCTTTTTATGCACGCTTCAAGGAAATTCTACGGACTTTTGGATAACGCATAAAAGGAGGAGTCATCTACCAATAGAATTTGTTTATTACTAGATTTTTGTTAAAGACAGAATGTGCTGTTAAATTATGAATTTTTCAAGATAAATATCCTGCATGGTGTTTCTATGTCGATAAATTGCTTTTAGGACAAAAATATTTCAAATATATCGCGCCTATATTACATTATCAAATTTCAAAATAACTTCAAATTTAGTAGCCAAATAGTTTAAATAGATAGTTTTGTACGAAGAGCGTAAGTATTAAAATGTATTAAAACTATGAGAATTTTAATTAAAAATTTACTATTATAAGGACTTGCAAAATTCTTTGTTCTATATTGAAATTTTTAACAAGTTAGATTATGGATAAAATATTGCACAGAGTATTATTGTACGCAAAAGTTAATGAACGATATTGATATAATTTTTTATAAGATTCGTTTTCAAAACTAAAATGTCGATTGAGTTATTTCGGAAGGTAGAAGAATATTTTATCTAGCGAAAAAATATCCATTGCGAGGTCATTGCTTTTCTAAAATTTGGAAGTCTATATAGCCGATCGCCGGGGCACATAATCGTATACAATCCGCTCCTGTTTATCGCTGTATTTGTCGATGATTAGGATGACAAATAATCGAGCTATACCGCTGGGCCTCGGTCCGGCAAGAGAAAAGCCCCGTTTAACCGAGCCACCTGGGTTTTCGGTGGATTTCCTCCTCTTCACCCTCCCCCCCTCCAGCCATGGTGTCGGGCGCAGTGTTTTTAGACTATTCCGCCAGGGGTCGGGGGAGATAAGCCGCTCGCGAAAGCCACGGCTTTCGGGAGTCGACTGGACTTTGAGGGGGTCAGGGGGAGGAGGAAATTAGCTCGGAAGCCGAGTAGGGTGGGCTGAACGGATGGCGTGGTTGAGCGGCGTTATCGCTAATTAATGCCGGCTTCTTTTTCGCGCGGCGCGGTACTGCGCTGCGGCGTGTCAACAGCATTTACTGGCATAATACTCCACGGCCGAGCGAGATAGGTGGGGATGTTAGGCGATTTAATGCGCGCGAAATGGGAGAGGACGGTGGGGGGGGCGGCAAGCGGAAGGGTGATTTTACAGGATTTTAGAGGCATAAAATAACGGGGAAGGAGATTAATTAGTTCTTTGGTAACTGACAGTTAATTGATTCTCGAGTAAATAAACACACAAGATTTATAAGCCTAAAAACTTGGATTTGTAGTTAAAAAAGGAGATAATATCTGTTGCGTTGTAAAAACATCCATCCTCATTAGCTACCAACGTAAGCACTTTTATTTCATTAATAGTTAATAATAATTGCTTTCTTGAATGTTAGATATTTTTATGATGAATGGTAGATCTTACTTGATATTAGATCACATAATTTGGCATTACTTGAACATTGTTATTTTGGATGAAATGTTATAATAGATCGTAAATTGTCAAAATTTTTATTATTTGAAAGTTAACACTTGACGTTGACCACGAATGCCATTTTGGTTCAGGACTGTTCCTCATTGTTATGAATGATATTATTTATGGATTGATTCGTGTCAGTATCAGCTGTTTAGAAACTATTCAAAACTATTTAGAGGAGTTATCGATATTAATCGTTACATGTTAATTCTGATTGAATGAATAATACTCAAAAATTATGCGAGATAAATTGGTTGCTCTCCATATTAAAATGAATGCGTTACTATATCATAGGGTATAAAAGACGATTGAATTACTCAACATATGTTGAAAAAAAGACTTTAAATTTTGCAATTGATTTGAATAATTCTAGGTGATATATTTGACTCAAAACTTCTTTTACTAATCATATTGATTTTTTTATAACGAAAGGAATATCTATTTTATTGAAAGCTTTACCAAAGAATTTTATATATTTTTGTGTTTAAATCGTAATATCTTCATTTGTCTATTTTATCTTCAGTTAGTGTTCTAAAATTTTGAATACATTTAGAGTTAAAGCTCAAATTTGAATCATAAATTAAGTTTTTTCTTTATGCCGCATTTAAAATGTATAATTCAATGAACTACTTTATCCAAATCTAGTTCTATTATTCCGTTGCCAGGCGTAATAATTGAAACTAACGCCAGCTATATGAAAGTGAAAATTCTTGTCATGCATATGTATTAAAATTTTTGAAAGCATACAGATATTTCAAAACGCGATAGGTAACGCGCGATAAAAACGACCGCGAAAATGAGTTTGAAAAACGATTTCGTATATCATCTGGACAACGTCATTTCTCTCACTCTCTCACTTCGCAGAACGGAAAAAGCGACAGATTCGCAAAAACACGTCCCGTAGCCCGCATATATATTATTCTTCCTGAAAAATCGGGGGACTATGCCGATTAAGCGTTCGCTTTTGCTTCTGGATGTGCGGGCCGAGCTGTTTTTCGTGCACTGTCGGCGCGCGGATTACTTGATAGCTTTACGGTGATGGACAAGCGAGCGACGCGCATGCACCCATACGGTGACACGCCTGCACGCATGCACGCGCGCGCACACACACACATATAGCTTTGCAGTATTTATTTTGTATCTAGATATACGCACGGTGGACAAGCTTTTCTCCTCCTCCTCCCATTAACACACGAAAATGTTTCAGAACGTAATATTGTTTTACGTTCTCTCTCTCCCTCTCGCTCTGTATGCTTTTATCTATCGTGGAAAGCATAGTTTGTCTTGTTCAATTTAAACCATATGTTCAGTAGTAACGGTGGGTTGGTTTAACTATTTATGGTATATTTCAAGACTGAATATCGTATGTACAGAGATTAAGAACTTAAAAAAAATACTTTTCTAGAATAGTATTTTTTTGTCTTAATCTTTATCAATATTCATGAAAAAAGGCATGTACCTTTACAAAAATCTAAAAGAAAATATTGATAATCCGACCAATGCTTGCTCTGCAGAAAGGAATGCTGATCAGCTTAATGCCCCTGGATAAAAATCGTTATTTAATTTATTATTAATTTTTTGTATCCCAGGATTCGATAGTATTTTCCATTAACAATATTTGCATTTTTCTTTTCAATACTAATTAAAAAATGTTTAATCTTAAAAAAAAAATAATAGTTATGAAATTTCTTGAAAATGATTTAATATTTCTCGAATAAATTAGCGTCGATACCAACAGGGTAAAATAAACGAGTAATCATCCAGCTTATTATGTACACTGGTTTCAATTCGAACTAATAATTTCGAATAATTCTGCCGCGAAGTCAGCTAGTGTTATCTTAGCGCATTTCCAGCGCATTCAATGGCTACAAAGATTCTTTAAAGATCAAATTTTCCTCTAACAATGGGATAAAAATACGTTAAAAACATGGGACAATTGACGCCCGCGCGCGCTTTTCATCAAAGTGCCAACCGCAGCGTTGGGCTTCCTTATCGAGAATTTGATAATTCCTCGCGGCAACCAATAATAATGGACTTCGCCGTCGATCACCGAGTGACATCGCGTACCGCGATCGACCATCGACACTTGTTATAGCTACGTTGACGTGAAAATGACGAAGACTCGAATAGCCAAAGTGAATGTATTGTAAACGATTTCAGATTGATGGCTGTCGTAGTGAGGATTGGTTAACGTGATTTCAGCGGCTTTTACTTGAATAAAAAACCTCTGGTATACTTAAGAGTTTTTCATGACATAAATGAAGTTGTAAGAAAATTTTTGTTACAGTCAAGAAAAGCTTTAAGATCTTCCACGAAATTTTTTAAGAAAACGCACTTGACCCTTGTTAATCAAAGCATAGAACTTTATCGAAATTAATCTCAGATAAGGACTAAGAAGTTAAGAATAAAAAATGCTAGTATTTTTAATACAGATAATATTGGTATGGTGAAAAATAAAAATTATATGTAAATAAAAAAAACATGTTCAACACGTAAGATTTAAAAATAATACAATAGTGAATATTGATAAGTTTGTAATGTGTTGTTTTAAACATAAAACTAGATCAACGGACCCTATTTAATACCGAGCCTATACTGCGACATCAAAGCCATCTTAAACGGGAGAGATTATTATATTAATTTTGTTTACATCCTGAACTGAGAAGCAATCCTTGTTTAATTAGACAATGTTTCCATTACGCTGTATTTGTAAAGATATAATTGTGCTTCTCATAGACGGGGCAAAATTAATGTGCAGTAGATAATGCCCGCCCCATGTTTGGCCAATAATTTGGTCTTATAGTTACCGCTATAATCATTCATAAGAAAAATTTAAAAAGATTGATATACTGTTTCTTTTATTGGATACAGGGCATTAGTTACTTTTTGCAAATAAATAATATCCTCATTTGATGATTGAAATTCACTTGTTTAAATTTTGAGAACGATCTAAGAAATATTGGATTATGAAAAAGTTTTATGTAGAAGCGTTTTATAAGAAATGATAAACAAGAATCCCCTTTATATGCAATTTAATAAAAAAAATAGTCTTTGCGCCGCCGTTAAAAATTAATATTTAAAAAAATGAATAATTGTCCATTTCACATTAACAGTTGAAAAAATAATAATAATTTTTCGAATCTTGAATTTCAATGTTGAATAAAAGCTGTTCCAAATCTGCTAGTTTACATTATGTTTCGGAACGATGAAGCATTACAACGACGAACCTATGACTTTTAATATCGTTCTATTATTACACAATATAAGAAGTTTTTTTCAAGATACCACACATACGCTTCTTAAATCTAAAAAGAAGAGAACAATATTAATATGTCATTAATATGTCATATTTCCTGCAAATAATACTTGAGGTTAACGAATTAAGTTCTAGTGAAAATTTTTCACTGATTTCAGAGAATTTGAAAATTTGGAGAAGAATATAATAAATTTAAAAATACAGAAATTTAATATGAATCTTAAAAAAAATTTGAAAAGGTGTGATCTACATTGTTTTAATTATTTATTTTAATAGTAGAAGTGATTTTTTTACTTACACTTGTATTCTTTTTTATTGTGTTTATTTTTTATAGTGATTGTAAATTTTCAACTTATTTTCAAACTTTTTCAATACTAGTTTGAAACCGGACATCTTCAAGTGTTTTTGTACAACTACAGTTCCCATCTACATTAAGATTCTATAAATATTGCTTGATAGAAAAAGATGCGTTTAATTAATAATTTTAATGATATTTATTATTTTATCAGCATACAACAATTTTAGCTAATATATTATATTATAAAGACTCTAAGACCGATAAAATATTTATTAATTTATCAGCATAAAAGTTACAAACTTCTTTTTAATAAATTTACAAATTTCTACATTAGATCTGATATGAGTATAAATAATATTAAATATCATTTAAGAGATTTAATTTTATTTATGCTAATATTTTATTAAAATTTTATTAATAATTTATTTGTTATATTTTTTTTAAATATTTTATTTTTTCTTTTATATCGCAGAATCATCCGGTAATAAAGTAATTTTTTTTATTAGTTGAAATATAAAGTTTGTTGAAATATCATTTATGAATCTAAAAAGGACTTAATGGCTATCTCTGCTACTGTAAACCAATACAAATGGAAAATACTACCATGCTGTGAAATATTCCGTGTTGATTAAATAAAAGTTGCTGCGAAGTGATTAAACAATATTTCTTATTCCTAGGATTTATTCCGTCTCTCTCTCTCTCTCTCTCTCTCTCTCTCTCTCTCCAAACCACCTTATCTAAAAAATAGATATTTCATCGCGGTATCGTCATTTTAAATTTTCTAGTTGGTGAGATCTGAGCTTGGATACGATTACGGACCATATGGTATCGGCATACGGGGCGATCGATATGACTGATAATTTTGGCGCTTTGCATAGCATGGAAAAGTTGATTATCCGTATAGAATCTACCCGCACGCCCTCTCCCTTTATCTCTCTTGCGCTTAATGCATATCTCGACGCGGCGGTCATATCACCCACAATTCCGCGGCGAAAGTTAACGAGAAAATTTTCCAACAGACCGAGTTCAAGCATCTGCGCGAATGTTTCTCCGCCGAATAAAGTCGTCGCGCGAAATCCCGCCTAGCTGCGAGTTATCGAGTCGAATTGTATATAGCGATTGCAGAATTTCGTTCGGGTTAGACTGTCCCCGGTAGGTTTGTTCAGTGACGTATGCTTTAAAAAATATATTTTTTAGATTTTTTTATCTAGTTACATAAGATTAGCCGAGATTAGAAAACGAAGCTTAATTAATTTGAGATTGTAGTATTTATATCGATCTCCACAGTTTATAATTACAATTTCACACGATGCTTATTGATCCTGCAAAAGCTAATGAACATACGTTTATAGATATTTGAGCGATATAAATTGAACTAATTACATTTTCAGTTACCGAGATCTCTAATTCCGTCGGCTAGCATCTATGCTGCATCGAAAGTAATACGATCCTTACCAATTAGTATTATATCTATATTATGTTCCTCTCGTCTTAATAAGTCTGAACTCTACGAGTATTAGCGATAAAGTATGAATTCATATTATATGTATATATATATGATATTCTTTAATGTGCTATTATTTCAAATTCATGATTTCCCATGGATTTTCAAATTTACCAAAATAACACTGTTTTCTCCTTACTTATTTTTATCACTTTGATAAATGACATATATTCAGACATATTGAAATTCGAATTTCATTCTTCGCCCCGGGGGAGAATCCATCAAAGAGACGCCAAAATATCATATATTCAGATGGTAGACGCAGATATTTGCACAAATCGATTTTCGTCTGCAAAGAAAGGCGGCATTTGCCTCCTTCTCAGCTGCGCTTAAAAAATTTCTTAAACACAATGCTTCTTTTTCTTTTATTTTCACCTTTCATAAATTTTAAGCAAAGTCGAGGTCCCGAACGGAAAAGGGGAAAGCGAAAAAGTAAGGAAAGAAAGAGAGAGGGCAAAAAATAAGCCAGGAGATATCTTTCTCTCTCTCTCTTTCTCTCTGCCTGTCGTACTGATCGCTTTCGACACTTTCGCACGAGAACCCTTTCCCCGGTATCGACCCTTTTCCCGACTTCGCCGGAATTTCCCGCGATCGCGAAATCGTCCGCTGATGGAAATTTTTACCTAGCTTCACCCACCCACCCGCGCCGACTCGTTCGCCGAACGGACTTTATATATAGCTAAGTACGAAGCTCCAGAATTGCTTATCGTGCGACAGCTACACGGTTAGGCTCTGGAGGAATGGAGAGTGGATGGGGGCCGGGGTCAGGAGAGGGAGAGAGTTGATTAATCTCCGACCTGATTTACGTTCGTCGGATCGGAAATGGAGGAAGGGGAAAGGCGGCGTTTCAGTGAGGGGAAAAGCGAGAGGAAGGTCTCAGTGGATTAAAAGAAAAAAAGAAAAGAGGATGAAATAAATTGTTCGAAACGTATAATCATAATGAAGCTTCTCTTCTCATCGAGTGAAATTTTTTCTATCAGCCTCCGTAATATTGAGTTCGACGTAAAAGCCCGACGTAAGAGATTTGTTAACGAAAGGATAATTAATCGTTTAATTCCGCTTAACTTAGCCGACTCGATCTTTTTACGCTATCGACTTCATAATGATTTCACGATATCGGAATCAAAACCCTCCTGTTCAAATCAGCCTAGGATCTAATAACTTTAATTAAAGAATTCTTTTACTACATTCTTCCAATGTTTTTCCATACAAACGCGATTATAGAAAAAACAATATCAGGAAAATGAAGTATATTATTCATATATTTTTTATAAATGCTGAAATTAGTTATTTAAAGAAATGCCTTCTATACCAAAAAAGTAAATTATTTAAAAAAAGATGAAGTGACTAATCATCGAAAATACTCAATCTTTTTTTTATTCCATAATACTGGGGCAATTTAGTAATAGTACATTTTCTATATAACACATGTGGAACAATTCGTGGAACTGGAATTAGATTAATTTCGTTAAAATTCTGTAAAATCTTTTGAGTAACTAATTTAACGTAAAAATTTTGAAAGTGAGAAGTTAAGTTTTTACAAATTTCTGATGTTCTATAGTTTGATGGAATAATTGGTTATATATTAACAGTTAGAATAATACTATTTTTTTAATTATTCTATTAAAAACGGACGCATAAATATATTTTCATTATTATTATCAAAGCAAAAAAGGCATATGTTGAATAACAAATAATTATTAACTTGTTTTATTGTGTATTTTATGATATGCAGATATAAAAAAAATCTATATTTTATATAAATAATATTTGAATTAATATTATTACCTATATATAAATGAATTCGAAAGAATATAACATTCACTTTATATTATATGTATCCACATAGGAGAACTAGCACATTTGCTTGATCATCCGTATCATTTTCAGTAAGTCATTACTGGTTCCGCGAAAATTCGTATACATCACAGCCGATTTTTTTAATTCCCATTATGTCGAATAATATATATATATATATATATATATATATATATATATATATATATATATATATATTAGTATTAATTTAAGTATCAAATAAATTGGTATGTTTATGTATACTTATGACTATTAAAACTAAAATTATTATAATATGAAAATTATTCTATATTTTCAATTACCATCTGATCAAATGTGACCCGGACTGGTGCATTTAAACTCCGCGCGTAAACTGAATAGGTAAAATTTTTTTTCTCCTATATTGGTACAACCTTTCTTAATATTCGTCTGAAATTTGAGCACCATATCTCGAATAGTGTGTGTTTGTCAGCTGTGTGTTTACGACGCAAAAAGTTTGTCTGGCGTCATAAAATATAAAATAAAATATTATATATGTAAGATTTAAAATGAAGGGATAAAATTATAATTTAAATATTAGGTAGTTGTACCAAGCGTGTATATTACAAAGTTTTAATTATATTGATTTACAGATGTATATGGCAAGCTTTTACGTGCGAGATCGTTGCGCAGGATTGCGTCAATCGCGAATAGAATTCATTTAAGTGTTATTGGTTATATCATTTAGGTTATATAGGTTACTTCAGTAGTTCAATATAAAAAAAAAAGTTGATTTGAAAAACCAAGCATCATAAATTTAATTGATACTTAATTCAATAGCTATAGGTGTAATGGTAAACTCGCTTACTCTATCAGGCCCAATTAAAAGCGCGGCCTCGTAATGATCGTCGTGGCGATCTGGAACAAACTTTGCGAGTGGGGGTGTTCTAGTATGCATATAGCCTATCTACTAGATAGATGTGTATACAGACCGCAAACGGAAAACGGGCTTCGTACAATGCTCAATTGTAAGTGGAATATAAAGGTATTATGTAGTGAAAAGCGGCGCGTTGCCCTTTCCTGCGCGCACGTACGTTTTATAATTTTCACGTGAGCACAAAGATCCCGATGCTCGAAGCGTACAGCTCTGCTCTCGCGTCCCTCCGCTATGAAAAAGTGCAAAACGACTATTGCTTTTTCGAACAATTTAGAAGCTCACGTTCATATCGAGAAAATGGAGCAAAAATTACGCCATTTTTATCCCGATCTTGTTAGTCCTACCTAAAACTATTTAACTGAGAAGTTAGAAAGTAAACGATTTAAATTAATAGTAAAATTAGTTACAAAACAATCATTCTAAATCTATGGCCCACGGCGATATTTCTGGAGGGGGCAGTCGACTTATTGAATCGGATCCGCTTACGCTTTCGGTCCACTTTCGCTTCTGCGACCCAATGTCGATCGAGACAATAAAAGCAATGCAAAAAATGTTCGTGAATAAAAAGATACTTAAATAATGTATAATATGATCAGAGAGGTGCCAAACGAGGAGACAAACTCTCTTTTTAAAAGAGGGAGTTCCACATAAAATTTTTCCTCAGCTGTCAAGTTTAGACTTTTCTCTACTGAAAAATCCAATTTTTGACTGTCTTCAAGATCTTCCCCCGAGCAGCATCATCCTTAAAATTCTGTAAGCACCATCCCCGCCCATCGCAACAGGAGCTACATCTACAGAATATAGTATTATCTGTCTCTCTCTAACTCTCTCCCTGTAAAAACAAGAAAAAATTTTTCTTATTTTCACGCATGTAGCTAAATGTAAATTACTAAAGTATTTATTTCATATAGCTCTAGAAACAAACGTAACGCTTTATTTTTTATCAAATGTATGCAATAAGAAATTTTTCATCCTTCATTCCAATGAAATATTTTCTCTTCGCAATTAATTTTATAATATAAGTACTTCATTTTTCAATCAATCATTGAATGTCTACACGATGAGACCACCTATTATCTTACTGTCGAGCCCAGGAAGTGGTCTTGGAACGTAAAAAATGGGAATGAATTTAAATTAATTAAGAAAAAACTATTTTCTATTCGATTGAAGAAACAAAACTGTTATCGTAGGAATATTAGAAAAATTTGGCAACTTTATGCTCAACCATCGAGAGAAATTATTACCAAACCATCTCGCAGAACGATTGAGGATTTATTCCGACGTCACGATACAAACTGTTTATAAACATTAAATTAAATTTCATTTAGGCTAGTATTTGACCGTTCAGATTGATCGACTAGTTCTAACGGAATATGTAGTTACCCCATTAATCAATATTTAGAATTTTTGATAATTTTAAACAAATTAAAATACGCAGTATTGGGTTGGGGTCTGCTTCATTCGATCAGGCCCCTCGATTAACGCGGTCATATTCAGTGAAGTCGTCTTAAAAAAGACTCATTTTAAATATTAGTACTACAATTTATACTTTAATTAGTCCCTTTATTTTCTCTACATCACCCTAATTAAGATTCATACTCGAAGAATTTTATTTATTTTGTACTCTGAAACGTGTTCCTACATTAGCCTTATATAAATTAGCGACCGTTGTATATCTACGAACAACTATTACTGTCCTAAATATTCTGTATCTATTGTTGAAATGAGCATTCATTTTTTGTAACCGCGAACGATTCAAAAGAAATCATCTACGCGAAGCATCGATGTATCAGCTACTGATTTTAAAATTAAGACTTTTAGTCGATTTCTAAAACATATATTATCTTCAAAAGAACATACCGTTGTTGCTACTAAACTTTTTTATTGACACAATTAATTCGCATTGTATCGGCATCAAAATGCATCAACTAATATATGTTTTTAAATCAACTTATATGATTTAATTAACATATTTGCTGCAATCATACATATACAGAAATCTGCTAATTGCCTAAATTTTACATATAAATCATATAAGATTCAAATTGCAACAAGAAAGTTCTAATCTAAGCTATTGTAGATATGGTACATTAGTTTATTTCTCTTAATTGTCTCGTACAAATAACGCACGATGCTACTGCTATTACCATTAATAAAGGTCACTGAAGTTACACAGTTTACGAACTAACGCGCATGCACAGGTGTTTAGATTTTCCTCGCTCCATGCCATTCGTCATTTGTGGTTATAGATATTAGTCGAGAAATTTAATTTACGTCAAATTTTATTTCTAATGAAATGAGGAAATGATTTTTCTCAATAACAGCACTTTGTTATCACTAATGTTTTTCTGACAGAAATAACAAATAGCTTTACATTAACGAAAATTATCAATAAAACAAGATTAATGGAGTTGAATAAGAGATCGATTTTTATATAAATTTGTAAACAATGAGTCTTTCTAATGCATAGTTTGTAATACATGTTTGGCTTTTCATGATATATATTCTAAAATTATTAAATTGTAGCCATACACATTATTTATGTGCGCGTGTATGTTATTATTTGTCTATATGATAGTTCTATGATAATATGCATACACACTAAGATATTACATGAATTTAATTTCCCCTCGGCCAGTTCTACTCCAAATAATTTATAATTCTATATGTATTTATCAGGACCATCGTTATACTGGATCTGTCGAAGAATCAACTTCGCAGGTGTAATAAATAGCATTCCGTCCGAGTTGTGAACAATTGCACGTGTAAAATATAATGCACGCACATTTCTACATTTGTCAAAATTCTCGTAAATGGTCCCTCGCACGAACGACGGGCTTTCAATGCAGAGGGGCAAATTAAAAAAAAAAACACTGCAAACACAAAATTTACCTTACCAATCTGGATTTGCTCGTTCTACTTAACGAAACAAAACATTAATTCGACGCGTGGTAGTAGTATACTATGATTTATCATTAACCGATGATTCTTCAGGAATGATAAATCACGATATTTGGTCAGTAGCTTTTATATCCAGTAAACATTGCGTCCGGACGTGTATAATATCGTGGCATGATGATTGCCTGAAAAGAACGAGCAAACGATATATACAGGGCAAATAAAAGTGTGTTAATACACGCCTTGTTTAAAAAGCTATAAAACAAAAAGAGGCAGAAAGGATAAAAAATAAAATTGATCGAGATCATTTTAACAAATTTTTGAGGCTGACCGCTTAACCTGACTTACTTTTTATTAGTCTTTTTGTTCTGACTCCTTCATTTTTCGCGTCAAACGGAGAAAAATAAATGTGACAAGAAGTCAAGACTTTATTCTGGATAAAAAAATAGCGCATAAGAGAAACACTTTTATATAATATATAGCCAGTTGTTTAATAATAGTGTTTTGTATGAGGCGAAAGCTACCAAGCAATATTTGTATATATTCAAGTTTACTCGAATAAAGCTAGAAATTCATATCAATACATACATTTGTTAATGGCGAGTAAAAGTGGATAAAAATCTCCACTAATTAATTGAAAAAAAATTTTCAAAATTATTCTGAATTGTCTAAAATACAATTTAAGCAAACTGCAATAAACATAATATACAAAAAGTGGTTATAATAATTAATAATAATTTAGTATACATATTGTTATATAACAAAGTTGTACTCTTCCTTTTTTCAGAATCATTCCTACTTGATCGCTGAATCCAGAAAACTAGATTTTTGGCACCCTCTACCGATAAACCCACAATTCTTAAAATCTTACCTTTAAACTTTGAACTCTTACACTCTTAAATCATGAATATTAAAAAAAGTAATTTAATTTTTCACTTTAACGTTTATAGTTAATTCCTTTACTGTCATAAATTATAAATAATTTTCAGAGAAATCTAATAAAAAGGTTATTTCAGAATCAAGGCATCGACTGTAAGCGTTTAAGGGTGAATTATTGTCTTAAAATTTAGAACATAAATGTCAAAATTTTATAGATTCACGATTTAAAGATTGATAGTTCAAGAGTTGAAAAGATTGAAAAGTGTTGGAATTTCAAAAATTTCTGATGTATATGCGATTTTCTGACATTAAAAAACAACTACGAATGCGACTGCAAATCTGACTGTGGCCTTCAATATAGCATTTTAAAATGCAGGAGGATATTTTCAAGTCTCCTTAAGAAAGTCTTGATTGTTTTTTTATACATTTATATATAAAAAACTTAATATGATTTATTTAATTACAATACCGGTATACAATATTCATAAATCTATAAGTTCTGACATAAGAGGTGAGCTTTTATCAAGTTACTATAATATACTTGATATATGGGATTATTCCTGTGCAGTCTACGAATAACTTAGACTCATTTAATTAAGAATATTTTACTAGTAGATAAAATAAAATAAGTCTTAAAACATTCTAGAAAGAGGAACGGGGGACGTGATTTCCAAATACAAAGTGTTCCTATCCTTATCACTTCTGCCGACATCGGGTTTTACTGGATATTCTCGTTGGACAGACCTAGGATTATATATAAATATTGACGCGACAACGATGTATCTTTGCTAGCAAACACAGCTCATATCGCTTACCTTTGTATAATTTAATAATTTATTTACCCAATAAAAGCAAGTATTTTGGATATTGTAAGTTTTATTTTTGCAATATTGCAAAAATCTCGCTTCAATTTTCTACATAGATTCCGTAACTCAGGCTTCTATTCTGTAGAAAAGGTCAAAAACAGGACGATTATTCGGTGTTGCGTGGAATAATGGTCCTTGTTTTTTTTTTTTTTTTTTTAACTGAATCTGTAACCAAAATAGTACTATCAGTGCATCTATTCTCTTAAAATATTTTAAGAGCAATCCTTCAAGTCCGATATCGAAATAATAATGAGGCGACAAGGAATTAAATCCATGAATTCCGCCTAACTGGATCAATTGATGCGATTGAGGCGTTAGTAATACTATATCCATTATACAAATCCAACTATACAGATCGGTGTTTACCGGCTACAGACTCCTTCTCCCTTCAATGTGCATTGGTGGGCCAATCTTAGATTGTCGAAAACTGAATAGAGCCACAAATAAACACCATTGCGAAGTAATTTAGTTGAAATTATAACTGACTAATTCAGAGTACATGTAAGCAAAAATTCAACCTTACTGATGAATTGGTAATAATTAATCTATACATTGTTTAGAAGAATTTTGAAAATGGTAATTAATGAATCCGATATAGTTGATTCCAAATAATATGGCCTACATTTTTTAGGACCGAGTACCAAACCTTTATTCTTTGCAAGATTAATTATAATTTATTCTTATAAAGACATTATTCTTGTCAAGAACATCTTGAATAATCAGATATAAAATTTGAATAAAATTGAGATAGAGAGAAGAAATGAAGGTAGGAACATAGATGAGTAGGAAAAAATGAATCATCCGAGGTACACATACTGTGTCCATGCCGTGTGAAAGAAAGGACAGCTGTCTTTCTTTAGACGCGGCTGAAGCTGTATATGAAGTATGTAGTTATACCTGAAATTAGACAGAGGTGGTATTTTTCTGGAGACGAGGATGACTTCTTATTCTCGAATTTTTGGAGACGCAGATGTTCTCACAGAATATGGTATAGAACGAATTCTATTTTATTATTTATTTTTAAAATTAATTAATTTTTTTTCTAAATATCTGTTTCTTTACGTTTATGAATATTAATACAATTTTATCAGATAACAGACTCCTTAATAAATAATTATATCTAAACTTACACTAATTTATACTTATACATATTTAAATACGACAGTCTTTGACCATAAATTACACGATTTATGTTTTGCTAAAATTTATAATGATAATGATAAAAGTAATATGATAACTTTTTTATAACTACATTATACAAGTCTGTATAAAATTTTAAAGAGCACATTTTTCCTTGAATAAATAAGTAATGATATAAAAGTTTGACCTGAGTGTACAATTGATCATAAAATAAAATGTGAAAGTATCACTTTATTTTATGAAAACTTGTTTTATAGTATATCTATAATAAATTAATTATATGTGCTTATCTAAATGGCAGTGAGATAATAAAAGAGTGCATCTTTTAACCGTTTATGTAATAAAATAACGACAAAAATTATTATATGGTTAACCATGTTTACAAACGCATCGTAGACCTCCGTCGGTGATTAGTACCGGTATTGGAAGCATAAATAGAGCGATGTTAAATAACAGAAAAAAAAGATTAAACATTTATAAAATAAAATTTAATGTAAAAAATACTATTTGATATATATATATATATATAAATATATATATCTGAACTATTATATATATATATATATATATAATAATAAATTTATTATTATATAATGAATTATACATATAACAAACAAATTAATATAATATATTATGTAATTACCAAATTGAGACGTTATTTATAAATTTTATCAAAATAAATCTTAAGAATGTTTTATTGTGCTTTATTATTGAGAATTAGCCTATTCTATAATGAGTTTGAAAGATGCATTCTTTTATTATCTTATTGTTATTTAGATGTACAAATTATTATAATATTATTTGTGTGTTTGAAAAGTTATACTTGCTTTTAAATTTAATTAAAAAAGGTTTATATTTTAAACACACACATGCTATCAAATGCTCTACAAATTATAAATATATAATAAAGGAAATGATATTTTCTTTGCATTAGAATAGGTAGAATAGCAACATTATATTTTTTTAATGGAATAAATATAGTTTCATATCTGTTTGTGTGCATATAAAGTAAGATTTAATTAATATCATCTATCCATATCCGAAATGAAGTTGAAGCTAGTTCTATTTCTCTATTATTTTGCTATTATATATGCACGTAAGTCGAATAGTTTAACGTTTATTTTAAAGCTTCTTGCTTCAAAAGTAATAATAACTGTTGATATTCACTAACATTAATATGTATTACATAAATTAAAGGAACAAAATAATTTTTTCAATATTATGGTCATTTTCAAATAACACTATTACTACATAAACACCGCAGAGAAAAAAATGTTTGAAAAATAAAGTCTTCGGTTTTCCAACGTTATAATAAAAATTTGTTGTATTTTTTACATATAATAAAATTCCTAAAAAACTATAAATAAAAACATTTGAAATTTTTTTGGGTCTTTAAATTATTCCCATCTTATGACAAAAACATTTTAAATAACTCCAAAATGTTTTGGATTTGTTTTCCTATTGTCTTTAAGTTATTACAGTAGTTTATGTGATAATTTGTTGAAATGTAATTGAATGTGAAAGAAAAAACAACTTTCGACAGCTCATAGCTCTGAAATCAATTATCAAACAGCAAATGTTTGCCTTCTATAAAAGTGCTAATTAAAGAACTCATTGGATTGTTTATTTTGCAATGGAAAAAAATTCGAAATTTTAAATAGCACTCGTAATTTATTCACTAACTATAATAATTTATTAATATGATAGTATATTATTTGGTTCTAATACTATTATATCATTTAGTAATTTTTGCAAATTTTTATTTCTTGTTTTGAATCATAAAATCGATATATATATATATATATATATATATATATATATATATAAGTTTTTTAATTAAATTCAAATAATTTTTTGATGTTCCATCTCTTGATTTCACCTTTTCAATAAATTAGTTCCAGTTTCGATTAACGAAACACTGTAATTAGAAGAATAATGACTCAATAGTTCCCTTAGAAAACATATACATAATTACGAGTTTGTATAATTAGCATATCATTATGTGGTATTACGAATGCATTATCAGATACCATAAAATACTTATTTTTCTATTTACTGATGAAATGTATAAAATAATTTTATTATTTACTGATCTCAACATGTAGTATCCATGAATGTGTTGTTTTAATATAAATAGTTAGATATTTATTAAGGTCTAACATTACGTAATACTGTTGTAGAATTTTCAAAGCTTCTATTCTTCTTAAAAACATTTTTCATGTTATAAAACCATATTTTATTAGTTTTATAAGAAAAGAATCATTTCGAAAAAAATCTGCTAATGCTTTTCGACCGTATATAAATAGTGCGTATTCTGTATCTATGAATCTTTAGGCGCGTTTTTTCCAAAAGATTTTTTCAAACTATGAGGATTGGTTTTTTATACACTATGGTCTTGAGAGATTTGCAATTATAAGAGTTGTTTAAAAAAATAGACTTTATAGATTTACATAGTCATCTTTTATTCCATCTAAACATTTTTAATGAAAAATGTATGGTTTATTTTTTGTAAATTTTTTATTTTTTCTAAAAAACTCCACTTCTACAACAGTTATTATTTTTATATTGTAAAAAAATAGTTGCTTCGAACAGCTCTATATTCACTGTTTTATAGAAAAGAAATAATGTAAAAAATCTTTTATATTACTCTAACCTCAAAAGTATAAATTTAGCATGGTTTTTTGGCTGTCGTCATGTAAAATTTTTTTCAAAACTAGAGAACACAATCATTGTTTATGAGATATTGTACAATCATTGCACAATCATTGCTTATGAGATATAATATTCATTTATTTCATGAATTATATTATTTTTTATATTTAATTAAATATTCAATAAATTACTATAGATCATTTTCAAAAATGAATCATTTATACAATTAACAATCATTTTAAAAAATTCACGATATTCGTATGGCTGTATATTAATCTATTCAATTATATGTGAAGTCAACATTTTGGATATTGTTCAAATTTTCTATATAATATGTAAAATCATATTTTATTTATAAATCTGAGTTATGTACACATAAATAAATATTTTGTAATCCTCGAAAACTAGAAAAACAAATTTACTGTTCCTACAAATATCGTGATTCGTAGTGATCATTATAGCTTGTTGTAGCCGCTTAAGTCGTATTTTGAAAAAAAAAATTTCCAGATGAGAGAGCAATTCAAGACGATTGACTGAGAAATCACACTCTTTAAAGTCTGCGAGATCTAGTATATTTTAGAACTATTTTAATTTATAATTAAAGTTCCAAGTAACTCAATACAGAACTGTACTGTATTTATTTATTTACTTCATTGTAATTATTGCACTATTTTGAAATATGACGAGCTATCCTATTAATATTTGAAAATTATCGAATAAGTAATTTTCATTATTAGATGGTTCTTTTTATACTTCTAGAAAAGTGCGTTTAAGTTATTGATTTAAATCTTATTCGTACAGGCTTCGTAAAGGGAATCATCGGAGGTCGCAATACTTGGCAGGGCGAATTTCCGAACATGGTAGCGGTGTATGGAATTAGAATGACAGATGTACACGTGAGCTATATGTTCTGTGGCGGTACCATCTATAATCCCAAATGGATCGTGGTTGCGGGTTTTTGTACTTCAGAAATCGGACGTATTATTCCCCTTGAACGGATTCGAGTAATTGCAGGAAAATGGAATCTGACTCAGCTGGAACCGCATGCACAGAGACGAAGTATTGAGCTTGCACTTGTTCATCAAGATTATGAGCCAGTGCAGTAAGTTTGTATGCATTTTTCCTGTGTTATTTATTACTCACTCATATATTTTTTATTATTAAAATGGTGCCAACGTATCCAATATGAGAAAAACTAATTAAATTTTAACGTTAAAAGTCAAAAGTCAGTAGTTGTATAAAATAAGATACGAAGAAAAAGGATGAAACAAAATAATGAAATTAATTACTTTTTATACAAAAAATTCAGATTAATTAAATCTACACTTGTGGACGCATACTTTTGTTTTTTGTGCCACAATACTATTCTCTCATTTACTAGAAAGATATCGAGATGTTTTTTGCGAAATTTTAGAATACTGTAATATGTTGCAGTACACTAAGAATAAGCATCATGTTGGCTTAGCCAAGATAAACTTGAGAGAAGTGCGACTCGCTTTGTTTTCTCTGCTAGAAGAAATTCAAATACACGCATTACATGTCATATGAAAAAAAGGTATATACACCAATGAAATTTTTAACGACCCTCGTAATACATAAGCCAAAGAGAATTAACTTCAATCTTTAATAATTATTTAGTTACAGACATATTATATATTATTCTTCCTATTATTTTCTACCTTGATTATATATTTCTTATAAAATTTCTGTAAATATGAAGCTCGTAGGATTTTTTTAAATGAACATAACGATGATGCATGCTTCAATATACAATGCTTCAATACAACTTTTTTGCTTTATTAACTATATAAGATCGTGCAAAAACCAGCTGGGAATTTGCAATCAATGTCTTTTCTTCGGAATATGTTTATTCATAACCGAGTACAATACTTCGTGAATGGTTGATTTTAGAAATTTACAATTTTTTTTGTATAAATTATTGACACCCATATAATTTTATAATAAATAAATGCAAAATGATTGAGTTATTATATAAATAATAACTATTTATTATTTATTTAGAATAAATGAATGAAAAAATGTCAAATTAAATGTTAGATCGACTAAACCATTCAATCGATAACATTTTTCTTTGAACATAATTTTGTTTAATAATACGATAAGTTGTGAAGGTATTATTAACCTTCAAAGTTCGCTCGAAGGAGCTATAAGCTGTAGATATGAGCTTCTTGATATGGGAGGGGGTGGCTTGAATTATAGGCGATGATGCTAGTCCCATAGAGAATCTAAGAAATGAGTTTTGGTGCTTGTCTCGAAATATACGTATTATCTCGACCACATCTACACTAGGAATATTCATACAGAAAATTAATTGTATCAATTTTATGACTCCTACAATCATACAATCCTACAGTGATACAGTGGAAAAGATGAGGAAATTGCCAAAAACATTTGTCGAAGATTATACATATAAGATAAAATGAAACTATTCATATTTGAAAATGTTATTAAAATTCGTAATAACAGATTAAAATTAAATTGGTATAGAAAACCTACATGATCAGGTAGGTTGTTAAATTGTAACTCACACCATCAATTCGTAAATAGGATAGGTACTATAATGGGAGTCATCGACAGACAAATTATCACATAAAGATTTTAGAAAAGATAATTTAAAATTAGTGAAAGAGATATTCATTAATAATTATTATCCAGTAGACCTTATAGATAAAATGATTGCAGAAAGATTGGATCAAATTTAATTTTAATAAAAAATGGTGGTATTACCATATGTAAAAGGATTATTCGAAAGAATTAGAAGTGCATTTAAAAAGTATAATATTCAAGTTTACTTTAGAAACAATAATAATATTAGAAAACTATTTAATAATTGTAAAGATAAGGACGATAAATGTTTGAAAACAGGAGTGGTATACAAAATAAATTGTAAAGATGGTGACAAATATTATATTGGACAAACGGGTAGCTACCTAAAACAAAGAATGTATGATGAACATCGGTTTAGCTTACGAGGAAGGAATGATAGATCCAAAGTAAAGAAACATAGTTTATACCTGTTACATTCTTTCGATTTTGAGAATATCAATATTTTAAAATTAAATATTAAAAGTAGATATAAATAAGAAACTCTTGAAAGTATCCATATTTTGAAAAATAGCAACAATTTAATTTTGGAGTCAAGTAAATTGGAAAAACTTACCTTTCTTTATTAATATAAAAATTATGTTTTACATTTAAGATCAAGAGGGTGGAGATTCTATAAATATTATAGAAATAAATTTAGAGTGAGGATAGAGTACATATATTAGCATGCTGAATTTTCATTTTAGTTTAGTCTTTGAAGATTAACCATAGCGGTTCGAAACATCGGGCATCGAAGGAAAATTTATATTTTAGGTCGTGGGGGCAGGCAGGTTGTCCTTTGTTAATATAAAATATAGTTTATTTTTATTAATTTTATTATTTTTATTACTTTTAATTTTTAATCTAATTTGTATTTCAAAATGTTTGGAAATGAACATAAACAAGGACAGTCTAAAAGTCATTACTTTAGTATAATGTACTATAGTATAAAGACTGTAAGATCGATAAAAATATTTTTTAATGTATATTTTGTTCATAGGCTATGATCAATAAATTATGGGGAATTTTTATAAATTATTATAGAATACTGTGCTAATTCACATTGCTCATTAGCATTTCCTGTCTACAGATATTTGTAAGTTACACGCGTTGAACATCACAAATATTTAATACATACTGTTGATGAACTTTTCAGAATTGGCAAATCCATCGACTTAGGCTTAATTAAGCTAACTCGTGCATTGGAATTCAATGATTACGTAAAGGCGGTTCCATTTTCAAGAAATACCACGTATCCTTCAGGTCGTGTCTCATTAGTTGGTTGGGGGTCTACAACACGTGATGAAGCAAATAGTTTCACAATAGCAGATATTCTACAGGTCATAGATATAAAATTGATGCCTATGGATACATGCAGAAATGCTTTAATGTTAATATTATTGGCAAATAGACAGTCAGTTTTAGAGCTCTCATACAATACATTTCATTTCTGTACTGGTTCCTTTACGGAGATCTCCAGAGGAACGTCTTTTGTGAGTATTGAATAAATTAGATTACGATTGATATTTTGATTATATTAATAAAAATTATTTTTAACATACATAATTTAACTAATATTTTAAATGGAAAAGATTAAAATTAATAGTAATACTATGAGGTGTAATTAGTAATTAAAAATCTCTTGTATATTTTTAGAAAAAAAAATCTAATTTTGCGATTACTATTACTAATAGTTAACGACGGCTAGAAAATTTTCAAAATATTTTGTATAATAAATAGTTTCACAGAATAAGTATCTAGATAACTTTCATAACAATACAAATGCAAACTTGGAAATTTATAGAAGGGCTCATAGAAGGTGGGAGGGGGATAATAAAAAAATAATTCAATATGGTCTATAAGTCAACCTCTATCTTTAAGAAAAAATTTCAAATTCATAACTGTCAAAGATATAAAAGCTATTGATGCAAATATGTAAATATCTTGCCTCTTTTTCGAAAGAAGGGGAAGTAAAATCTTTATTTCAAGTTCATCTCTACACAAGCGGAGATATATGCAACCAAAATAAGAAGTCTCTATGATTAGAGCGATCTAAATGTAAATGGTAGAAAAAATAAGAGTATTGGTATCCTCCATTACATTCTATAGATATTTTTGGATAAAATATTAAATCACTATAGTTTTATGGGGATGGCCGTAAGCTGTTTATGAACATTATCTAATTTTACAACAAACAGTTTTTTAGTTAAAAAAGTGAAATTAATCCTTATTAAACGAAAACCATACCATCCACAAGTATTTTATTAACATGGATGAAATTTTTTCAAAATGATTACTGGGTAAATAAAAAAAATAGTACATAGGTCGGATTTATATGGGTGAATACATTTGATTAACAAACAAAATATATTACAGAAAAAACAAATTAAGTTGTTAAATTAACAATTCCAGTTTTCAACGGAGATTTTTGTTAGATTTATTTTTCCATTTATTCAAAAATATTCCACTTATCATGTTTTTAATTTTTTCAAAATTTTGAATTACAAATATTTTATATTTTTCTTTAGGGTGACGTTGGTGGTCCAGTAATGCAGTTAAATGCTGACGGCCACTATAATGTTATTGGAATTATTTCAACAGGAGCAGAAAACATGGACTTAGGAATTAACATTCATGTTGCACATTTTATCGAATGGATTGAACTAGAAATCTCAGAGCACAGTGATACCTAGTAAATAATAGTATTTAGTATAAATTTAAATATATTGATCTTTTAATCATACTAATTTATTAAAAATTGTATTTAATAAATGCAAAATGTTATTTATTTATTTGTATTTTACACTTTATTGTATATTAAATAAGTATAGCCATATCGAAGACATTCGCATGTCTTAGGAAGTTAATTGTTAGTATTACCGTAAAAGTATTTGAGTTGAAATTTTGAAAAAATATAGTTTATTTGTCAATTATTCATTATTTCTTCTTAATTTTTGTGATTATTCTATTGAAGACTAATTAAACAATTGGTCAAACACGCTGAAATATTAAAAACGAAATGAAATTGAAGAAGCTAATGATAATGCTGGAGTACGTAAAAAAGACACAATACAATGGGACACCATAAAACCGAATTAAAACAGAAAATATTGCGAAAAACAGCAAGATTTTGTATTCATTTATAAATAAATATTTGTATTAAAAGAAATTTTATATTGTATGATAAACAAATTTTCAATATATTTTACCTATTACTAAATTGGTACACTACACAAAAAACAAAAGTGTAGATACTGTGAGTATATACAATTACTTTGAAAACATAGTAAAATTAATTACACAAACTTATAATTTAATATAAATACTTTATATGCGATAAAATGTTTATTTTGAAGTAAAAAATTTTCAAAGAAATAAATTAGAGTAACTCATATTGAGATATATAAATTTACAAAGTTTTTTTTATTGATATGGTTCTGAATTCATAATCTATAATTTGACTGAAAAGTAAAATCGATCGCGTAAAATTTTTTAAAAATTTTTTTCCAATAATTTTGAATGGCTAAAACAGATATATGACAAATATATTTTTTGTATTTCGATGATTTTTTTAAATACTTAAACTAACTTAAGACACTAGTTTATGAATTATAATTGAATAATGAAGATAACACTTTTATTGTGTTAAATTGTTGCAATGTTTTTGTATACTTATTATAATTTTATTAAATTTCTTATCAAATTCATGACTACATAAAGGAGGCTAACAATTTTATTTTCCTTTCATTATCAAAATGAAACTACAACTCTTCTTATTCTTCTATCTTTGTAGTATTGCACACACACGTAAGCGTAAATTAAATAATTTTCTTTAAATATATATATATATATATATATATATATATATATATATATATATATATATATATATATACATAAATAGTAAAAATAGCTGTTCATATACTTGTGTGAACTTAATTTACATAATTAAATTTTCTGAATTCATATTAATTTAATTCATTCAATACATCAAATAAAATATTATTTATCACGTTTTAGAGAATGTTTCTTCTCGTATTAGAAATCAATCGATTGGCAGGGTATAATCTTTATTGATGTAGTACAAAATTAAAAATTAATTTTTATTATAAAATAAAAATTTCTTACAGCAAAAATTTTATCTTAATAAATCTTTCCGATCAAGATTAGTCTATTTTTTTAAATTATTCTTAATGAAATATGTTTCATTAAACGAAGTTCATAAGATAATCAATCGAATAAATACAATACTTTTCTAAATATAATTGAAAAGTTTTCAATAAATGTTTGGAATAAAAGTTTTGAACTATGGTCTATCTATAATTATCGATCGAATCAGTTTTTGATATTTTTTATTGAAGTTATTTTTTCTAAATTTCTCCTTAAATACATTGACATAAATGACTTTGAATTATTATTCATTACAATTAGTTTTCATATTTTTATACATTAATATTGTTAAATTTTTCCACCAATATATCAGAAGAAAATACAATAATAATTAATTCTAGCTATATTTTCATTTTTAAAATCATTAATTTCGAAGTTATAAAAAATCTTCAGAATTTAGGAAACTGTATTTGAATTATACTTGCAGTATAATTCATGCATAACGTTCTTGATATATGATAATAATATCTAATTGTCACAACTCAGCTGTATTAAATGATGTAGTGAGGTGAAATATAAATTTTAAATATCTTTTCTATACTAACAATTAGTGGCTCACGAAAACGTGAAAAATTTATTAAATATAACAAAAAACTAAAAACCTTCCCTTTTTTTTTATTAACATGGGCCTTGCTTCCCATTAATTTTAATTAAATACTGTGTCTAAATAATAAATTTCTGTTCTATTATTACATATACTGTTACTTATGGATATGAACATTTTATGCTTTCTCGCTACTTCAAATATCTATTTTTTAGATGAAGGGCATAACATTCATGCTGTTTCTAACTAATTTGTTCCTATTTGAAATTAGAATTATTTTAAATTAAGTGGGTTTTTTTAAATTTTGTAAGTTTTACCAGTAGGAATTGTATTCAGCACGTAGTAAATGAAAATGGATAATGAAATGGTCGACAAATGAGTTTTGTATGAATCGAAGAACTCTGACTATTTCTACGTGCAAACGAATCGACCGGCTCTCTCGTAGTTGAACTAGGCTTTGGCCTAGTAAAGATAGCCTTTTATCTTACAGAGCTAGGCAGCGGAATGTTTAATATAATATGGTTGCTTCTTTTATTCAGTAACTTTTACAGAAGTCATCTTTTGTCTTGCTCCATCTTTGTAAGTTGACTCCGTCTGTACAGAGTCCTATTATTACTCTTTTAATTCTGTTTTTCGTAGTCTACGCATATTGGAACAATTCATTTATTCTTACACTGTTTTCTGTCGTTCCCTAGATTTTATTTTGATATTTTCGTCGAACACTATCATGATCATCTTTATCGACGGTTTTGCGCATCTATTCACTTGTGCACTGTCGTGATCCGTTCCTAGTTTTACCATTTCATTTGCTTTGTTGTTCCCTTTGGCAGCTAAGTGTCCGCGAATCCAGTAGTGTATTTGCTGTTATCAATATATCATAGAACTTCTCGACAATTCATCAAGGCTTTTGATTTTGTTCATTTGGATGCGCAGATGGTAAGTACAATTTGACAGCCAATAAATATAGTGGTTGTTATGTATTGACTATCAATTAATGTTTTACCGCTTTTTATATTGACAGAGTTTCTACTTGTACTTTTTTTTTCTTTTTTACATATTTTTCTATGGTTTTCTACCAAACTAAGACTCTATAAGTTATGAGCTTACCACCGCTACATGTATTCAAGGTATAATGCATGGTTATAGGCTCCATCACCTTCCAAAAACGTTTTTGTATATGTACTGTCCTTTATTTCTTTCTTCGTCCGTTCTTTCACATGCCTTTTCTAGGTACATTTTCAATCCAGGATCACTCTCAAGCAACTTTACATTCATGATCAACATTATGTTCTATCCTGCAAGTGTTAGGTTTGTATGTTACCCGTATGGCATTTATTGTATAATAAGACAAGCAGGACCTATCAGTATTTAATCACTGTTCATTCTGTCTTGCCCACATGGAAACCTCAATGAAAACTGACTCTACGATGTTTCTACTTGTCAACAGCTCTTTATATGTGTTCAGTATACCATGTGGTAAACTTATGTTATAAATTTTATCTTTTTATCTTCTAGGGTTTTCAAGATCTTATTGATCACCATCATCTAAACCAGAGACGATAATACCCTTCCCTGTTGTATGGCCTATATAATGAATAAATGCTGGGATTGGGAATAATTTTAGACAAATTCAAATTTATAAGATATAAAAACAATATAAAAACAAGTTTATTATAAGAGACAGAATATATAGAGAAACGATAATAACCTTAGTGCAGACGAGAGAAAAAATAATACGCGTACGCTGTAACAGAGCTGCTTTATAACCTCTGTATCCCATTGCAAAGGTGTCCAATTTTCAGCGATAAGACTCACTCACAGATCGCAGCCCAAGTTGTTCGCGCTGCCGGACGGACGGAGAGCCCGAGGTGGCCAACCGTACACGTTCCCTGATTTTGAAATTCTCGATATTTTCTGAAAGCCAGAATACGACCTATTTCAATATAAGTCTGTAGAAAGGCTTTTTTTAAAGGAAAATATCCGAATTTCCCGTCACAGCACGGATCACTGCTTTTAGGAAGGATAACCAATTAACCTCTTTCGAAAACCTCAATATTTTCTCAATATTATTTGTGAAACCGTAACAAGCTATTTTACAAGAAAATCTTCGGGTTTCCCGTCACGGCACGGTTCAAGCGCGTACCTTATTTGTACATATAATTTGGCCTATAACGAGAGATTGCTCGCGATTTCACGTGGGTCGACATTCCATATTTTTCATAAGTTTGTTAAAAAACTTACCGTTCAATAATTTTATTTAGTCCAATATTTTTTTTTCGTCTTTAATTTACATTTATCTAAATGATTTATTCAAATTATTTAACGTGTAACCGCTTTGTCCGAGGTATCATATTTCTTTTTATTTGAGCCCGCGGAGATCATATAATCAAACTATCGAAAAACTTATGTATTAACTTAAACTATACGACGCTCGCAAATTAATACATAAACATCGCCTTATTTATTAATATGAAATTGAACGTAGGTCTTAATTTAATACTAAATAATATAATATTAATTGCATACTTATTTGTATAGGTGTCAAGAAACGAATTGTCGATGGTACCCTTACTGAGCATGGTCAATTTCCAAATGTAGTAGTAATATTTGGCGTAACAAGAACAAGCAGCTCCCGAGGATATTTGTACTGTACTGGAATCATCTATAATACAAAATGGGTTGTAGTGAGATCATATTGCTCCTTAGCAGTCCGCATTATAACTCGAATGGAAGATCTTAAAGTATGCGCTGGAGCAAGCAATATTACTCGTCCGGAACCAACTGCGCAGTTTCGACAGGTCGTACACGTTAGTAGCTACATGCATCATGATCCGTCTGAGTAAGTTCACACGTACCCAATTTATTTATTTATAAATCATAAAGAACACTTTATACTAGGCTGTTGATTGACTGTAATTATATCTCGGTGGCTGTATTCTGTTTTTATTGTCTTGAATAGTAACGGTTGTATAAACTTTTGCAAGTTAATTTTAATTTAACAGCATGTATATATATCTTTAAACTATCCTTATCAAATCACTTTATATTAAATTAATAAATATTTTTATCGGTCTTACAGTCTTTATAATATAGTATATTAGCTAAAATAATGACAGTCAGACTATTCTTGTTTATGTTCACCCCCGTAGAATCTGAAATAAAACTTATTATTACAATAAATTATATTAAAAATTAAAAATAAAAATAAAATAATTAATAAAATAAAATAAAAATAATAAAAGCAATATTCTATGTTAGTAAAGGACAACCTGACCGCTCTCACCACCTTAAATTTAGAGTCACCTTCGTGTCCGACGTTTCCAACCGCTACGGTTCATCCTCAGGAACTAAACTAAAATGAAAAACCCAGCATGCTACTTTATATACCTTATCCCTAAATTTATTGGTATAATATTTATAGGACCCCTTTCTTAACTTAAATGCGAAATACAAATTTTATTTTAATAAGGAATGATAAGTGTTGCCCAATTTACTTGACTCTAACATTAAATTTACATTAATGGGATTCTTCAAAATATGAATATTTTCAACAGTTTTTCTTTTATATGTATTTTTAATACCTTGTTCCAAAATATTTACATTTTCAAAATGGAAAGAATTTAACAAGTTTAACTATGTTCTTTTAGCCCGGATGTACCATTCATGCTTCGTAAGCTAGATTGATGTTCATATATTCTTTGTTTTAGGTATCTTCCCGTTTGTCCAATATAATATTTTTCACTATCTTTACAATTTATTTTGTATACCACTCCTGTTTTCAAACTTTTATCATCCTTATCTTTATAATTATTAAATAGTTTTCTAATATTCTTATTGCTTCTAAAGTAAAATTGAATATTATGCTTTTTAAATTTTATTATTAATATCGTTCTTTTCCATATTACGTTCTATAGTGCTATTATAAATTTGGTGTGAGTTAAAATTTAACAACCTACCTGATCATGTAGGTTTTCTATACCAATTTAATTTTACTCTGTTATTACTAACTCTAATAACATTGACTTCCATAAAAATTAAATTTATTGTTTAATTCTAATTTCTTTGTATATTTAATTCTATCATTTTTTTGTTCATAAAAATTATTTTGGAAAGAAAAAATGGTGTTATTGAAAACTCAATTTATTGCCTTTATAAATTCATCTTTTACTAATTTTGTGTGTATGTTAATTTCTGACCATTTTTCTTCTATAATGTATTTAAATAAATCTAATGGTCTATTTATAAATAAAGATACTACATCCAATGAAATCATCTTATAATTATTCGGAATACTATGATAATATATTTAACTGCTTCATAAAAACTCCAACTATGTTTAACTTAAGAGTTGGTTTTTCCAACGATCTTCACTAATATATTTGATAAAAATCTTGCAATATTATATGTTGGAAAATTAATTGATGATATTATTATTTTATAGGCTAATTCCTCTTTGTAAATTTTGGGAACCCCATACCATTTGGTTATTGTTCCATTTTCGCATGTTAAGTGTTTAAAAGTAATTTCATTAATGTAAGATTTATTTTTCCATTCTTTTACTAATGTTTCAATTTATTTTGTAGCCTATTACTATGAGGATTCTCAATTTTCTTGTAAGTTGTGTTATCCTCTAACATCATTATAATTGTATTAATATATTTTTTCTTGTCAGATGTTACTGTAATATTTCCTTTATCTGCATTTTGGAATATAATATTTGTATTCTCTTTTAAGAAATTCTTGGCTGTTTTGTATTCATGTATGATGTTACTATTTATATAATTTTGAAATCTATTTTCTTTTGTAAAATTAATAACCTTCACGAATGAGGTTATACATTGTTTTTTCATATCGTTATTTCAACTAATTAAATTAATTGCAGCTAGATTAATAATTATGAATGACCATTAATTCCGAGTTTTATATTTGTGGATAGTTTTGTTTACTGGATACTGAACTAACAAATATTTTTCATAGTCTTACAACTTTTCTAAAATAATATAATTATAATTAGTCAGACTGCCGATGTTTATGTTCATTCTCATGAATGATACTGAATACTTGATGGAATGATAAGTAGGAATTTTCGCTATGACTACGGTGCTGGTTCCTTTCCAGTCATTCATCACTTTGTTAAGTGACATTCAAGTATTATTCACATGCTGTCTCGGATCTCAACATAGTGTGGGCTCGGAATCGTTGTGTTGCAGAATCGATGGATTTTCGTAATCGATAAATGAGTATAAGGTAAATTGTAGCACACAAGATAAAATAAAAAAAGATACATGCGCATGTAGGGTGATTTCTACACCTATGACTTTTTCATCTAAACGATACTCAGTATGTTACATATAGGTAATATTCTATCTAATACTATAGTATCAAGCTAATTCCAGAGTGATTTCCTTATTTACTATCAAATATATATATATATATATATATATATATATATATATATATATATATGAGATTGTTTCATTATATAACCAATGCGTTCAATTGTCAGCAATAATAATAACCATGATGTAAAAACTTTTTTTATATCTAGTAGCTTCATTAATTCCTAACTACATTAAGACTACTTATTATATTATAATTATATATTATTATATATGACTATAATGATTATAATTATTTTAACATAACTATACAGTCTAATATCCGAAATATTTAAACAAATGTACTAATCATAATTTTATAAGACCCAAGCATTATAAATACACTTAATGATGAATATGCACATATTTAATTATAACTTGAATAATGTTTCCGCTACGATTACCAATCAACAACCTACATTCGTCAAATTTCGCAAAGATTATAATTAAAATTATTAATTATATAAAAGATATGCATAAACATACGAAATAAAAAACATTTATAAAAATCGTAGAAAAATCTTGATGTAGAAGCAATGAAACGTATTTACATTCATTCGTCCTTTTTTCCCATATGAAAAGATCGTAAGTTCAGTTCAAGCTTCGTCGTTTCGTTTAAATTGTACAGGTTTTTATGGACAGTTATTTTTCTGGAATGCGAAATAATGAAATGAAGCTTGATCATTCGTTTGCCGAATTCGGACATACTGAAGATTTTATTAATAATGTTGCATCCCTTACCTCTCATGGAGCTTAATAAATCGGACCTATAATTCAATACCGAATCCTTTTTCTTATATCAGTACGTTTTTAATCATCGACCTTCACCTTCATTTTCTCCTTTCTAGATTTACTCAGTGTGTTTAACATAAATACCTTTAATATAAGCAGTATCTTGCGAAAAGTCAATACTGTTTTTTTATATATCATATATCTATACTTATTCGAATATGAGTTATAAGTAAAAAAATCTTTCACCAAAGAATGTTCATTTGATGAAAAAAATCTTTCACCAAAGAAAGCAATAATGAATTTAATTTCGCTCTAAATATGATTTTTCATTTTCTATTTCGCAATACGAGCTTATCTCATACAAGTAAACCTTAATAATCTGGATCTCTAACCGCGTATATAACTCACGCAGTGTAGAGATCTCAGGAACTGAATGAAGCTGAAATTCAAATTAGGTCAACAGCAGTAATGCGATTAAAATATAATTATCGTTAACGAGTTTAGAGTATTAGAGTTAACGGTTAACATCCTTCCTTGTAAGTATGCAAATGCGTAAGGTAAACGTGGGTAATATCATTGCATGGTCCCTATCGCGAATTCGTTCGGTCACATAGTAAAATAGATTTCATGATTTTTGAAAAATATTTATCGAACTGTTTTATATAAAAACTAAGAAATTCAATCGAATCGGTATTAATGGTACAATCTTGAATTTTCATTAATATCCTCCATAATATACCATCTACATTAGTCACGATAAAAGGTAATTGTTTCTGTTAGAAATTTAAGTATTTCCATGATTGGAAGTTCCATCTAAAAGTAATGTAATATAAAATAAAAATATCCTGAATGGAAGATTAATTAAAAAGATTATTACATTAATTTTTATATTTTATTCTTTTATTTCTTAATAACATACGAACATTTATTCTTGTAGCATCACTTTGACTAGATAATTTCACTTATGTCACCTTACTACTAAAAATAAAATATTACATTCCATAATCTATTAATAATTTTCTTAGTTACGCTAAATTTTATGTTATACGTGCACACTTTCTTACTCATGTCCAACTACAATAATTCATGTGTACTTTATTTATATTGAGTCAAAATAAATCAAGATAAAAATACATTAATATAAATAGATTAATATAAAACATATTCAATAAAATATATAAATTTATATGAGTGATGTGCACGCGAAAGAAATACGAACTGTTTCGAAGGCTTAGAGTTTCAAATTTTGAACGCTCATTGTTAAAAAGAATAGTATTAACAAGGAACACGATATGGACGTTTCTCTGCTTCATTTTAATTTAAGATCATATGAAGATTAAGTAATAATCGACGTTCAGGTGACTACTGACTCTGAAGTAGTTACCCAGAAATAACCTTCTCCTCAGGTCAATGTCGAGGAGTTCGAGAAAAGGTCACGCTCCTGTTACTTTTAAGTGTAGAAATATTTGAATAAGAGATAGACTAATAATTATTCTGTTTTCAATGACTAAACGCATTTATACAATAAAAATATTAACAAAAAAACTGTACGCTATGATAAACTTTATACAAAGACTTTACAATTATGTATTGTTGGCTGAGCATATACTAGAAAATTCATAAAAACGTAATTAAGGAGATTTTGAGCGTTAAAATTAAATACCTCAACGTACTTCAAGATAATCCAAAATTACTATATTATCAAGAGTTATTTTCTGTACGTATGGCTAAGATATGAAATACTAACTGTGTATGGAATTTGCAGATTTGGAAGATCGATCGATTTGGGCTTATTGAAATTAAATGAGTCATTGGTATTTAATCAGTTCGTCTCAGCGTTACGCTTTTCAAGAAATGCTACATATCCTAAAGGTACTGCCGTAATAGTTGGCTATGGATCCTCATCACTTTCTGATGTTGTCCAAAAGGATTTAGGGGGTCTAAAAACATCTATAAACGTTGATATAATGGAAGTGGATAAATGCGGAAGTGCTGCAGTTAATTTTCTTTTTAATGACACACAAAATATTCCAGATAATGTTGTAAATAAATATTATTTCTGTACTGGCTCCAATACAGAAATCATCAGGGGTCCATCTTATGTAAGTTTTGTATGAACTATATACCTCCTCACTTTTATAGATTAAAATTCTAAGATATAACCAATATGAAATCAATATGGTTCAGTATTTTAATAGACTCACATATATTACGAAAAATGATTAAGCTGTTTGAAATGTATCAAATTTTGAATGTTAAAAAAGTTTTCTATTTTATATTTAAACGAAAATCGCTTATTTGTAGTACGAAATGTTTTCAAAACTGTAAAGAGAATTGATAATATTGTTTAAAATATTTAGGGTGATGATGGTAGTCCAGTGATGCAATTAAATCCAGACAATGAGTATGAGGTCATCGGAATCGTTTCCAATGCAAACGTTCATCATGACCTGGCGCTAAACGTATTTATTGAACCGTTTATACGCTGGATTGATTTGGAAATATCTAGATATCCTTGAGTCACGATTCATTCACAATAATAAAGTTGTGGATTATCTATAACGTTTATGAAAAATGTAATACATTCATAAATAAAATATTTTTCAACAACTTATTTTAATCAATATGCTTTTCTGCGTTATGTTTCACTTAGATCTATAATAGATTAGTAACCCTATAATGTGTATGTATCATTACGAAACCGTGGTTGACTTCGAAATTACTATTTATGTTGCACTATTTATTGAATAGATTGAAGGTGGAATTTCAGAAAACATTAACACTAAATACATATATACTAAAATAAAATGAAATATATTGATTTATTAATCAGAATAATATATTAAAAATTAAATTCTTTAATAAATGAAATATTTTTATATTCTATATTAAATAAGTATCGTCGAAACGAGCTTGTGGCTTCGAATGTAGATTTACATGTGTTAAGAAGAGAGTTCTCATAAATTTAAGGAATATTATTTGCTCTTGACAAAATCCTATCCAGTAGGATTAGAGTTCATGGAGCTATCTATTAGATAATGGAGCTTATCTATTAGATCATGAAATACCAGATTTTTCTTTGATAAGAAACATCTAAATTGTTTTAATTTTGTAAATAGATAAGTAAAACATAAATAAGAATTCCTAACACTTATAATATATTTTATAATAATGTTCTATAATAAATGTAAAATGCCCTTCACTTCACCAATAGTTACAGAACAATGTATGTAAGTAGCTGACACTATATAGAATTATATAAAATTTTATATTTCACAAAACTATATAATAAACTGATGAATCAAAAAAGTGGTAATAACTGTGTCACAAGAGACCAACGCTAATGACTTCGTGATCGCGAGAATGTGAGAGTTTTCTTTGTTCTTGGTGGCTGTCGCTGTCGGCTTGTAAAATAATGCATGTTGGTGTACATGTATACGCATAATTTTGAGTCTGCTTTACGAATATATGTGTTAGCGACCACGTCATGGAAGGAGTGTGAGTAGCCTGCGCGGATTGGCGGGCTTGTACCGTCAACATTGGATTAGCAACGGAAAAGCGCTGAGTATGTTCTGTGAATAGTGCTTTATTGAATATGGTGTGGAGTAGTTAAGGAGCGTGAGGATCAACGCGAGGGGGTTCATGTAGAGTCAGATGTATAGAACCGATACAGAGATTATTGTGCTATGTGCTCCTAGCGGGTTTAGTGAGGTAGATTACTTGATGCGGAAAATCGAGAGGGTTTTCGCGAGTAACACGATTCAGCGGTGAAAGCGACTTTTCTCTAGCAGTGGTAGGGAGTGAAATCCCGAAGAGTTAGGCCAGCGGACGAAGCTTGTGGGTGTTGAGTCAACTGAACAAGACAAGATCAGTCTGAGTTAACTGACTCAACAAGTTGAGTCAACTGAGCAGCGAGCAGAACGGATAAAGTAAGATTCAGTTTCATTATATTTTCACATCGAGTGTAGAGCGTATAAGCAGGTTCGTGCGGGTTTGGTGTGCGAAAACGCTTAAAAAAGATCCATCGAGCTGAGGGCTTCTGAAATTTGGCAGCCGAGTAAAGGAAAGGAGTCAGCATTGATAGGGATCAGAGTTGCGGTGAATATCTTGGCGCGATCACTAAGCGGAATCCCCTTTTGTAGACAACATCTCCAATTGTAAAGCGTGCGAGAGTGTGTAGAGATATAATAATATTCATTGAGATAATCTATATTCAATAAATTCTTCTCGTGGTTCGGGAACTATAATGTAAATTTATGTCTTTCATTTCATTAAAATCTCATAAAATGTCCAAGTTATAAAATGTCATTCCTGGTTGGAATTTTTGCCTATGTACTGCGATTTGTGATTCGGAGAATCAGAAATTGGATTTTTGACTCAAAACTTATTTTAATCTTTAGATATATCATTAGCCAAATATAGCATGAAAAGGAAAATGTATTCATTTAAATTCACACCGAGTAGTATGTTTGAGTTGTGAAGGAATGTTATAGATATACAATTTTTTCATCTTCACCTCTGTACTGTAGTGTCGAATGAAAGAAAATCGTGGCTATTAGTACGATTACATGTATAAATATTGCATGTTTCTATCTTAGAATAGATAAAATTATTGAAAAGGAGGAAGATGTAGCGCTGATGCTTGTAAGGTAAACATCGGCGACCAACCGCACGGGAGTAAAGAGGAGTAGGGCAACACGTTGACCGGGCCGAGCAACGGCTGCACTGGCAGCAACAGCAATATGCAGTAGCAGTAGCATGGATGTAGTAGCATCCATCATAAATGCATACTCATTTTTCGTGACACTGAGGATCGTAATAAATGAGAATGCATGAATGTATTGCCATGAAAATCAGGCGGCCTGGGAGTATTACTTTGCCAGTTGGATGCGAGGAGTCGGTACGGCGTACGAGATGAGTCGGGAACATGATAGAGAGGATCTATTATATGATATAAGGAAGAGATCGTCTGGCAAGGGTGAAAAAATAGCGGTACGTATTAACTGTACAAATAAGTTTTTGCCATTTTGAAAAGATGACGCCATCGATACGATAACATTGAAATTGTCAGCTATAAAAAGTTGTATAGTATATGTTGACATCTGGAAACAGTATAACCTTTTAATACCTCTGACTTTTTGCTAGCATCACTTAATTTTCATTGTCTTAATATGTCAAGTTTTGAGCCAAGTAAGCGTCATTTGCGGGTATTATTAATTTACTTCTTTAATTTAAAGCAATATTCAGCTGAAGCGCATCGGATACTCATAGAAGCATATAGTGATGTTAATTTGAGTGAGAGAAGTTGTCGGGAGTGGTTCCAAAAATTTAAAAATTGTGCTTTTGACGTGGAGGACAAAACGCGCAGTGGAAGGCCCAATGTGTATGGTGACACAGAATTGGAAGCTTTACTGGAGGAAGATCCGTACCAAATGCAAGAAAAACTTGCACAAGAGTTAGGAGTGACTCAGCAAGCTACTTCACAACGTCTCAAAACCCTGGGTATGTTCCAAAAGCAAGGAAATTGGGTTCCTTATGAACTGAAGCTAAGAGACGTCGAGTACTTCGATAGCCAAGTCAAACGTTCATGGAAAGAAGCTAATGCTGTGCATTTGGTGGAATCAGCTTGGAGTAATCTATTATGAACTACTCCAACACACGCAAACCGTCACCGAGGAACGTTGCCAACAACAGCTGATGCAATTGAGCCGAGCATTGAAGACTAAACGTCCAGAATTTGCTAAACGGCACGATGAAGTCTTTTTTCAACATAACCACGCGCCGGTTGTCATGCTGAAAAAGCAACATGTCGCAAAAAGCGTAAAGGAAACGTTAGAATTACTGAATTGGGAGGTCCTCACGCCGTATTCACCAGACATTGCTCCTTCAGACTACCACCTATTCCGGTCGATGACTCATGGTCTGGCTGAGCAGCACTTCACTTCTTACGAGGAATTGAAGAAATGGATCGATTTGTGGATCGCCTCAAAAAATGAACAATTTTTTAGACAGCGTATCCACTTGCTGCCTAAAAGATGGTCAAAGGTAGTAGAAAGTGATGGGCAATATTTTGAATGAAACTATTGGTACCTTTTTTACAATAAATTCTCATTTCCTTATAAAAAAAACGGTGGAAACTTATAGTGTAACGTTCCTATCCTCCTCGGGATAACCTACGCGGTATTTTCCAGGGTAGTTTGAGGGGGAAGTATTTCGGGATCGAACGGTGGGTCAGGAAAATAATTGTACAAGAACACAGTATATTTTTAGAGAACAAAATATAAAAACAAATTTATTCAGCAACCCCCTTCTATGTATAAGGTGTTCTGACACACAAAATTAATTACTAGACGATAGTTATAAACTAGATTTATATATAATGATAAATACTAAGTTCGCGCTATTTTCCGCGATGTGTATAATATCTGGCGCTATTTACCGCACGGATACCCGGTGTTATTTTCTACCCGGGGAAATTACAAAACGTGAAAGGTAGAATTGATATAGGGAGAAAATAAGGTAAACTTAACTCCGCTGGTCTTTTAAGGAGCGCCTCACAACCAGGATCAAGAGTTAAGGGGAAAATTGACTAGTGTGGATAAGTAAACGACTGGTCTTTTGAGGAGCGCCTCGCAACCAGGATCACGTTTACTCAGGGAAAGGTAAAGCTATTAGTCGTCTGTCTTTTTTGAAGAGCAACAGAGATCAAACTAATAGTTTCGAATAGGATTTTTAAGCAGTAATTTGTTGAGCTCTGGAAAGATTTCTAGCTCCGGGAGGAGTTTGTGTGAATCAACTTCGGGGCAGTTGATTCACCGGGCGAACTCACCGGGCCTTTTGGAGGCCCTTTTATAGCGAAATATTCGTATAATTCCGTCGCCGCTCGTGTAATTTCGGACGAGACGCATAATTATAATAATCATATTAATAACAATAATAACTAATAATAAAAATATTTAATAATAATTATAATAATTATTATTTATAGTTTGATGCTTGTTTATGCAGCCGGTGTGTTGCGTACAGTGGTAGTATACATGTATACAAGCTTATACATACATATATATATATATATATATATATATATATACATATTTATATATTGTAAGTACATTTAGTAATTTATTTAAATTAATTTAATTAAATACAGCGGGTGCATTTGTTTTCGGACACCCGTATAGTAGTGTGTGTGTGTGTGTGTGTCACGTATTAGAGGGGAGGCGGCCGCCGGTCTAATACACTTGACGCGCTCTCTCTTGCCGCGCAGTGTATCCCCTCTATCGTATACTTCTGGCTTAGCTTAGTAGTAGAGAGAGAAACTAGATATTGCGTTCTCTCTCTACTTGTTCGGTTTTCGGCAATTGCGTCGACTACCTTCTTCAGTAGTCGTCGCGATCTTTGCCTGCTTTCGGTATGTTTACTGTGTGATATTTAATATATTATGTAACTTTAATTTAGTTTCATTAAATATCAAGTGTTTAATTTAATTTTAAGAGTTTATACATCTAATTTCGTACGCGTATATAGAATACATCCAAGAAAATAGATGTAGCGGTAGCTTGAATAATAACTTTAGATTCTTTTCGGTGTGTGCGTGGTATATTTGTGTAATCGATTTCTATGTTGTTCGGAACGAATTTTCACGGCCATGTTTTTTGGCAGTCGCAATTGGTATACCCAATATATCAAGTTTGCAGTATATTGTGGCGCGTTTCAGAATGCCAACGTCGAAGAGGGAATAAATAGATTTGTCATATAGAGAGTTGCTGCCGGAATACCGCAACACCATCTCGGAAAACTAGTGGATAGCTTGGACGATATTAAGCGATGCGGCTATCGCTGGCTAAGGTAGAAGGACCCATATATTAGGTTCGTGCCACCGCCGCTGGGAGATAAAATGCATATTCCTCAAGCCAGTTTTGTGGGCTCAAATGTAAAACTAAACATAACGTCGACAAAGGCGAAGGGCAATGTTTCAACGGTGGCCACAGAAAAGCTGCGAATGTACAGCGCTGTAAGTAATAAAAAGAAGAGAAAAAGGAAGAGACAAAGTAAGGCCATCGATATCATGATGGAAGAAAGAAGAAGCCTATTTTTGAGTCGTAAAATAACTATTTATCTACCCCAGTGGATGCCGAATTAGTACCGGATTAATACGACCAGATTCTCTGCCTCAGTAGATGGTACGAGCGAGCGACCAGACGGAGGATATCGTGGAATTAATGCATATGAGTGGAGAAATCCTGAAAATAGTCGGCCTGACGGTGATCTTACCAAGAGTTAAAGCGTGCGATTTTCGAAAAAAATTTTTGCATTCGATGGTGCACATAGATTCACGGGAGTGAACTAAAGATAGGGCATCGAACGTCAGAATATCGGAAAATGGTTTGCTTTTCGTGTGTTGGTAAGGGGTACACAGCAAGTGGTTCCGCAGAACAGGATCGAGGCAATCGAATGAGCTGCTAGGTGTACGACGCACCGGATTTTTTTCCAATTTCCAACCGGAAATTTTTCCACACTGCTTTAGAAGTGGAGAAGCGGGTCAGTAGAGGTGCAGAAATATTATATACTTCACCCCGGCGATATGTTAAAGAAAACTAAAGTGGAGGAGATGTGCCAGGAAAAGAGCGAAAATTCGAGAGAAAGACGGATATAGTGCGCGAACTCATGAACCAAAGATGGGTGCGTGGAACAACGTGGTGAATGAAAATGAGAATAAATGGAACTACCTAGCGGGGAAATGTGTACACTGGATGCGGCAAGCGTATACTCCACTTCACTGATTGATTTCATGGCGATATGGTGGTATTTGCACTCCCATACAAGGGTTGGCGATTGTGATCCGAAGCTCCCGGCCTACGAATCGAGGCAAAATAGCGCTAGCTCAAGGCAGCCAAATAGAGAAAATGCTGGGAACGACAGCAACCCGAAGAATGTTGCGGTGGGCCATCGATGAGGAGGGAAGAGTGAGAAGTAAAACAAGGAGTGAAAACGAGAAATATACAGAATACCAGCGGAGAAAACCAGAACATTTTAGCAGTGAAGTTAGCGCGATCAGTGTTTAAGGCGTACTTTTATCCGGGCACGGGTCTTTTTGAGACTGAAAGGAAAGGATACATGCATTAAGGCAGTATTCTGCTTTAAATCGTCGAAAAAACGCTATTTTTGTGAAATTTTGCTGAGAATGTTATTGCAGATATAGATGTAGGATTTGAAATGCTAAATAAATACACTCTTGAAGTACATAAAAAAATTTTTTTTATTTATTTTACACATTTTTTATACATGTACAGTATGGTTAAAGGCAAATACTCCAAAAGTAGGTAACGTTGTCGTGATCGTAAAATCTTGCTGACGGATGGTCTGAAACAAAAATAGTTGTATGTTCAGTATGACTTCAGAAACCGAACTAACTAGAAGATTTTATGTACGTGCAAAATCAACAAAATGACAGCTAAAATACGAAAGAAAAAAATTGCTTTTTTCCGCCATTTTTGCAATAAAAATATAGTTAGAATTAAAATTTTAAGTTGATAGTCAGGTCGATTGATACAAACATATAGAATATGTGTTCAAAATTTCATAAGGATCGGTTCAATAGTTTTTTATTTTTCACGACCATGGTACTTGAAAACGCTGTTTTGAGAAAAACGCGTTTAAAGTTTTTGTAAGTGGAAAATGGTAGAAAAAATTATCTTACGCTCAATCAGCGATGCCTGGACCATACAATATGCCTTCAACTTGTTCTAGGCGAGTATTTTCATCTAATTTAGCCTGCTTTTTTGAGTTCTGCTCTCCTTAGAGGTCTGCTCTCCTCAGGTCCATAATTTCCATTATTTTCAAAAGTGGGCTGAATCCTTCATTAAAAATGTAGGCAGCAGTGTGGCATGCAATTTTAACGATTTTTTTCCATTATAGACATGCTTCAGTGCCATATCCCAAACTGTTGAGTTGAAACACTGTTGAGTTGAAATTGTTATTTTGAGTGCTTCTGCCCAAACATATCTCCAGCAATTCCGTTTTTGTTAGATCTTCGTAGATCAGCACCTCTTGTACGTCACTAGCAAAAGCAGGATGATGTTTATAATTTTTTAAAGCGTTGTTTCCTTCGGCCTTCTGATACTTGCACCAGTTGTCTGAACAGTGTGTATGCTGTGGTTTGGAGTCTGTTGAGATTTTGTGGTAATAATCGGCCTAGATCTCGTTTCGCCTGCCTTCTACTGAATTTGAATTCCTTTCAATTGCAAGACTGTAGTTTTTAGGTAATTCTTGCATTTATTTGATTCTTAGGTTAGCAGTCAATTTTTTTCGTGTTTTTTTCTCCGGCCTTCAGTTTTGCAGTCTCAGCTTCTCTCCTTTGAGTTAAAAATTTCTTTGTATCACTTGCACGTTTGATTTACAATAGGGGAAGAGCTGTTGCAGCGAACAGGGCCAGGTAGATGGTTAATCGACACGCGCGTTGGGCGGGTCGGAATAGCGAGCTCAGGTAAGTGCGTTCCAACGGTGAAAAAGTATAATTAGACTACCTAAATCTTTCTAAAATCTTGAGCTAACATTCTTGAATATATTTACTTTTGGAAAAAGGTTAAAAAAAACATTTTTTTTCAAAGTTGTAAAGTAGAATACTTCCTTAAATAAATGTAATGATTTAATCTAGTTTAATGTGAATGGGGAAGTCACGCGAATATTGGAATATTTAGAGTCGTTCTGAAAGTAGATGGGGCATCCAAAGCTATGGATCTTAAGGTGGTATACAATCTCGATCAGGACATAATTTGGGGATGGAGTTTATTAGCAGGTTGGATTGTTATGGTCGTTTGGGATGATGTTTGTGGAGAGTACTCGAGGTAGAGTGGAGATCATTTTGGCGAATAAATGATGACAATGAAGGGTGGTTAACGCCGAGTGTGTGGGGATTTCGCATCTCAATGACACCGAGCGTATCAAAGGCTAACGAAAGCGGTGCTAAGTTCGGGGCCCGCGCAACTAGACATGACTCGTGTGATTGAGTATCAAATCAATGTTGAGGGCTTTTTACCTACCAGGCTTTACTTAGAAGAAATGTCGCCGCGAATTCTCGACATTGCATTGGAGAAAGCGATTGACTGAGGAAACAATGAGTAAAGCATTCAAAACATCGATGCGATGATCGATAAACGGCGAAAAGCGAAGTATATCAGAAAAATTACTTAAGGCAAGCCTATTTTCAGGTGACAATGGAAAAATTGAGCAGAAAATATATGGCTTTCACGATACCGGAGTCGGGACTTTGTTAGAATGCCGTTCGATCTAACAACGCGCTGATGATATTTCCGAAGCTAATAGACGCGTTATTTAGACCTAAATTTGAGCCGTATATAGTTTGTTATTTGGATGATATTATGAACGTGACAGAAAGTTTTGAAGAACATTTACATCAGTTAAAAATAGTGTTTCAGAAGTTAGAAGACATTAGAATGGTATTTACCACGAGGTACATACTCATGTACGAAAGTCTGTACAGCGCCAAATAATATAAAATACCGCAGTCTGCTATATCTGGGCTAATGGGACGCCGAATAGTAAAGAGGCCGTGGACCATCGTAACTGCGGACATAATGGAATTTCCGCCAAACAAATAGCAGCATAAATACATGTTCGTATTTCAAGATCTCTTCACACCGTGGGTTGAAGTAAAGTCGCTACGTAGAACCTATGGTAAGGCCCTGAATAGAGCCATAGATGAGTTGATTTTATTTAGATGGAAAACTCTCGAACATTTATTAATAGATAACGGAAAGGAGTTCTAAAATAAGGTCGTCAGCAAATGCTAGCTACATAGGGGATAAACCACGTAACCAAAGCGCCTTATAATCCGCAGGCAAACCCAGTTCAGCCAAGTAATAGAACGCTGAACACAATGATCGTCGCCTTTCTACAGGCAGATTATCGCGACTGGTCTTGAACGTGCATGGGTTTAAACATGCCATTAACTTAACTGTACAAACCACGACCAAGGTTTCTCGTGCGTTTCTAAATTTTGGGCGTCATACGAAACCGGTAAAAAGCTTACGTTGAGAGGTTAAGGGAGAACGTTTAGTTTCCTGTATAGCGCTAGAAGACAGGATAGATCAGAGGAAATGATTGGAATTGTTGCGAAATCTCGTTGCCAAGCATATTGATCAGGCGAAAGAGAAGCAAGCAACTCACTTTCATAAGGGAAGGAGAGATCTACGATTTTACGTGGGGGTTAAAAAAGTTAACCAAAATTCGTGGGTCGGTATGAAATAGTGAAGGTAAATTCGCCGAGTATATATATATATATATATATATATATATATATATATACTACAGCAAAGGAAGGGCTTAAATCGGTATTTATCGAAGGCGCACGTACCAGAGTTAAAGCGGTGTGCGCCGCCGCACTATGCGCGGAGAGAGGAGAGAAACTGAGATCGTTTTCTTTATTTAGGATGGAAGATATGGACATTGTCAAAATAGCAGAGGATGTACAAGAGAGCAGAGAAAAAAAAAGCCACGTCTCTTGGCTAAGACGAAGAAGAGTTGGAGAGATATGTGAGTGCTGAATTTCCGACGTCAGCGATTGCGCCGGCAGTGAGAGAAAGATTAGACTAAATCTTGGAGAAGGAGCCACGGCAAGTATTGAGGGTTCTTCCGACGAAACTATCGTGATCAGGTATCGTGCTGCTGAAGACTTGCGCCATGGAGGAATAGTTAGGTCGCCAAAAATAGGATGAGAGCGCAGCAACAATGTTGCCTCCACCGAGTGCAGTCGAGGTGTATGGAGACGCCCCGCCGACTGAATGAACCAGCAGGGATTCCCAGATCAGGTTGACCAGACACTCCAGAAAAAAGCCGTATTAGACAAGGTGACACCTGAAGATCGAAGATTTCATCTTGGCACTCCTATCACCTTCGAGGTAACCGACGCCACCATGTCCACTGACCTCTTCACGAGGCTGCAACGTTCAACTTCCTGGACCGGTAAGTGTTACATCAATTCCGTAGTCTGCAGGAAGCGAGAAAAGAAGGCACGTTCACTAGACACCTTCGGAAGTAGAAGAACGTTACCTTGTGCACATCGTCGATCTTGCACCATGACACTGTTTTAACTGCTGACAGTGAGGCCACGGCACACGCCAATGCCCACGACCAACAACAGATCGCAAATGCCATATCTGCGATTGACGGTGAGACAGCTTGGCCATATTCCCGAGATGCATTGTATCATATTGCCATTTCCTCAAGGGGGATATCGGGCCTCTTGAGAAAAAGAGGAAGTATTTTGTTTTTTTTCTTTATTTCAGTGTTTCGCTGTAGTGGTGAGAATTACAAGCAAGAGACGATATAGTCAAGCTATGAGTAATGTTGTGCTATGTGCAAACATTGGGATTGGCGAAGTATACTTCTTGACTTGGTGAGTGAGAAGTTGGGAGGGTTCTCGCGGATAACAAACTTCAGCGTTAAGGTGAAAGGGAGTTCTCTTTGATAGCACCGTGGAGTGAAATCCTAAACAGGTGGTTCACCGGACGACGCACTAACTAGATCCAGGAGGAAACTCGTTGGAATTGAATTGACTGAGCTAGGAAAAGGGGAGCGGGTCAGGTGTATGCATCCGCGAGAGCAATTAGCGCGCTCACACTCGTTTTATGTGCCTGCACGTCGGATCAAATTCTTGGAACTGCCGACGATTACGACACTTCTAACGAAATCTTGGATTTTTGTATCGAAACTTACTTTAGTCTTTAGACATATCATGAGCCGAATTTAGAATTAGATAGGAAAATTTGTTCATTTAAATTCATACCGAGTAGAGTATTTGAGTCGTGGTAAATGTTGTAAATATGCGATTTGTTTGTCGTTATCTCTAAAACTGTTACGTCGATTGAGAGACAATCGCGGCATTAGTACGATTATATGTATAAATATTTAATGCTGTCATCTTATAATAGATACAATTATTTTATGATAATTTACTTTAAATATTGATGGCTGTAAAGGTGCCGGAATAACGGGTCTGTGCCTTTGTTTGAAAATAATGTGTACAGCTATTGGCCGCGTACACGTGCAAACAGTACATGTGCGTTTAGATGGAGATTTCTTTAATTTAATTTCGCATATATATCGTTACATTAGCATTGATGTAGGTGAAGTTAACGATGATGCGTTGTGAGATTTTGAAGCCGAGTGAAGGAAAGGAATAGGACAGTCAGCGTAAATTATACAGCAGAATCGCGGTGAATATTGCATCAATAATAAGTAGAGTTATGTAATAATGTTAACTGAGATAATCTGTATTCAACAAATTTTACCCGTGATTCGAGAATTGTAATGTAAACTTATGTATTTCATTCAATTAGCAAATGTTACCTCACACATTATTTAAACATTTTATGTTACTTCACAATAGAAAACTAGAATTCAAATAGTAGTTTGTCATGAGTTTAAAATATATCGTAAAATATTTTAAATAGCGATTATACGGTAGGAAGTAGGGGTCTACCGTAATCCAGGGAAAAGAGAAGAATTAAATTTACGCCTATTAGCACACAGGAGCTGTCTCGTCACCAATTCAAGGTACTATTGGTATCGTGGTATTACTTGATATTTTTCGATGCACTGAGTCCAAAACTTAATTATTTCTGAAAGAAGCTCCATCTTTTCTCAATCTCATTATTTTTCAAGAAAATAAATTTTATTATTTAAAAATGAATTTTATTATGTAACTGAATCACGAAATGAATACCATAAGTAGAAATATTTCATCTTTTATTTATTAAATATGAATTGTACGAAAAATATACAAGACATAAAAAATCTTCAAAAAGTAATTGTTTATTCAAGTGACTGGTATACTCAGTGTAATCAATTGTTGTCTCAATAATAGTCTCATAGCCAGTAATAATAGTGATTATAGAACATATACTAAATACAATGTAGTAATTAGTACATTAATATAGTAATTAATACAGTGAAAATAGTGAATAGCTTAAAAAAAATTAATAAATTAGTATTTCTGGAAAAGAATGATTTGCGTGTACTTTCAGACTTGAAATTCAAATTAAAAATTGTACTTATGTCGACTGTTTTGAATTAAATTAATAAATACTTTTATCGGCCTTATAGTCTTCATATTATAATATTATACTAACATAATGACATCAGACTGTCCTTGTATATTATCACCGTACTTGTATATAATTGATTATTGAAATATAAAAGAATAAAAAAGATTTGATTGAAAACGTATGTAGCAAAGTAAGTACACGAACTTATATTTTAATATAAATATTTCTTTACAAGAAAAAAATTATTAGGAATCGAACCAATTTTATCGAAAAAATTTTAACAGAAATAAATTAGAGTAACTCATATGGAGATATATACATTTAGAAAGTTTTTTAAATTGATGTGGTTCTGAATTCATAATCTATAATTTGACTGAAAAGTAAAATCGATCGCGTAAAATTTTTTTAAAATTTTTTTCCAATAATTTTTAATGGCTAAAACAGATAAATGACAAATATATTTTTTGTATTTCGATGATTTTCTAAATACTTAAACTAACTTAAGACACTAGTTTATGAATTATCATTGAATAATGAAGATAACATTTTTATTGTGTTAAATTGATGCAATGTTTTTGTATACTTCCATATTATAACTTTATTAAATTTCTTATCAAATTCATAACTACATAAAGGAGGCTAAAAATTTTCTTTTCCTTTCATTATCAAAATGAAACTACAACTCTTTTTATTCTTGTGTATTTTCAACATTGTATACACACGTATGTTGCATAAATTAAATACTTTTCTTTAGATTTAGATATATAACCCAAATAGTAAAAATAGCTGTTTATATACTTGTGTTAACTTAATTTATATAATTTAATTTTCTGAATTCATATTAATGTTATTAAATACATACATCAAATAAAATATTATCTATCACGTTTTAGAAAAAAGTTTGTTCTAATCAAAAAATTGAACTAAAAAAAATTTTAATTCAATATTTATTATGAAATTTTTTAAAGTACAAATGTTATCTTTCAAATGATTAGAATCCAGATGAGCTTATTGTTTTTAAACTTCTTTTTTAAGAATTACGTTTCATTGAATGAATTTCATGAGATAGTCAATCTAATCAATCGGATAATTCTCTAAATATAATTGAAAAATTGTTTAATAAATATTTCGAATAGAAGCATTGAACTATAGTCTATCTATAATTATCGATTTAATCAGATTTTCACGTTTTTTATTTAAGTTATTTTTCTAAATTTCTCTTTAAATATATTGACATAAATGACTTGGGATTACGATTCAAGACAAATAGTATTCATATTTTTATACTTTAGTATTGTGAAATTTATTCACCAATATATCAGAATATAATGAAATAAGAATTGATTCTAGTTATGTTTTTATTTTTTAAATTGTTTATTTCTAAATTATTTAAGTATTAGGAATTTAATGTATGTTAATTATATTTTAAGTATACATAATTTTGTTGACATAAAATATACATATGTTTATTACAACTCAACTTTCTAAAATTATGTAGTCAGGTTGAATTTTAATTTTAAATAACTTCCCGCACTCAGCGCAAAATACGATTTTCAGCTGTCTAGAGGGAGAAAAATTTTACTTCTTTTCTTCCCCAAGGATGATTAGTGTTTACAATCCCTTCCCAACCAATCAGAAAGCAAAATTTTACTTTTATACCCTAGAGAATAAAAGTGAAGGAATGATACCGTGTAGTAGAAAAGGTTTCTCAGTTTTTCGTATCTGCGTAACATCTGGGATGTACGATGTTTGTACTTATAATGCACCACTTGACCACACGCTTGGCTTTTTATGCACTTTGAGTTAGGTATTCGATATTTTTAAATAAAGTAAAATTTATATTCTAGTATATCTCAAATTTAATATAAAAATTATTGTAATGTTTTTTAGGTATTGAAAGTTACTTACATTTGATTTTAAGATTGCATTATTATCAAACTTATAATCTTTAATTGATTATTCTTATTTTATCCTCATTCTAACCGGCAAATCGCACCTTCATAGGTTGATTCCGGTTATCATGAGGAGAAATATAGTCCATACCTAATACGAAAAGACATTTTTACGAACCTCTTTACAACCGCCGGCTTAGCTTTCGACCGCAAACCTCTCGTTTCGGAAATAAAGCCTTATCGTAACTGGTAAGATATGTACTATTTTACTGCAGAAGGAGGCTTCTGATTCTATATTCATCTTAATATATTCTATCAATTTCCAATTAAGAGTAAATCATTTAATTTAATTTTACGAAATTTATATAAATTTCAGAAATAATCTTAAAAGAAAACCGATAATATTGTATTTTTGTAAATCCAACGGATTACATTTTATGTTAGGGCAACGTATTTTGGAGCGATTGTAATATAGACCTTAGATATTATACTTGCTAGCACTATAGAAGCATAATTAACGGCATTATAAAATTGGCATTTTTTCGTTCTTTGAGTTTGTCATTCAATTTTTACGTAGTTTTTTGAAAAAGAGAAAGTGCCCTCGTATGGCAAAATATGAGGGTGGATTGATAAGTTTCCGGCATTCCAGAGATGGCGCCACTAGGCCTACCTTGAGATGGCGTTCTATAGTACCATCCTTAAATAGCTTGTAGCTATAGTTTCAGTCCGATCGCCATGTTAGTTTAGGTTTGAGAGCACGCAGAACAAGACGCCTCTGTGTTTTTCATAAAATGGAAAAGCTGTAAAATCGTGCTGTCATCAAATACTTTTATTTGAAGAGGTTAACGCCGAAGGAAATTAAAGAAGAGATGGACTCAACACTGGGGACATTCTCCCCATCATATTCAACTGTTAAGCAGTGGGTTTCCGAGTTTAAAAAGGGTCGCATGAACACCTCTGAGGAGCCTCGCTCAGCACGCCCCATTGAGGTCACAACTTCAGATATGATCGAAAAAATCCATCAAATAGTGCTGAAAGACCGCAGATTAAAAGTGCGTGAGATAGCTGAGACCTGTAAGATGTTAGATGAACGTGTACAAAATATTTTGCCCCAACATTTGTATATGAAAAAGCTCTGTGCAAGATAGGTGCTGCGTTTGCTAACAGTCGACCAAAAATTGATTCGAAAGAACATTTCTACCGCCAATTTGACATTGAATAAGCGTAATCCAAACGAATTTTTGCGTCGATTCGTAACCGTTGACGAAACTTGGGTCCACCACTACACTACTGAAACCAAACAACAGTCTAAACAGTGGATTCGACTAGGGGAACCAACTCCAAAGAAGGCAAAAACAATTTTTTCGGCGAACAAGGTTGTGGCTACTGTTTTTTGGCATGCAAGAGGTATTATATATATTGATTACCTTGAAAAGAGTAAAACTATCACTGGTCAATACTACGCAGACTTATTGCAACGTTTGAGCCACGAAGTGAAAATTAAACGATCATTACGATAACGCACCAGCGTACACGTCAATCGTTGCGATGGCTAAACTCAACGATCTGAAGTTAGAATTGATGCCGCACCCTCCGTACTCTCCAGATATAGCCCCGAGTGACTTACCTGTTCCCTCAAAAAATGGCTTGGCGGTAAGAGATTTGCTGACAATGAAGAAGTAATCGAAGCTGTAAATGGGTATTTTGAAGAGCTTGACGAATCAGTCTATAGAGATGGCATTACTAGACTAGAACACCGCTGTGAGAAATGTATCAGCCTTGGAGGAGATTACGTTGAGAAATAAAAATTCTTAAAAACGTTGTTTTTCTTGGTCAGGCCGGAAACTTTCAATCCACCCTCGAAGTATATGGCACAGGGGCAAAGGCGTTTTCGCATTCAGATAATTGGACGCTATTATTTTGCTCGGGCCACAAATATACCCTCGTCGGAAAACGCCTATTTTGTTCCCTTGTCTCACAATGTACTATTTCGATATTAATTTAAAGTAGATTAAACAAGCCCCATGGCTATAAAAACTTTTTTAAAACGAAGGTTCTGTTTAATATATACCCACATATTTTCAATAGGGCTTGCATCGAGCAACTGCGACGGCCAATTCAATATAACGATGCCGGATTGAGTCTTCCACTCAATACAGAACCTGTTGCGGTGTTGAGGATCTTTCTCCTTCTGTGGAATCCAATCTTTATTTTTCTGATGAACCATCGTTTGGCAGATGCCAGTAAAACATTTTTATAGATTTTTATCATCTTCTCGACATTTAGGTTGTCAATAAAGAGGTGAAAAGTGCCGAATCCCTGCTTTAAGAAGCAACGGCAAAGATGCACCTTTATGCCATGTTTTACGGTCTGCTGAACAAGCCTATTGGTAGAAGTTGACCAGGCTCGCGTGAGGACACAACATGCCCATTCATCAGTGAAAATGACATTTTCAAAATCTCTATCAATATTCTCATGCGCCCAAACGAGTCGCTTTGTCACATATTTTTCAGTCAACAGAGGCTTTAACATTGTATTGCACCATTTCAGACCAGGAGTTCGAATATGGGTTCGGATGGCCTTTTGCCATTAATTTTGCCTGTCCTTGCCACAGTGTTAAAACAGGATTACGCGGAAACAGATTCACTATTCTTTCTTCATCTTATTCGTCCACTTTTCCTATTAAGCCACGTTTTGGTAAATCATCGAAATTTTTATCGCTGTATTCACTTCTATACAAATGCTTTCGACTTTCTCATATATTTAGCTTTCTCATAAATCTTGCTAAAAATATTTAGCAAGGTTTTTATTTATGCAAAACATCTTCTCATTCGTTACAAAAAATGATGTTAATAAAAGCTGTTTTAGTAATATCATAAATTGACATCTCTTATGTAGTCTATTTAATATAGTAATTTAATATTTATTTTTATAGGTGTCGTAAAACGAATTATCGATGGCACCATAACGGAGCAGGGTCAATTTCCAAATGTAGTAGCAGTGTTTGGCCTACCAAAAACTAATCAATCTGGAGGATATTTCTACTGTAATGGAATCATCTATAATAAAAAATGGGTTGTAGTCAGATCATATTGCGCTTCAGCAGTCGGCGTTATAGTTCGAAAAGAGGATCTTCAAGTATGTGCAGGAGCAAGTAATATTAATCATCCTGAATCAACAGCCCAGTTTCGACAGGTTGTACGTGTTACTAGCTATACGCAATATGACCCATCTAGGTAAGTCCACAGGCACCTAATTTATTTAATTATACATCATAATAAATTCAAACCACAAAAAATATTTTAAAATGAGTAGTCTGTCTATATATCTGAGATCTATCCTTTGTTAATAAATTTCTCTTGAGTCGGCTCATAATTATTAACCTGTAAAGTACTTGGAGATAAGATAGGGATAGTTTTTTTTTTAATTTTCGAACTCTTAAGCTATCCGAAAAGATGCGAATCGCTAAATATTTGAAAGAAAATCAATAAATTCAATATCTGACAGTAAAATTTAACTTTTCGCCAAAAATAAAAGTAATTGCCACCTCACATTTTCCAACCAATGGGATAAACTTTCGATCTTTAGTTCATGTTACCTGTAAACTAAAGTTATTTCTCACCGTCAGTAACTACTATATAATACCATGTTACAGATAAGGATTAGAAAACATTCAATGGCATCAATTAAGTTTTTTTCAATATCAAATTTTGATATTTATGTTAAAATCTTATATTTATTGATTTTTTATGGAATTTTCAGTATGTATTTTACCATTTCTGGGAGCTTCAGTGTCAGCATTTTAAAAATAGAAAAATTACCCCTATCTTATCGGCAAACATTTGGTGGACTAAAAATTATGAAATATATCACGTTTTTATATCTACAATATCAATTTACTTGCCCCTGGTATGAGTTAGCTTGAATATTAAGTTAGCGCGTCAAGTGTTAATTAATCATAATAAGAGTAATGCAACTATGACTATATATTTCTTTATTTCAGAATAAATTAACTATTAATAATATCTAATTTGCTGGATAGTTTTTTATTAATTTTTTTAAATCACCAGTACTGCTTAATGTAGCCGAAAACTAGATAGAAACCATTGTCATCTAATCATTTTTGTCTTGTCCGTAACATGTTAATTTCATTCGAATGATATCCTTGAATTTTAACACAACTGGGGCTCAGTTGTTGGGTTGCGTGGTTGATGGATTTTGCTGTTACCGTTGCATCGATGGCAAATGGTTAAAGTATAATATAAACGAGTATAAGAAGACAAATGGTAACATACATGCATAAATTGAATAATATATAGAATAAAAGTACATGGATTATATATATATATATATATATATATATATATATATATATATATCACGTTATGCATTTTGAAAAATGTTTTAAAAATTGATATTTTTCATGAGACACCATCTGGATTAGTTAAAAAAATATATTTCTTCCTGTTACAAATTGAAGTATTTCTACAAATAAGGTTTAATCTCAGATTTATGCAATCTAAAATAAAAATATTTAAAAGATTTAAAACAATAAATTGGAATGGGAATGAATTTGGTATTATATATTATATTATATATTATATTATATATATTATATTATATGACACTTTACAAATAACTACATCAATTCATGCAGAATATACTTGTCTTAAATCAATATAAATATACTCAATAAATTAATTCTTCACTAAATAATATGAACATTAGGTAAAAATATAAATGAACTGTAGATAGTTTATATAATATCGCTTGTATGTAGTTTGCATAAGACATAAACTTTGGATATGCCTCAGTATATTTATATATAGTGTTAGATATGTATAAATCACATACGTTAGCAAAGGTTGCACCCTCTATACCCTTTAAGATTACTTAAAGTATCTAGACGACCCTGTTCACCATTCCACAATACTTGTAAGTTAGTTCGCTCTGAGCCAGCGTCTCAAGCACCTCTTATACTTATAACATTACTGTACAGAATTTATATATCATATCATATCATATCATACTAATTTATAAAGACAAAGCGTGTTTTTGTTTGTACACGATAACCGAAAAAACTACCGAACCGATTGTTCTGAAATTTGACATATAGATTCTATATTATCTTGAGAAGGACATAGGCTATGTTTTTTTTGAAAATCTTTTTACTCTCATTAATAAATTAAGTTAATGGTTTGAACAATCAGTTTCGCCAGCGGCCACTAGGTGTCGTCTTGAATCACGAACACCAACTCAAAGTTTCAGAAATTTTTGTTATTCTTTAAATTCAATTTGGTCCCGAATCCAGAAATTCAATATGGCGGCGAGAAAATGGCGCCTGAAGCGCAAAATTTTGCCCAAACCTTCACGAATTTTTTTCTCAAATATAATGCATTCGACAAAAAAAATCAATAAGAAAAAAATTTTGCGCTTCAGGCGCCATTTTCTAGCCGCCATATTGAATTTCTGGATTCGGGACCAAACTGAATTTAGAGAACAACTCATTTATACACTCTTAGTTAACAAATAAAGTTCCGTCCTCAACGTTAACACAACAAGAAAATGGATTTAAAAAAAAAAGTATCGAAATTTTGCATTTTTTTTTTTGTAAACGTCGCCATATTTGATTTTTCAGTGAAAACTTTGCAATTCTGATACAAGAAATGGAAAGTGGAGAAAAAAGTACTTAAGAAAAAGTATGTTTGCTTTGAATATATCCGTGGAATATGTGATAGATTTACGGTTGAAAAGAGAGTTACGATTTCTCTGTTTTAGACGTTAATGAGTTAAAAGGGATAATTCTCATTATGGAAAAAGCAATGCAAGATGGATTATATTCTCTAAATGAAAATAACACATGGGAACTTGTAGACTATCCACGCGACGGTACAATTTTGAAAAATCGGTAATTATAAAAAACAAAATATAACAGAGAAAACAATAAAAGGAGTTATAAAGCGAGATCAGTAGCTAAAGGTTACGAGCAACGTGTTGGCGTTGATTATAAAGAGACCTTTAGTCCCGTTGCTCGACATACTTCTATTAGAATGTTTTTATCGATCGCTGCGAGTGAAAAAATGCACTTTAAGCAATTTGATGTAAAAGAAAGGCAGATATATTAACTAAGGGGTTACCGAAGGGGTATTCTGAATGTTTGCGAAATGAAATTGGTGTTTTCTGTGCTTTATAAGTGGGAGTGTTAGATGTGTATAAATCGCAGACGTTAGCAAAGATTGCGTCCTCTATTGCATTTAAGATACCTTAAAGTATCAAGATGACTTTGTAAACCATTCCAGAATACTTGTAAGTTAGTTTGTTCTGAGTCAGCGTCTCAAGTACATCTTATATTTATAAAAACACCGTACATAGTTTATATATATATATATATATATATATATATATATATATATATATATAAAGCTTCCTAAAGCATTCTCCTCTGTTCTTAATAAGTACAATAACACATAGTTTTTTAGCTAAAATAAATAAACTACGGTTGCGTGTTGATTGAACTCAGCATCTAAATATGTATTTTGTGCTGCAGTAGTGAAATGGAGTTGGACTGTTTCTAAAGACTAGTACTTAGATGTTTCAGCACTCGTTGTTATTCAAAATAAAAGTCTTAATCAGCAAGCCTATTTTGTGGTTTTTCCGCTCTATTTTAATTTAACATCATATTAATATTAAGTAATAATCGACCTTGCAGTGACCTTTACTTATCCTCAAGCAATAAGCCTAAAATGACCCTATTCTCATATCAATGTTAACGAATTCGAGAATAGATCACCTTTCGGTGAATTTTCAGGGTGGAACTATTTGGATAAAAGGAATATAAAATTTTCAGATAGTAGCGTAAAATTTTTGCAGCGAATTCGTATATCGTTATATAAGATTTACTTTACTTGACGAGGGTTTGATAGCTACTATTTTGTATTATATGACTTTGCCTCATTTGTACGCTCGATTAAACTTAATTAATTATTTTGTTTGTAATGGCTGAAGTCAGCTGTCTTTACACAATAAAAATATTAACAAAAGACTTAAGCTATACTGTTTTTTTATACAATGATTATCCAATGAAGTATTATTGGCTAAGCATGTACATATACTATTACATTCATAAAAGCATAATTGAGAAAATTTTGAGCGTTAGAATTAAATATGTCAAGTATCATCTATTTCGACATATAGAAAGAAACTGATTAAATTTTATGAAATTGATAATCCAAAGTTGCTATATATTATCAATAGTTACTTTCTGTAGTTATGTCTTATGTCTAATTTTAACTATGTACGAAACTTTCAGGTTTGGAAGATCGATCGATTTGGGCTTATTTAAACTAAATGAATCATTGGTATTTAATCAGTTCGTTTCACCGTTAACCTTTTCAAGAAATTCCACATATCCTAAAGGATCTGCCGTAATAGTAGGTTATGGATCTACATCAATTTCTGATGTAAAACAAAATAATCTATCGGGGGTCAAAACATTTATAAAGGTAGATATAATGATGGCACATGAATGTAGAAAAACTGCATCTATTCTTGATGAGAAGAAAGAAATTCCACAGCATGCCTTTAGGAAATATTATTTCTGTACTGGTTCCAATACAAAAATCACCAGGGGTCCATCTTATGTAAGTGACATATCAGCTATATCATACCCCCTAAGTTTTATGCATTATTAAAATTCTAAGATATAAAAAATATTAAATCGGTATGGTTCAGTATTTTAATATACTTCTAAGTATATTACAATAAATTTTTAACCTGATTGAAATTTATCAAATTTGTAATTAGAAAAGTTATTTATTTGATATTTTAAAAATTTTCAAAATTACGAAGAGATTGATAATATTGCTTAAAATATTGTCTATTTTTATTTAGGGTGACGATGGTACTCCAGTCATGCAATTAAATCCAGACAATGAGTATGAGGTCATCGGAATTATTTCGAAAGCAGAGGCTCGAAATGATGTGGCGCTGCACGTATTTATTGAACCATTTATGCTCTGGATCGATTTGGAAATAATTAGATACCCTTAATATATATGTCAAAAAAATATTTTTTCAATAATTTATTTTAATAATCATAATTATGTTTACTTATCTCTATGATAGATTGGTATATCTATATTCCTGTATATTACTGTGATTGATTAGAATTCCCTCATCCATATAAGGGAATTACATACTCTGAAAAAAGTCATATAGGTTACATAATTATTCATTATGATGTAAATCATGTACGTCTACTAAATAAGTAATTATTCAGTGGTAATATATCGCACATTATACACCTTATAAAATTTTGATATAGTTATAGTTTACCTAATCAGGGAGAAGATTGTCAAGTTTATTTTCGTATAAATTTGAGTCAGAAACAAATGAAATTTTCTTTACTAGTTTACGTTATAAGACAATAATAGAAGTATAGAAAAAGAAACTGTTCGAAGAATTTAACACAATTTCTAAAATATTATTTGTATAGAAATTTAGTCGATTCATGGAGATCGATACTTGATGAGGCACAGAAAATTCTTTATTAATTTAGAAATACTCTGGTTTTTATTCATTTCAAGTTTTGAAGATGGTGGCAGCGTAACTTCTTTACTAAAGTTGAAAAAGATGAATCGAACTTCAGCGCAATCGTAGTCTGGATCAGCATCGCTAGTGGACTTAAATATGCGAAAAGACGATGCAATCAGCTTGCAAAATCCTCGTTGCCTTTTTTAAGTGGGTTTCATGCTCAAGAAACTTTCATTCGTTCCTAAATGTGTTTATCACTCATATTGCTCTATGAAATATAGAGTTTGATGCGCAGGCAAAAGTGTCTAGTAAATGGCTGTTGCATTTAGCCATGTTGTATTTTTTCCAAAGTATAATACGAGAAAACGATGCTCTATGATGAAAAGATGTTGAAAATGGTAACGACAAAATTTAGGCAACAGTATTGTGGAGCTCCAAAGATCATTATACATTTGTAACCTAGTATCTTTGAATTTTTCAGGTAATTAAGATTATTTTTTATTATTTTTTTAAAATTTATATATTTGAAATTTCACGATAAAAGAGCCCGAAAGTTGCTTAACCAATACGCATCATCATAATAAATACTCCTCTCTCTCTCCTCTTTGATTCTGTTTTCAAAATTCCAGTGAATAATACCACGTATCTGTTGCTACTGCCCACATACGTAGGTATACCAGAATAGTTTATGGTAGATAGACTATAGGCAGTCTAGAACCCCCTCCCCCCGAAAAGTATACTATGCCCTCAGAATATTGTAATTTATAGAGAAAGATCACCTCTGAAAACTGTGCCAGTTCCGCTAATTATAATAGATAAAGAAAGAGACAGATGGGTAAAAATGATTTTCATTGTTTACATTCATTATATTTGAACATAGTGTTGTTTCGTTAAATTGATGAAAATTTGATATGCGTGTGACAAGAGGAAAACACCGTTAATGGTTATGAATATCTGTTCTTATATCAAACACATGCCCCTATACTGTGTACTGAACGCGAATGATTTTCTTTACCGGTCCCACGTCTGGCATCCTCTGAATTTCGGCGGAGTAAAATATCCTTGCGATTAGAAAGGAGTAGCTATGAAAAACAAGAGTATAAGTATTATATTTACAAAGAGGTTCTTTTTTTGGAAAAAGCGCGGGAGAAGGTCCGAGTAGAGGCTAATACTCGCGCAGCTGAAGTGGACGAAATCAATTAGTATAATCCACTTACCGTTGATGGTTATCGATCTCTATTGTTATAGAAAACATGCGCCTCCATACTGTATACTGAAACCAAGATATTTTTGTTTGCCAATCCATCGTTATGTATCTTTACGATTTCCGTAGAGTATATCATTGTGGATATTGGAAAAGGTAGTGACTTCGGAAAACCAGTAAATAGGCATTCTATTTTCGAAAGGTATACTTCTTGAAAAGAGCATTTAAAAGAAGTCTGAGTAGCGGCAAACACGTGCGCTTCATGTTAAACTGACCGAGGTTGACGCATCAATTAGTATAATCCGCTTTTATTTCATGGTTATGAATGACTATTCTTATATAGAACAAGTGAGTCAATACTATATAGTGAAAGCGACCTAGTATAAACTCTGCGATCGAAATTTAAAAGAGGAAGCTAAATGTTATGTCTAAGTGCAACCTCAGGTCAACAGCAGCGTCGACCCTAAACGTGGCGCTTGAGAGGACCTTAGGTGGATTCAACTCAACCCTAGTTCGGGATAAATCAAAGTGCGGATCAAAACTATATGTACCCTTTTTTCAGATTAAATTGCCTTTTGAATGTGAAATGAATCGCTTTACAAAAAAATTTCGCTTTATTACAAAAACAAAATACATATCATTCTTTTCAAATTTGGACATAAGTAAATAAATCGTTCTAAACATATATTTTAAATATTATAAATTTATTTTTAACTTTTAATTAATTAGCTTCTTTATACAGATAACAAAGTTAACATGTAAATAAACTATACAACATACATTACAGATCAGAGGAAACATATTTAGTATTTAATTAACTAATTAAATAATTAAATAATAATCGATTAATAACGGAATCGCAAATTCAAAATCCATTTTCAACAGACAGACTTGAGGGAGTCGAAATGAATTTCCCAACAATAAGGAATATTATACGCTTCATCAAAGCTGAAAGTGAGGAGGTGAATTTTTTTGATCTATCTCAAAAATATATTTATATGATCAAATATGACCCGGACTGGCGCATTTTCACAAAGTATATGGATGAAAGTGACATATGTTTTAGATTTATAGATTCCTTGTGATTTTTACAAGCATCCTTAGAAAAACTTGCGTCATATCTAGATAATGGACCAATATCAATAAGGAAATTTCAAATGAAATATTGATCGTCTTAGATGTAAAGGCATATTTTCTTACGATTTTGTAGATAGACCAGATAAGTTATTAACTACAAAACTGCCGTCGAAAAATTAATTTCATAACGAATTAATGTATTCACATGCTACTGAAGAAGACTAACTACAAGCATGCTGTTCGAGTCTGAAACAGATTTAATTTCAAAACATTAGAAGAATAATAAAGTCGAACTTATACTTAAAAATGGATGTTCTACTGTTCACCAAAATCTTTGAAAGATTTCGAAATACATCTAATCAAGCCTACGGCTTATGTCTGCTCACTTTTACACTACTCTTACAGTACAGTTCTAATATGACGAATGTAGAATTAGAGCTTCTAAAAGATGTTGACCTGTTATGATTTGCTGAATCAGGCATTAGAGCTGGAATAAGTCAGTGCGGCAATCAATATGCAAAGGCATATTTCATACATGGGAGCTCCATACGATGAAAAAAATTAAATAAAAATAATTTTATATTTGTGATATAAATAATCTGTATGGATGGGCGATGTTACAATATTTACCAATTGGAAAAGTTAAGATGGTTGAATATGAATCAAATCGTCAATCTTTTTCAATACACCATCAGATTTTTATATAAGTTATCTTGCTAAACTAGATTTGGAGTATCCTGAGGAAATACATGAAAAATATCGTGATTTACCTTTCTGTACATCGTAAAATGCCTTGTCCAAAAAAGAAGAAACTTTTAACTACATTGAATGATAAAAAACCGTATATAATTCATTATCTCACCCTTAAGCAAGCGCTCTACAAGGGTCTGCGATGGAAAAAAGTAAATAGAATTTTGAGTTTTGAACAAAAACCCTGGCTGAACCGTATGCCGAAAGAAATACTGAAAAGTGAAAGTATGTAAAGAATGAGTTTCAAAAACTCTATTATAAACTTTTAATTAATGCTGTTTGTGGAAAATGAATTGAGCGAGAGAGATTTCGCTTTGATGTATGTTTAGTAAATACATTGACATAGCTGTGTAATTTTTTATGAAAATTTAGTAGCCATTCAAAAAAATAATTCTAACAATCAACAACACAATTTTAGTTGATGGAGGGGCAATAGTAAAAAATCTAAAGGAATAAAATCAAACGCTGTAAATAAACTCAATAACGTTTGAAGATTATCGAAGGTGTATGGAAGACCTCATTATTATAAAGCGAGAGCAGTGTAACAATCACTCAAATTATGCAAAGTGCATAGAGAAAAACAGAAAAAAATTGCGTATGTGGAGAAAAAAGTGTGCGTAGGCACATACTTATGTATAACATGGAAACACAATACAATGAAAATATAATTAAGTGAATGCATAGGAATACTTTCAATAAGTAGTTTTGTTATTAATTCATAATAAGTAATAATTTCGAAGCTTACACGAATTGGTATTCATACATTTTTACATATACTCGACTACGTAATAATTGATTTCAATACTTTCATATGTTTAAATTAGAAATAATTGAATAATAATGCATATAGTCATATATATAATCCTGAAATATCATTTTATTACTATCTTAGGCGATAACTTTTTTTACGAATCAAAAATATTTAAGTGTGATTGTGAACTCTTATTAGGAAAAAATATTAGTATCATATATACGCACACACGCACGGATGTAGGCATGCAAACATGATGATTTGGAAAATACAAGTTTTGACTGAGTTCCTTGCCAACAGCAGATTACAATGAAAACGATTACAAAATCGTCGTCCTCAAACTGACGTAAACACGTCCATGCTTGTGGATAATAACGCGAGCGTGGCAAGTGCGTAGAAGAGGAGCCCTGACAGACAGAGAGAGAGAGAGAGAGAGAGAGAGAGAGAGAGCGAGCGAGAGAAAGAGAAACGTATATTGTTCTTTATCTCTCTAGCTCCCATGGATAGAACAGAAAGGAGAAAAAGCAGCCAGGCCGTACAGTCTCGAGTGTTCTATAAGCTAAGGCTTCTATTCCTTCTTTTAAAGGGCGGGAGGTTGTAACAGAATGCCTATGAGGCCATAGTACATTTTTCAAAGGGGGGGGGGGTGCTAGAATGACCATGTGCTAGAATGCCTCTAGCCTATACTTTTTATATATGCGATTATGAATATATATAAATAAAGCTACATTTCACAAATAAGTAAAAGTTTATTATAAATTTGTGTAGATTATAAATTCATTTGATACAGCAGATGTATAGTATACACTATATATATATATATATATATATATATATATATATATATATATATATATATAGTGAAAAGTAACCCTATTTGTATTACTTTACTCAATCTGAACAAATAGAAGTATCGGATGGATTTCCTTCTAAGGCTCTTTGAATAAAGGGTTGAACAGATGTGAGTGTATATATTGTGTTACTTTCATCATTTTCGCAAGATCCTTGCGATTTTTCTAAATAACCAACAATTTGATTTTCTACGATTATTAGTCCACCTACGTGATCCTAAAAATAAAAAATAATTTTAATGTTATCAAAAAGTCGTTAGTTTTTGGAAAACTTAAGTATTAGAATAAAGTAACAAAGCTAACAGGTGTAAAAATGGTTTCTAAAAACATAAAACTGTTTATGCCTTTCATTAAAAGAAAAATATAGAGGTCTTCAGATTATTGTACAAATTATTACTATTTATTGTTATATTACTTACACTGCAACCGCTTGATGATTCTCCCCGCTGTTTACTCTGGGATAAGATTTTGGCGAACAGTCGGTTAATATCGCTACTTGATTCACGATTATTTTGAATTTGTATGGTCAGGGTTTTTAAATTCCAATCACTAGACATCGAGTAAAAAGGCGATATTTTAGGATTGAATCTTGGATTTTCATTATTACGCACATAAGTAGTCAGCTGACCAAAGTGATTATCGGAAGACGGATCAAAGTTATCTATCTTCAGTACCGATAGAGAAGATATTTTAGATAAGTCCATAGGTTGAGCAAGCTGGAAAATAATGAATAATTTTCATATTGCATCATAATGATTAGCAAAATTATTTATACTAGTGTATATATATATATATATATATATATATATATATATATATATATATTCATAATTCGTACTTCATAATATAGATGTCTTCATAAGACTACTTATGAATTTATAATTTCGGAATATAAACTACTATAATGTCATCTTTAACCATATGTTAGACAAGATATTTTAGATTAATGTAACAAAATGTTTATTTGTATATATGCAACATGAGTTGTTTCTATGATGTCAGGGCGGTATCGATTTACCGACATAATGATGCGATAATAAAAGTAATAGAAAAATCGTTCATTGTTGCTACATTGGTAAAAAATACCATATAGTAGTATTGATATTAGGTCATAGGTAATTGGCTCACAAATCTTACGATATATTAATGTAACACATCGTTCAATAAGTCCCGAGACAAACCCAGAGATGATGCTAGTAGTACCTAATTCGCCATGTTTCCCTAGAGTACGAATCTTTACATGAAACGTCTAAAAATTTCACGTCGATCGCATCACAAACAGCAGAGTTATTCAGGCTAGAGTCACTTTGTAATTTGTTTTCACAATGGAACAAAGGGACTTTCGCATGTTGATAAAATAATGTTTTTTAATGGGATAAAACACCGTAGAAGCCCAGCAATGGCTTGAAAAACATTACACGGATTCCTCTACATCCAAACCAATAATATATCGGTGGTATGCTGAGTTTAAACGTGGTCGTATGGACACAAAGGATGCAGAACGTTCAGGTAGGCCACTGGAAGCCGTTACACCAGAAAAGGTAAGTGAAATGTTAAAAATCGTAATGAAATATCGCAAAGTGTAGGTTCATGAGATTATATGCTATCAGCATACCGACATATGTTATGACATTAATGTAAATATTAATTACGTTTCACCAAAGCATAGAAATGTCGTTTTTATTACTTTCGCGAAAACTTGGAGTCAATAAGGAGAAAAAACTATGCCCCTGCATAGTCGAAAATGATGAAAGATCTATATAAATTTGAATCTACTACGAACTTTTATTTCCATCCCTAAATTTATGGTTTAAGTGCTAAAAATTCCTAATTAGTAATGTCAATCATCATATTACCATATGTAAAATGCAACACAATATGTTTCTTTGTGATTTTAAATCTTAATTATATAACTTTAGAATAGTTTAACTAATATTTTTAGTGACTGCTCCAATTTCCACATGGCTATTAACGATTTTATTTCTAGGCAAAAATACTCTTATGAGTTATGAGTCTGTTAAGCACTTTAAGAATGGTAAAGTTGTTTTAACTCATCGTAAAGATTTTTAGATTATATTGACATGGAAGTTGAACTATTCTTATATATTTCTGAGATATTTACTTTATATACAAAAATATTTATATTGAATAAAAAAATTATTTGTATAAAATCAATAATGTATGTAATTACCTTAACTACAGCAATATCATCTTTGGGGGTGTCTGAATAAGAATCCGCAAGATAAATGTTTTCAACTCCAATGGGATTGCCCTCATTATCTGTCTTTACTACTTCTAAATCGTCACATTTCACAAAAGGATTAGTCAAGCCTTTAATACAGTTGCCAAGCGTTATCACAGATAATTGATTGACTGGTGCAGATACACATGGGATTTCTTCTGTATTTGACTTAGATTTTATAATTATCTGAACTTCTTTTGAGTTTCCTTTGTTTTCGTCTTCCTGCCCAATTAAAACACTTTCGATACTTAATCCGTCGGCTAAAAAAGAAGACGATACAATAATTTAAATAATGAAAACATTGTGAATAAATCTGTTATCTAGTGCATAGTATATAACTTCATAATCTATCATAATACATAATTTCATAAGTGTAAAAAATCTGATATATTATTAAATTAAAAATTTAAAACTATAAATATTGCTTACCAATATTAATTAAAAAAGTATTCACTATACCAAATAATATTAATTTAATATATTTTGGTAACATATTGCGATATGGGTAGTTTTTCAATATCACCGACAGTAATACCGATATATGGAATATGCTTATCGAATCAAATATCTTCGAATTTATATAAACAAAAATTCACTCCGAATAAGATAAAGAATATTATTTTTTTGATCCCATTACACATCTGCTATTTGAACAGATGTTTCTTTTTTTATTTATTATTTTCTAAAATTCTTTATGAAATAATATGCTTATCTTGATATACCTACTATTGGCATTTAGAAAGACAAATATTTGTGTCAAATGTCACATATGCGATCTCCGAAAATATGCATTAAATAAAATTAATTAGGCATCACGAATTTAACAAATTAATATCGAAAATTTTGATAAATCGTAAAATTCCAATGTAGACATATATATTTCGAGTCGGAAGGGCGATGACTCTTCAGCGATAGGCAACAACATTCCACATAAATAAACCCGTTCCTATATAAAACTATTAATAGACAATATTAGAATTTCGTGATGATTGACCAATTTTCATTTAAATATTAATTAAAAAACGAGCCATCCTACTTTTCTACAAGTATAGAAGCAGTCCAAATTTCGCTAGAAGACCTGTTCTTTGTGTGTGATTGGTTCAATAAAATAAAAAGAAATACTGAGGGTAGAGCGCACTCTGATACATTATTTAATTTTATTTTCCAAGACATTTATATTGCGGCATCATAATCCATACGAAATCGTGAACATTGTTTTATTGCCGCATATTCCGTACGTAAAAATAGCGGTTTATAGAAAAGTCTTATATTATCAACCGAGTTCTATAAAGAGTAACGTAAGGTATTCCCTACTAGTTAAAACGAAATGAGAAGCTATAAATGACTCTACTCAATACAGAATCAATTAACTAAAAGAAATCGTCTCCGAATGATTGTAAACATGAAAATGTATTTCTCATGCAAAAAGGCGAGACTCTTAATGTGCGTAATCGGCAAATGAGCAAGGAAAAGCTCGGAGAGACCGATACCTCCGTTTTTTTCTTAAATAGTCATACCATTCCGATATATGGTCTATAAATATATTACGGTAAGGCACTTAACGCCGATGATTACCTTATATTTATTTGACATTCCAAATATTTTTTTATTTCTGTTGACAAAGAATCCGAATAAAATTGTCTTTAAACTTGGAGCAATATAAGAATTTATCTTCATGTAAAAGACTAATTTATAAGACATAGTTTTTTTATTATTTTAAATTAGAAAATACATAATTGCGTTTCAATTATTTTCTGGCTTCATTTATTCATCCAGGTGCCTTTCTTTCTCCCCACCCCCCTTCTACTCTCCGTTTCAATTCCATCACCACTGTCCAATATCAGATCCAAATTATTTGGTTTCATTATAGAATTTATTTAGTTTTTATTATCTGTATATATAAAAAATCTAACTACTATTTCATTACTGACCTCTTCGATTATTTAAAAAGTGTTTTTTTCTTTAAAGTTTCTGTAAAAATTCCTTATGCCTGTATATTGAGTCCAATTAAATGTATTAAAATAAAGTTGTTTTTGGAAGAAATTGATTGAGGTAGCTCACCTGTCGTCGTACTGATCAGTTCAGCAGGTGACTTAAGATAAAAGAAACAGTACATATCTTGAAAAATAGAATAATTTTATGTCAATAATATGAACATAAATAAATTTTTACCATCTGAGCCATCGACCGCTACACTTATCAAGACACCAGTTTGTTTACTATCGTTAGACGCCGAACTTTACTCACCAAGTCAAGGCTGCTCTATGGCTTGAGTTCGATTCCCGTCATAAATTTGTTGACAGAAGGCATTTGACAAAATTGTGATCTCCGATTTTTGGCAGATATTCAACTTGTTAATATATATTATAACAGACGAGAACTGGATTTGGGATAAGGTGGTAGGAGAATAAAAGTTAAAATATAAATGCAAAGCACAAAGAACTTTATTAATAATGTTATTACGACGATGTGTACAGTTGGAAAGCTGACGCGAAAAGAATGCCGCTCGAGTCTCGATAGCTTACTTTATACATTGCTTGCCCCATAAAAAAAGGGCATCGGACACCACGGTCCTTCGCCGATTCCGAACACAATATACCATATATGTATACTCGGGCGCGCAACTTCGGGCTCTCCACGGCTTCGCTACAGAGAACCTGAACAACACATTTACGTTGAGGTTTATAGCCTTCACGGCCACGAGTTTTTTCAACACATTTTCTCGTACACGTCTATTCGGAAAGAATAGTCGCGAGCCTCGGATAAACCATGGCTTCATCAACCATGGCACATATGGCTTCCAGGCCATGGGCGAACCCATACACAGTCCGAGCTAGGTCGTGGAAATCCTAGTCACCATAGGCCTCGTTATTTACAAAGATATTTAACTATGAATTTTAAAATACTATAAATCAATCATTTAATAATCCTAAATCTAAACAGTAGTAAATCTAATATAATATAAATTTTTTATAATATAACATAGTATAAATGACTTAAACGCTATAAAATAAATACTAAGAATCGAGCGGCTTTCGTTTCTTACAAAAATAATATTCTTATTTCCGCATTCGCCCAGGTTTCAAACAATTCTGGGAAAATGGAAAAACTCCACGAAAATAAAAATTTACAATAATGATAATTACATTACTTTTCTTATTCATACCCAAATAATAAATAAAAGCTTTTAGTTTTCTGTTGACAAAAAATAACGCACCATTCCGCTAAAACTCGCCTAGGCGCCTTTATTGTTACATATTAAGTTAATATTAGATGTTTAAAATTATTCAAGAATCTGTCAGTAACAATTCTCCCCCTTGTTTGAAATCTCCAGTGGATGTACGCACCTCCGCGATTTTTACTTGTTTATCTGATCCTGTATAGACCTCAATTATTTTCCCCTTTCTCCATTGATTTCGCGGGGCTTGTAAATCCACTATTAACACAATGTCGCCCACATCCAACGGATCTTCAGTCTCCGTTCATTTTTTTCTTGGCGTAAGGCAAGGTAAATATTCTTTTAACCATCGACGCCAAAACGAGTCCGCGAAATGTTGTGCAATTTTCCGCTGTTTTCGTGGACATATATTTTTCGCATCATATTTACCTAATTTAAATTCTCCCGAAGAAACACCGATAAGAAAATGATTGTGTGTTAACGCTTCATTATCCCGTGGGTCCAGTGAAACATGAGTTAAAGGTCTCGAGTTTATTGTGTGTTCGATTTCGGTAAGGAGCGTATGCAAAACTTCTTCGCTCGGTGCTTGTTCTTTCAATACGGCATGTAACGCGACGTTTACGGATCTCACCAAACGCTCCCAAGCACCACCCATATGTGGGGCATCTGGCGGATTGAAAATCCATTCGATTCATTTATTGAGCGCAAATTTTTGCATCTTATTTTGATCTAATTCAGAGATAGCAATTTTGAGCTCTTTGTTTGCACCGTGAAAATTAGTACCGTTATCGCTATACATTACGCTTGGCGTGCCTCTTCTAGCAGCTAATCGCTGCAGTGCCATAATCGCGGAACTTGCATTCAAGGAGCACGCTAGTTCTGGATGAACAGCTCGAGTTGTAAGGCAAGTGAACAACACTCCCCATCTTTTTTCCCTGCGACGACCTATTTTGACATTCATGAGGCCAAAATAGTCAATGCCGCAGTGACTAAAAGGTCTTTGTTTAAATGCAACTCGACCTGCTGGTAACGCAGCCATGAGAGGATTTTGAGGTTTCCGACGGCGCAAGCGACAAACAATACATTTACTGGTTAGGGATCGTTAGGCAGTTTGTAGGTCAATCATATAGAAATTTTGTCTAATTTCATTAAAGACGGTTTCATTACTCGCATGATAATACCGTCGGTGATATTCTGCGATTAGCAATTTAGTCGCAAAATGTCTACCGTCTAAAATGATTGGTTGATTATTAAACGTCTCAGTCAGTCCTTTCGTCATACGTTCATTAGCTCGCAAAATACTTTCTTTATCAAGAAAAGGACGTAAATTTGCAATTTACTATTTTTTAAAATGTCTTTGTTTTTCTTTAAAGATTGTTTTTCTATTCAAAAACATTCAGACTGGATGACTCTAAACCAATATTCTTCATTTTTTCGGATGTTTTCTACACAATTTTCTGAGTGTGTTTGTTTTCTCAAGCGTAAGAAAGTGTTTCGTATACGTCCCGCAATGATGATTAATCCGCGCCGTCCCATTAAACTTATAGCTAGTGAAAAATTGAACAAGTTTACAGATAATGTATTGACGATAGTTTTTCTCAATTCCAATTTTTCAGCAATTGATTTTTCTTGTGCATCGAGGATTTTTTCCGTTGGCCAATCGGTTTTCGGTTTTTTAAGAAAAGGCGGACCGTTAAACCATCGAATATTTTCAGATAAGGCGCTGCCCGAAAATCGCGTCGCATCATCAGCCGGATTCTGATTCGTCGGTACCCAATGCCATTCCGAGCTCTGTGTAATCTCGCCAATTTCGCCAATCCGATGAGCTACAAAAACTTGGCGTGTTCGTGGTTCAGATTTTATCCAGTGGAGGACTGTAGTCGAATCTGACCAAAAGAACCGTTTACTGATTTTAATTTCTAATTCGGAATTAATAAATTTAGCTAAACGAGATCCTAACAGAGCCGCCTGCAGTTCTAGGCGCGGTACAGATAAAGGCTTCAAAGGCGCCACTCGGCTTTTTGCCATAATCAAAGAGACGTGCGTTATGTTTCCCTTTTCAAAGCGTAAATAGGCTACGGAAGCATAAGCCGTTAAGCTAGCATCGCAAAATACGTGCAGTTCAGCCTCCTCGTCTTGCATATTTAACGGCATATAACATCGCGGTATGTTACAAATTTTAACGCTTTAATTCGCGTAATCCATTCGAACCATGTCGTGAATTCTTCGTCTCGTAATTGATCATCCCAGTGTATCCCACTTCTCCATATTTCCTGCATAATTATTTTTGATTTTATTGTGTACGGAGCGAGCATACCAAGGGGATCCAATACGGACATTGTCACTCGCAAAAATTCGCGTTTTGTTGGTTTTTTACTTCCGTCTAAAAGTAAGTTCGAAAAAAAGACGCGTTCTCCACCTCGGTCACACAATCGCATTTGTGAATCATTCACGCATTTATTTTTCATTAAAACGATCGGCCTGCTACTTGCCCATTCGTGCATCTCGAAATTTGCCATCAAATTTAATCTGCTCACGTCACGAACAAGAGAGGCGGCTTCACTTTCCGTTTTTCTGCTAGCTAAATAATTGTCTATGTAGCTATTTTTTCTAATGCTTGTCGCGGCTATGGGATTGGTGTCACTAAAACATTTCGCGTTTTTATTTTTAATGTATATTGCCTCAGAGGGCGATGACGTCGCGCCGAAAATCAAGCAATTCATTTCATAAATATCTGGATCGCGTTCACGGTTTGCGCCACGCCAGAGAAGACGCTGAGCACCGCGATCTTTTTCTATCACTTTGACTCGTAAAAACATATTAGCTATGTCACTCTTAATAGCAATAGCATATTGTCTAAATCTAATTAAGGCACCCGGAAGCGATTCGATTAAATCTGGCCCTGAATCGAGTTGATCATTTAAGCTGATCCCCCTGTCTTAGCCGCTGCGTCGAGAACAATTCGAACTCTGTTCGGTTTGTTTATGTTCGTCACGCCGAAATGTGACAAATACCAATATCGAGAACGCGCGACGTTTTTGTTTACTCTAACCGCATACCCGTTTTCAATAAAGCGCTGCATTTCCTTGTAATACAAACGTGCGTACGCGGGATCACGGTCTAGCCTTCGCTCGAGTAATTCGAGCCTTTTACGAGCGGTCAACAGCCCATCTGTAGTCGGCGCGCAATCATTCTTCCAAAGAAGACCTATTTCCCAATGATTTTCAACGTATTTACAGGCGTTATCTAATATTTTTAATGCTCTTTTATTTTGGTTTTTGTGCATAGAATTATTTATAACTCCTAATGAATCTAACTGGAAATAGGTTTTTATCAGTTCATCGAGAGAGTGCTCTTCGGAATGATCATTTATCACTACGGGCGATAAATTACATTGCATTTTATTGACAATGAAAGCAGCATGAGTTTGTTTTTCAAATTTACAACTTTTTGTACGTCTAAGCGTAGTTTATCTGCCGTCTTACTAGTCAATTAAATGACCTAAGGAAAATATACACAATAACTTTTAATAAAATTATAACCTAATTCTTTAAAAAAATTTTCAAAAAAAAATTGTTGTATATATTTAATTTTTTGCATCATATATCGACTTTCAATTTAATTATTCTTAAACACAATTCTATTTGAATTTTCTTTTTGTACCAAAATTTTCCCTACTACGACGTGCCGTCTCCTAATAAGAGCTTATTGTACTGACTTGGTTCGTACTGAATTGGAATTGAAACCCACTCTGTTGTAAGTCACACATTACTGAGCTGAAGATAGAAAAATAAATTATGGCCACATCACTGTTCACTAATGCAGAACCACGCTATATAAAATCAGCTAGTATCTTCATCGCCGCTCTCTTTACAAATAAACTGCTATTGGTGGTAATCTGTATCATCTCGTCTGGTACGTCGTAGAATCGAAAATAAAATATCCCAGTACCTCTTAGTTTTTGTAGCCTTTTGTCTCGCATTTCTTTTTCTATGAAGTTTGCCACCACATCTAAATGTTTTATCCATTCCAAGCATACCGTCTCTAAGCGTGAGAGATTAAAAGGATCATAATTGTCTATTAGACGGTTGGAAGGGCCTGATAAATTTTCGATGATGGATTACTCTCTGATTTTTGAGATATAGTTATTTCCATCTGTGTTCTCTGACAATCTATCAAGTGGGTTAGGTTTTTAAGACAATGATGCACTAGAGCATTGCATGTACCAGCTCTTTAGTTGAAGGATTTATTTCTACCAGCTTCTTAGCTGAATTATTTATTTCCTCTACTGCATGATTCACACCCATCTTTGGCAATCTCAAATTTCGATACTTGTTAGTGAATAAAACATATTACTGGTTAGCTTTTTACGCGATATTGTATATATTATTCTATAACGTTAAATATTTGAAGATATATCTATTTCTAAGATATTTCTTAGTTACTAAAAATGTAAAAAATAACGCTCTGTAATTTAAAGAAACAAATTTAATTAATAAATTAAATTTAAAAAACACTTTAGATGCTTCAAGAATTAAAATAGTGACAAATTTGAAATGAACAGAAACTATTTTTTACGTTTCGATCCAGCCAACCTGCTGGGCTCGTGTAAAAGGACAGATGGGCATAATCATGTAAAATTATAAACGCACTATTTTACGATATCTTTCAGAAATCAATCAGCTCAAGTAACTTCATTATACGATTCGCCGAAATTCTTTTTTAGATCTTTTGGATATTTCCCGGCTCCACTACGTAATTTATACAGAGAAGTTTGTATAGTAGGTATTTCGTAGTGTTAAAAATTCAGCCCATCAATTTTTTATTATTCATCTGAATATATCCGAATTCAAAATATATTTATCAAACCCTATTTATGTATTGTAATTTTTGTCAACAATTATTAAACTAAACATCTATATTATATTTTGAATAGCTTGAAACTGTGTTTGAGTAAATGTAACGTGAAAAATAACACATTTTATAAATTTACATAATACATTATAGAAATCTACAGCAAAAAAGAGAGATTGCATAAAAGAATATATTTATGTACAACTAATACAATATATTTGATTATTCTTTGTGTTAAATATGCCAATTTTATCATATTCTTACGATTAGAAACTTATAGGAATATTCCAGCTCAAATAAAAATGACAAAAGTATGAGATATGCCTTAATCATTCTACCTCAATAAGGAAATTTCAAATGAAATATTGATCGTCTTAGATGTAAAGGCATATTTTCTTACGATTTTGTAGATAGACCAGATAAGTTATTAACTACAAAACTGCCGTCGAAAAATTAATTTCATAACGAATTAATGTATTCACATGCTACTGAAGAAGACTAACTACAAGCATGCTGTTCGAGTCTGAAATAGATTTAATTTCAAAACATTAGAAGAATAATAAAGTCGAACTTATACTTAAAAACGGATGTTCTACTGTTCACCAAAATCTTTGAAAGATTTCGAAATACATCTAATCAAGCCTACGGCTTATGTCTGCTCACTTTTACACTACTCTTACAGTACAGTTCTAATATGACGAATGTAGAATTAGAGCTTCTAAAAGATGTTGACCTGTTATGATTTGCTGAATCAGGCATTAGAGCTGGAATAAGTCAGTGCGGCAATCAATATGCAAAGGCATATTTCATACATGGGAGCTCCATACGATGAAAAAAATTAAATAAAAATAATTTTATATTTGTGATATAAATAATCTGTATGGATGGGCGATGTTACAATATTTACCAATTGGAAAAGTTAAGATGGTTGAATATGAATCAAATCGTCAATCTTTTTCAATACACCATCAGATTTTTATATAAGTTATCTTGCTAAACTAGATTTGGAGTATCCTGAGGAAATACATGAAAAATATCGTGATTTACCTTTCTGTACATCGTAAAATGCCTTGTCCAAAAAAGAAGAAACTTTTAACTACATTGAATGATAAAAAACCGTATATAATTCATTATCTCACCCTTAAGCAAGCGCTCTACAAGGGTCTGCGATGGAAAAAAGTAAATAGAATTTTGAGTTTTGAACAAAAACCCTGGCTGAACCGTATGCCGAAAGAAATACTGAAAAGTGAAAGTATGTAAAGAATGAGTTTCAAAAACTCTATTATAAACTTTTAATTAATGCTGTTTGTGGAAAATGAATTGAGCGAGAGAGATTTCGCTTTGATGTATGTTTAGTAAATACATTGACATAGCTGTGTAATTTTTTATGAAAATTTAGTAGCCATTCAAAAAAATAATTCTAACAATCAACAACACAATTTTAGTTGATGGAGGGGCAATAGTAAAAAATCTAAAGGAATAAAATCAAACGCTGTAAATAAACTCAATAACGTTTGAAGATTATCGAAGGTGTATGGAAGACCTCATTATTATAAAGCGAGAGCAGTGTAACAATCACTCAAATTATGCAAAGTGCATAGAGAAAAACAGAAAAAAATTGCGTATGTGGAGAAAAAAGTGTGCGTAGGCACATACTTATGTATAACATGGAAACACAATACAATGAAAATATAATTAAGTGAATGCATAGGAATACTTTCAATAAGTAGTTTTGTTATTAATTCATAATAAGTAATAATTTCGAAGCTTACACGAATTGGTATTCATACATTTTTACATATACTCGACTACGTAATAATTGATTTCAATACTTTCATATGTTTAAATTAGAAATAATTGAATAATAATGCATATAGTCATATATATAATCCTGAAATATCATTTTATTACTATCTTAGGCGATAACTTTTTTTACGAATCAAAAATATTTAAGTGTGATTGTGAACACTTATTAGGAAAAAATATTAGTATCATATATACGCACACACGCACGTACGTAGGCATGCAAACATGATGATTTGGAAAATACAAGTTTTGACTGAGTTCCTTGCCAACAGCAGATTACAATGAAAACGATTACAAAATCGTCGTCCTCAAACTGACGTAAACACGTCCATGATAATAACGCGAGCGTGGCAAGTGCGTAGAAGAGGAGCCCTGACAGACGAGAGAGAGAGAGAGAGAGAGAGAGAGAGAGCGAGCGAGAGAAAGAGAAACGTATATTGTTCTTTATCTCTCTAGCTCCCATGGATAGCACAGAAAGGAGAAAAAGCAGCCAGGCCGTACAGTCTCGAGTGTTCTATAAGCTAAGGCTTCTATTCCTTCTCCTCTCTTATGCAGCAGCCGGTATAGGCAATGAAAATGCTGTATACTTTGATTTCTCTCTTTCTCTCTCTCTCTCTCTCTCTCTCTCTCTCTCTCTCTCTCTCTCTCTAATACGTAACAGATATTCATAACAGTCACTGGAGACGATGAAAAGAATTCTTTCCCATCTCTCTTTTTCTTTATCTATTATAATATAGCGGCACTGGCACCGTTTTCGGAGGGGGGGTGATCTTTCTCTATATATTACAATATACTGGTGGTATAGTACACTTTTAAAGGGGGGTCTCTTCCTCTATATATAACAATATTCTGCAGGCATAGCATACTTTTAAAGGGCGGGAGGTTGTAACAGAATGCCTATGAGGGCATAGTACATTTTTCAAAGGGGGGGGGGTGCTAGAATGCCCATGTGCTAGAATGCCTCTAGCCTATACTTTTTATATATGCGATTATAAATATATATAAATAAAGCTACATTTCACAAATAAGTAAAAGTTTATTATAAATTTGTGTAGATTATAAATTCATTTGATACAGCAGATGTATAGTATACACTATATAATATATATATATATATATATATATATATATATATATATATATATTTATATAGTGAAAAGTAACCCTATTTGTGTTACTTTACTCAATCTGAACAAATAGAAGTACCGGATGGATTTCCTTCTAAGGCTCTTTGAATAAAGGGTTGAACAGATGTGAGTGTATATATTGTGTTACTTTCATCATTTTCGCAAGATCCTTGAGATTTTTCCAAATAACCAACAATTTGATTTTCTACGATTATTAGTCCACCTACGTGATCCTAAAAATAAAAAATAATTTTAATGTTATCAAAAAGTCGTTAGTTTTCGGAAAACTTAAGTATTAGAATAAAGTAACAAAGCTAACAGGTGTAAAAATGGTTTCTAAAAACATAAAACTGTTTATGCCTTTCATTAAAAGAAAAATATAGAGGTCTTCAGATTATTGTACAAATTATTACTATTTATTGTTATATTACTTACACTGCAACCGCTTGATGATTCTCCCCGCTGTTTACTCTGGGATAAGATTTTGGCGAACAGTCGGTTAATATCGCTACTTGATTCACGATTATTTTGAATTTGTATGGTCAGGGTTTTTAAATTCCAATCACTAGACATCGAGTAAAAAGGCGATATTTTAGGATTGAATCTTGGATTTTCATTATTACGCACATAAGTAGTCAGCTGACCAAAGTGATTATCGGAAGACGGATCAAAGTTATCCTTCAGTACCGATAGAGAAGATATTTTAGATAAGTCCATAGGTTGAGCAAGCTGGAAAATAATGAATAATTTTCATATTGCATCATAATGATTAGCAAAATTATCTATACTAGTATATATATATATATATATATATATATATATATATATATATATATATTCATAATTCGTACTTCATAATATAGATGTCTTCATAAGACTACTTATGAATTTATAATTTCGGAATATAAACTACTATAATGTCATCTTTAACCATATGTTAGACAAGATATTTTAGATTAATGTAACAAAATGTTTATTTGTATATATGCAACATGAGTTGTTTCTATGATGTCAGGGCGGTATCGATTTACCGACATAATGATGCGATAATAAAAGTAATAGAAAAATCGTTCATTGTTGCTACATTGGTAAAAAATACCATATAGTAGTATTGATATTAGGTCATAGGTAATTGGCTCACAAATCTTACGATATATTAATGTAACACATCGTTCAATAAGTCCCGAGACAAACCCAGAGATGATGCTAGTAGTACCTAATTCGCCATGTTTCCCTAGAGTACGAATCTTTACATGAAACGTCTAAAAATTTCACGTCGATCGCATCACAAACAGCAGAGTTATTCAGGCTAGAGTCACTTTGTAATTTGTTTTCACAATGGAACAAAGGGACTTTCGCATGTTGATAAAATAATGTTTTTTAATGGGATAAAACACCGTAGAAGCCCAGCAATGGCTTGAAAAACATTACACGGATTCCTCTACATCCAAACCAATAATATATCGGTGGTATGCTGAGTTTAAACGTGGTCGTATGGACACAAAGGATGCAGAACGTTCAGGTAGGCCACTGGAAGCCGTTACACCAGAAAAGGTAAGTGAAATGTTAAAAATCGTAATGAAATATCGCAAAGTGTAGGTTCATGAGATTATATGCTATCAGCATACCGACATATGTTATGACATTAATGTAAATATTAATTACGTTTCACCAAAGCATAGAAATGTCGTTTTTATTACTTTCGCGAAAACTTGGAGTCAATAAGGAGAAAAAACTATGCCCCTGCATAGTCGAAAATGATGAAAGATCTATATAAATTTGAATCTACTACGAACTTTTATTTCCATCCCTAAATTTATGGTTTAAGTGCTAAAAATTCCTAATTAGTAATGTCAATCATCATATTACCATATGTAAAATGCAACACAATATGTTTCTTTGTGATTTTAAATCTTAATTATATAACTTTAATTAATATTTTTAGTGACTGCTCCAATTTCCACATGGATATTAACGATTTTATTTCTAGGCAAAAATACTGAACTATTCTTATATATTTATGAGATATTTACTTTATATACAAAAATATTTATATTGAATAAAAAAATTATTTGTATAAAATCAATAATGTATGTAATTACCTTAACTAAAGCAATATCATTTTTGGGGGTGTCTGAATAAGAATTCGCAAGATAAATGTTTTCAACTCCAATGGGATTGCCCTTATTATCTGTCCTTACTACTTCTAAATCGTCACATTTCACAAAAGGATTACTCAAGCCTTTAATACAGTTGCCAAGCGTTATTACAGATACTTGATTGACTGGTGTAGATACACATGGGATTTCTTCTGTATTTGACTTAGATTTTATAATTATCTGAACTTCTTTTGAGTTTCCTTTGTTTTCATCTTCCTGCTCAATTAACACACTTTCGATACTTAATCCGTCGGCTAAAAAAGAAGACGATACAATAATTTAAATAATGAAAACATTCTGAATAAATCTAAGTTATCTAGTGCATAGTATATAACTTCATAATTTATCATAATACATAATTTCATAAGTGTAAAAAATCTGATATATTATTAAATTAAAAATTTAAAACTATAAATATTGCTTACCAATATTAATTAAAAAAGTATTCACTATACCAAATAATATTAATTTAATATATTTTGGTAACATATTGCGATATGGGTAGTTTTTCAATATCACCGACAGTAATACCGATATATGGAATATGCTTATCGAATCAAATATCTTCGAATTTATATAAACAAAAATTCATTCCGAATAAGATAAAGAATATTATTTTTTGATCCCATTACACATCTGCTATTTGAACAGATCTTTCTTTTTTTATTTATTATTTTCTAAAATTCTTTATGAAGTAGTATGCTTATCTTGATATACCTACTATTGGCATTTAGAAAGACAAATATTTGTGTCAAAGGTCACATATGCGATCTCCGAAAATATACATTAAATAAAATTAATTAGGCATCGCGAATTTAACAAATTAATATCGAAAATTTTGATAAATCGTAAAATTCCAATGTAGACATATATATTTCGAGTCGGAAGGGCGATGACTCTTCAGCGATAGGCAACAACATTCCACATAAATAAACCCGTTCCTATATAAAACTATTAATAGACAATATTAGAATTTCGTGATGATTGACCAATTTTCATTTAAATATTAATTAAAAAACGAGCCATCCTACTTTTCTACAAGTATAGAAGCAGTCCAAATTTCGCTAGAAGACCTGTTCTTTGTGTGTGATTGGTTCAATAAAATAAAAAGAAATATTGAGGGTAGAGAGCAATCTGATACATTATTTAATTTTATTTTCCAAGACATTTACATTGCGGCATCATAATCCATACGAAATCGTGAACATTGTTTCATTGCCGCATATTCCGTACGTAAAAATAGCAGTTTATAGAAAAGTCTTATTTTATCAACCGAGTTCTATAAAGAGTAACGTAAGGTATTCCCTACTAGTTGAAACGAAATGAGAAGCTATAAATGACTCTACTCAATACAGAATCAATTAACTAAAAGAAATCGTCTCCGAATGATTGTAAACATGAAAATGTATTTCTCATGCAAAAAGGCGAGACTCTTAATGTGCGTAATCGGCAAATGAGCAAGGAAAAGCTCGGAGAGACCGATACCTCCGTTTTTTTCTTAAATAGTCATACCATTCCGATATATGGTTTATAAATATATTACGGTAAGGCACTTAACGCCGATGATTACCTTATATTTATTTGACATTCCAAATATTTTTTTATTTCTGTTGACAAAGAATCCGAATAAAATTGTCTTTAAGCTTGGAGCAATACAAGAATTTAGCTTCATGTAAAAGACTAATTTATAAGACATAGTTTTTTTATTATTTTAAATTAGAAAATACATAACTGCGTTTCAATTATTTTCTGGCTTCATTTATTCATCCAGGTGCGTTTCTTTCTCCCCACCCCCCTCCTACTCTCCGTTTCAATTCCCTCACCACTGTCCAATATCAGATCCAAATTATTTGGTTTCATTATAGAATTTATTTATTTTTTATTATCTGTATATATAAAAAATCTAACTACTATTTCATTACTGACCTCTTCGATTATTTAAAAAATGTTTTTTTCTTTAAAGTTTCTGTAAAAATTCCTTATGCATGTATATTGAGTCCAATTAAATGTATTAAAATAAAGTTGTTTTTGGAAGAAATTGATTGAGGTAGCTCACCTGTCGTCGTACTGATCAGTTCAGCAGGTGACTTAGGATAAAAGAAACAGTACATATCTTGAAAAATAGAATAATTTTATGTCAATAATATGAAAATAAATAAATTTTTACCATCTGAGCCATCGACCGCTACACTAATCAAGACACCAGTTTGTTTACTATCGTTCGACGCCGAACTTTACTCACCAAGTCAAGGCTGCTCTATGGCTTGAGTTCGATTCCCGTCATAAATTTGTTGACAGAAGGCATTTGACAAAATAGTGATCTCCGATTTTTGGCGGCAAAAATTCAACTTGTTAATATATATAATTTACAGATGAACTGAAAAAGTTTCTCTTAAATTAAAAATTGTACTTATGTCAAATGCTTTGAATTAAATTAATAATTATTTTTATCAGTAATATAAATAAAATTTTTTTCTTACCTAGAATATCATTATGTGACCAATTTTATATCCTCTCAAATCAAGAAATTCATTCTTCAAAAACTTAAAGAACTTCAAAATCATGCTGTGCATTGATAACATATGGTTAAATAAACAAAATTAATTTGTTTATAATATTTTTGTTTTATTACCTCTTTTTTTAATTTAAAAGTAACGGATAATACAGATTCTATTTGTACGTCTAAGCGTAGTTTACCTGCCGTCTTACTAGTCAATTAAATGACCTAAGGAAAATATACACAATAACTTTTAATAAAATTATAACCTAATTCTTTAAAAAAATTTTCAAAAAAAAATTGTTGTATATATTTAATTTTTTGCATCATATATCGACTTTCAATTTAATTATTCTTAAACACAATTCTATTTGAATTTTCTTTTTGTACCAAAATTTTCCCTACTACGACGTGCCGTCTCCTAATAAGAGCTTATTGTACTGACTTGGTTCGTACTGAATTGGAATTGAAACCCACTCTGTTGTAAGTCACACATTACTGAGCTGAAGATAGAAAAATAAATTATGGCCACATCACTGTTCACTAATGCAGAACCACGCTATATAAAATCAGCTAGTATCTTCATCGCCGCTCTCTTTACAAATAAACTGCTATTGGTGGTAATCTGTATCATCTCGTCTGGTACGTCGTAGAATCGAAAATAAAATATCCCAGTACCTCTTAGTTTTTGTAGCCTTTTGTCTCGCATTTCTTTTTCTATGAAGTTTGCCACCACATCTAAATGTTTTATCCATTCCAAGCATACCGTCTCTAAGCGTGAGAGATTAAAAGGATCATAATTGTCTATTAGACGGTTGGAAGGGCCTGATAAATTTTCGATGATGGATTACTCTCTGATTTTTGAGATATAGTTATTTCCATCTGTGTTCTCTGACAATCTATCAAGTGGGTTAGGTTTTTAAGACAATGATGCACTAGAGCATTGCATGTACCAGCTCTTTAGTTGAAGGATTTATTTCTACCAGCTTCTTAGCTGAATTATTTATTTCCTCTACTGCATGATTCACACCCATCTTTGACAAAGAGCCAGATTAAGCTATAAAATGTTTCAATTCCAGTGTACTAGCTCTCAAATTTCGATACTTGTTAGTGAATAAAACATATTACTGGTTAGCTTGTTACGCGATATTGTATATATTATTCTATAACGTTAAATATTTGATGATATATCTATTTCTAAGATATTTCTTAGTTACTAAAAATGTAAAAAATAACGCTCTGTAATTTAAAGAAACAAATTTAATTAATAAATTAAATTTAAAAAACACTTTAGATGCTTCAAGAATTAAAATAGTGACAAATTTGAAATGAACAGAAACTATTTTTTACGTTTCGATCCAGCCAACCTGCTGGGCTCGTGTAAAAGGACAGATGGACATAATCATGTAAAATTATAAACGCACTATTTTACGATATCTTTCAGAAATCAATCAGCTCAAGTAACTTCATTATACGATTCGCCGAAATTCTTTTTTAGATCTTTTGGATATTTCCCGGCTCCACTACGTAATTTATACAGAGAAGTTTGTATAGTAGGTATTTCGTAGTGTTAAAAATTCAGCCCATCAATTTTTTATTATTCATCTGAATATATCCGAATTCAAAATATATTTATCAAACCCTATTTATGTATTGTAATTTTTGTCAACAATTATTAAACTAAACATCTATATTATATTTTGAATAGCTTGAAATTGCGTTTGAATAAATGTAACGTAAAAAATAACACATTTTATAAATTTACATAATACATTATAGAAATCTACAGCAAAAAAGAGAGATTGCATAAAAGAATATATTTATGAACAACTAATACAATATATTTGATTATTCTTTGTGTTAAATATGCCAATTTTATCATATTCTTACGATTAGAAACTTATAGGAATATTCCAGCTCAAATAAAAATGACAAAGTATGAGATATGCCTTAATCATTCTACCTACGTCGGTCTACTTCGTTCGGCCATTCAGTCTACTTCGTACTTGTATAGTTGATGAAATGAAATACATAAATCATTACCTGTTATTCCTAATAAAACTATTAACGAGATTTTCAGGCTATCTATGTGGCTGTGGTTTTTCTTTTTAATACAAATTCAACCGATATTTTATTTTAGCGTTATTTTTCTAATGACAGATCTATTGCTAAAATTACATTTTATAAAAGTTTATTTTTAAACCATTTCCGCTTCTTCCCATTACAGACTTTTTTACAAATAAAATTAAGTTTACTTAAACATTCTCATGACATCGTTCACTACATTTTTTCGAAAGTAGAATATGTTAAATTATATAAAATATTTTATGTTACATGAAGCTCTTGCAATATGATTCGCTGAATATTTATTCAACTAAATAAACCATAAAATTAATTATCAAGTAATTCAGTAGCGTCCTTGACCTTTTCAAAGTTCGTTGATCGGTGCTCGCGACATTACTTTTGATTTGGAAAAATGTTTAGTTGACAAGCAATTATTATTATACATTTTATTTAAGTTTTTGTCAGTACAAATTGGTTAAGAAATTTCTTAAAAGAGATAAAGAGAGGGAGAGAGAGAGTGAGAGAGGGGAGAAAGGGAGAGAAAGACATTGCGAGTCAGATTTGACAGGATACAGATATGAACATGTGCGTGCGTAAGCATAATATCGTAGTACGCTTAGTAAACAAAACACGGACACTGGAATAACGGTAATTTTAAAGACAAATGTATATAACTAAGATACATTACGTTTAGAGCTACCTTGTAAGTAGGTATACTAGTATAAGATCGGGGAAAGATGCTTTTTTTTGGCACATTTCCAATCAAGCAGAATGTGTCAGATTTAATAGAATGTAGGCAGCGCTGAGCATCGAGTTGAGTTGCAATATATTGTCGATAGTGTTGGGAAATGGCAGTAAAATAATCATAAGTGTAAGATTTGTGAATTGAGTAAATAATAAGAGCAAATAACATTTTATATTAAATCATATAACTTTTTATCCCTCCTCTGATTTCTCTACTTATTCTCTGTAATATTACTTTGAAAATTAGCTATCAACGTTTCGACGCAATGCTTAGTTGAATACAAAAGCTTATTATTATAACTGTAACCATTTTTATAGAAGGCCGCAAATATTTTCGCTTGACTCAGCAAAGAATATGGAAATGAACTCTACTATTTATTAATTATTAAATTGCTTTATGTTTATATTTCAGAATATTTGATATATTACATATATATATATATATATATATATATATATATATATATATATATATATAATACATGAAATAATTTATAGAAATTGATATTTATGATGTGACAAACATCACAATATACATTTAGGCCTATTTCTAGCTTGAAGTTTGAAAACTTCAATAAAATCTACTTTTCTATAAAGCTGCTCATCAACAAAATTATTAATTATATTTATAAAGTATTTATAAATTTTTTGTTAAATATAGTTTAAATAAAAAGATCAAATTTCACAATGTTTAGCGGAGTTTTCATCCTTGCTTTAATGAGTGCTTTATTTATAGAAGATACTTCAGCTCGTGTAAGTTAAATAATTAATATAATAATATGTATTTTCATTCATTGAAGAACGGTTATTGCAAAAAACTATTTTACGTATGCAGTCGCACGTATGCATTCGCATGCATTCAAGTATCTCTCTCTCTATATATATATATGCCCGATTAATCTAGTCTCTTTTAATTATTTGATGATACCTATATCTAGAGTTTCAGGGCCTAAAGTAATTATTTGATAAGTATACTTTATAATGATTGAGGAAAGCTGATAATTTGTCCACAATAAAAATGTAGTTTTATAGCACAGGCTACTTTTGCATAATTTTAATTAATGTTTCATTTTCTTCAAAAACAGAAATACTCATTTAATAATTTAATTTGATCTTGAAATTCTACGAAATGCTCAAGATTAAATCTAGAGTCATCATTATTTAGCCAGAGGAATTTTTTTTTAATAAAAATTTCAGGAAATGCAAATTTAGAAAGTGGTTTCACATCGATTTACTTTAAATTAAAAGTTTTATTTGTTTCTGTTTTTTTATTTTTATTTTAATTAACCTCGCTCTATTTTTGCTCCCAAATACTGGTGCTAATCAGCTACGGAGTTCTATGATATGGTTTTAAACAAAGCACATGTAAATTATTACAGCGTGCCTGTATCAATCGGCCGAGAACGGGATTTGAACTCGGATCACTGAATTACTAATCCATTGCTCTAGCGATCGTGTCATTGTAGGCCTCAATTGGCAGTTTTAAAATGATTCTTAGGTTTTTATGATATAAAAAAATACTATTTCTAAAGTAATATGGGAAGTATACAAATTTGGGATCGTAGTAACTGAGCCTCCTAATTTACTTTGATTATTGACATATAGTAGGCGATTGTTATTACTTTAATCCATTTTTTGCTCTCTCCATGGCTTTTACTTGATTTACTGATGTAAGATTGATATCTAGATGCAATTAAATATTACAAAAATATTGTCTTTCAATAATATGATTTAAAAATATAACATATAAAATTTAAAATATAAATATGTATGTGAAGTATCTTGCTTTACATATAATCTACCCTAAACATCAAATCATACATAGAACACTAACCATAACGGTAGGAAATTGCCCCTAGATCATGATCGTATATACAGGTCTACCAACTCCCATACTCGCAGAAGGTTCAATAACGTAACTAGTTACGTTTTTTATATCTCCCTTGAGATAACACATAGGTCTGAAAGCATAAATAGTCTGAAAGCAAAAATAGTTTAAGTTAATGTTCATTGCCGTGAATTTGTATTATCTACGGCTGTATATTGAATTGAAGAATGTGTATTAGTCTTTGTGTTATATTATAATAGATAAATTAAAAATTATATACTTCTAATGTGTGTGACTTCCTATAATGTAAGATGTACAATATGGTGGCAGCCATGATAGTCGTAGGCGACTATCACTTGATTCAGTTAAAGCTGATTCAGGTCATGAGACGCGTGAACGAATGGATGACAGATCACGGATTGCAGCTTGCGCTGCAGAAGACTGAGTTGTTGTTGCTGACTCGCAGACGTATACAGATGGTGGTTCCGATGACGTTAGGGACGGAAAGACTGGAAACCAGGAGTGAAGTCAAGTATCTTGGCGTTACCTTGGATACGAAGCTGAGCTTCTGGCCCCACGAAACGCGGCGACAAAGGCAGCAGAAAAGACCAAGGCTCTAAGTAGACTGATGGCCAATACCAACGGACCGAAACAGAACGTTCGCAGACTGCTGATGAGCGTTACCCACTCGATTTTGCTTTACGGGGCGGAGGTTTGGGCCGACGCGATGAATATCAGGAAACGCGCGAACGCCATGAAAAGCGTACAAAGGGTGGGCGCGTTAAGAATCGCGTGCGCGTATCGTACCGTGTCTGAGAGCGCCGTTTTCGTGATTGCTGGGGTCATTCCCATCGATCTGCTCGCGGCCGAACGGAAGCGAATTTACGAGCGGAGCTCGAACGTTGGAAGGGAAAACGCTGTGACTGAAGAACGGACGAAGACCATCGAGACATGGCAGAGACGGTGGACGACGGACGAAAGAGGACGGTGGACGAAAAGACTAATACCCGAAATCGGTCCGTGGAAAGAGAGGAAATACGGAGACGTGAACTTCTACCTTACCCAATTTCTGTCCGGACACGGATACTTCCGTAAGTACCTCTGCAAGATGAAGAGGGTCGCCTCTTCAGAATGCAAGTTCTGCGGATGGGCTTGGGACGATGCGGAGCACACATTTTTTGTGTGCGAACATTGGACTGAGCCACGACTAGAGTTACAGACGAGGACAGGAGTGATCACGCCAGAAAACGTGACGAAAATTATGATGACGGACGCGGACAGCTGGCGGTTGATCGCAAAATACGATATGAATGTGCTTCAAAACAAAAGAGCAGATGGATGTTTGGACGATTGAAAGTCTATGAAGAGTGAATGTAATATCGAGTATGCATGAGAATCTGGAATGAAAGATATGAACGTGAAATGACCACGCAAGGACTGCCGTCCAGGCTGAAGTAATGTGTATAACAGTTCCGGGCTGGTGTCGGTGCAACACGGAGATATGTGTTTAGTGCGTAGTGACATGGGTTTTCTGTCGAGTCGCACATACTCCGGTGGTCGTTTTTCAGGACCATTCTTGCTGAACGACCATGGGAGATGCATAAACAGCATTCACAGACTCCGAAAAAAAAAAAAAAAAAAAAAAAAAGATGTACAATATGAATGACTATGTAATTAAGTTAAATACGGGAAAATCCATGCAACTGCTACATACACCTGCATCAATGCGTACAGGTAGTAACAGGTTACCCTCTACCTTTCCCTGTCCTTGCATCACTTAAGCATCACTTAACCAATAGCGTAATTCTCCGCCTAGTTATATATAGAAATGATTTCTCCCACTCTTGGGACACAAAGGTATTCTGTTTAGTCCAAAACCATTGCATACTACATTCAATCAAAAACATTTATCCGCAACACATCTTTGTTCAAGATCATGTAAATAATATGTTACATAATTAAAGATAGAAATTTTATTCACTTGTGTTTACCATTCACTTTTAACATAATTATCTTAATCGCGATTAGAGTTCACGGTTAAAGTGAGCAATTGCAGAAAGTTTTCTTTCACGGATTTATTTGCTATAAATCAAACGTTTTGCTCACACATAAAACAATGTCCTTTTTGATAATTTTATAATTTTTCTTTCAGTATGCTTCATACTTAATATGTTAATAACTATGCCAAATATTAACGTTTTATAAATTAAAGCAAATAATACTATTTATGGATTGTCTTTTTTAAGTAACTAAATATGATACTATAAATTATATCCGAAAATAAATGTTAAAAGGCAATGAAATTTCTAGAAAGACATGAAATGAAGTGTTGATGATATTTCAGAAAAGAAAATACTAACCGATATGATACAGCTATGTATGTTCTAAAAATATATAATATATTTATAAATTTATATTGTTGACTTTTAAATGTATAATAAAAATTTATTGTAAATCTGAATTATATTGCTGTAAAGGACATATTAATTTATATTATTGCTGTAGAAACACAATTTCCCATTTTTATCTTAAATATTCATCTTTTGAAACAACTAAACATGGCCTTTTAGTGCCACCGTTTCTGTTTGTTAAACAATTTGGTACAATAAACGTTGAAGACATTTTAGACAAATATTATTAAACAGCAGATAAGCACTAATTTAGGTTAGAATACGTAAAGTTTAGTTGGTGAGCTTCTATATAAGTACAAATGTAAGGTTATGCATCATTATTTCTGTCTTAAATATACCCTAATTGCTTGGTCAAACTCCAATTTTTTTAACCCATCAATATTTGCTACCTGCTTTTCTCTATGTTTTCATGCTATTCCAAATAATTTAAGAATATTTCACATAGAAACCTTGCGACACAGTTTTTCACCCAATATTAGGTTTCTGAATAGCAACTAATATCTAGTGGTAGCATCATGTTTGTGCAATTGTGCAATGTGTAGCAACATAAAGTAGCAACAGAACTTGTTTTTCTTTTTAGTTCAGAAATAACTTTATAAATGTTTTTCGAATTCAAAAACCTCCATGAAATTCGCAAACAGGCACCAACCGCAGCTCTAAATAAAAACTCTTAATTTCTATTAACGCGATCTGTCTATCTCTGGAATTATTATAATCACTCATCAAATGTAGTATGTTAAAGATGAATTATCTATTTAAAATATATATTGTACATTATGGGACATTTGAGCAACTGAATTATAATTATTAAATTAAATTTTTATCCTTATTATGTTACTATATAGTATGGCATTTGTGTTTTTTTATAATACAATAATTATTATGCGAAACAATTACTTTTTGTTTGTTGTATGCGAAAGTTTACGTCGGAACAAAAGTCTACTAATATTACTGATGTAATTTTAGAATGAGGATTTAGTGTAAATAATTATTGGCCTATTCTTTAATAAAAATCAGATGTCACGAAAATGCAACAACTTGTCTCCGCATAAAAATCCTCATAGTTCAGGTGGTAAAGCCGGGGCAAGCGTGTTCTTTATTAAATGAACAGTTAAATAAAATCTACAATACTACATATATTATTATGCAACTAAATAAGTTGCTTACAATATTAAGCAAATACAAATAACCTTAAATTATATTTAACGATCTCTTATATTCCTACGGAATATATAAAACTACTTAGATCTTTCTAGTCGCCGCAAACTTTAACCCCGTTCTGGGAAAAAGGCCGGGCGAAGGTTGCGCAAAAGCTACGCACCCAGCGCGCCCCGACGTCTCGGGAAAGCCAACGCTACGGTACCGGGCTGCCGTAGAGTACTCGCTGCCGCGAGTTGCGCTCGCACCCCTCACGCAACTCCCGCAATAGTTAGGACGCTAATCACGCTCACACACCCGCATAAATGCACAGCCAGAATTCCCCAATATATGAATTCTGTCAATCGCCAAAACGAAATTCGATTAAATACGCGCTCGAAGATGGATCGTTTTCAGTGACGATCCCGTCAACAATTCCAATTGTCACGCAACACACAGTGGCTGCGGCGAGTCGGCGGTTATAATGGGTAATTCTAAACGCCGAAATAAACATTCACGGTCTTAATACATCGAAGTCGTAAACTTAAATTCACGTCATTTGTATATAATTTCTAACATTATTCTTTTTTTAAAATTGTTTTTTAATTATCATATTCTTATTCTAATTAACTTTTATATCAACCGTTTCTCTTTGTATACTTTTTTATAAAAGGTATGAGATCATTATTTTGTCAGAATTATATCTTAATGATAATTATAAAAATACGAAGAATAATTACTATTTTATTTCTTTCTAAAACAAACAATTATTGTATGACTTTATTCGAGATTTAATTTTTCTACACAGTATCTCTAAATCATCAATGATTGTATTGACAGATGCGATAAGAGACCCCTTAAGTTAGCTAGAATCAGCTCGTAATAACATTAAGAAATTGGAAAAAGTATTTATTTCTGTGCACTTAGTATAAAACGGGTTTTTACATGTTTTACGATTAGTATTAAACGTTTTTTTAGACGTTTAAAATAAGGAACTGCCAATGAAATATTACTAAATTTTAAATTTTAAAATTTAAATATAAATATAGAAACGTATAGATTGAAGTCATGTTCATTTACAACCTAATTCAAGGCAACGAGTTGTTTAAATAAGCCAAAAAAAGGTTTTTTTATTGTTGAAAATTGCTGTTGGAACATTTCACGTTTGTATTTCATACTTTATATAGTCTTGTATTGAGGTAATCCAAGTATAAGTTATGATAAGACATAAGAATCAGTCAAAGAATCCATCAAATACTTTCGTGTTATTAATAAAAAGGCATCTTTAAGAAAAAATTCATAACAGTACAACTCAGAAAAGTTTGAGCATTAGACAATAAGCAAGGTAAATTAATGGGAACAAATTTTATGATTGGATGATGAGATACTCTCCTTTTAAAGTTTTATTTATCTTATGTATCAAGTATTCAAAGTAAAGACATACAAATTAATAAATATTTTTTCATTGGTCTTACAGCCCAATCAAATCAATCGAAAACAATACGTAACGATATCAATACATATCTAAATTAACATTAATGCATCAATAGACAAAAATAATAAAAATAAAAATAAAAATTAGATTAAAAATTATAATGACAGTCAGACTGTCCTTATTTACGGTCACCCCCGTAGACTAATCTGAAAAAAAAATATTAGCTGGAACTTTTTTTTTTTTTTTTGTTAGTAAAGTGCAGTCTGACTGTTCCCAACACTCTTAATTGAAAATCCAGTCCAACGTTTCGAGCTCGCTACGGCTCGAAAAAAATTTTTTCAGCTAATATTTTATTTTTAGATTAGTGTACGGGGGTGACTGTAAATAAGGACAGTCTGACTGTCATTATAATTTTTAATTTCATTTTTATTTTTATTTTTATTATTTTTGTGTATTGATGTATTAATATTAATGTAGATATGTATTCATATTGTTACGTATTGTTTTCGATTGATTTGATTGGACTGTAAGACCAATGAAAAAATATTTATTAATTTGTATATAAGCAGTCGACAAAAGTACAATTAAATTAAAGACATACAACTCAAAGAGGAAATGAAAGGTAAATAAAAAACTTCAAATGTGCATTGTCAAAAAATATATAGTTTATTAATGATTGTCACATGAAGTTCAGCCCAAATTGGAATAAATTATTCAAGACAGGCTAATACGTTATTTTTATAATTATGAAATACTACGTGAGTTTCGAGTAAAATGTAAAGTTGTCACCAAAATTATATTCAGGGTTCGCTTTTAAGCTCAAATGTAAGTTTACAAATCAACAACCAGCAACAAATCCTAATTTTCTTTGAATTGTTGCCAAATATGAATACGTTAAAAGTTTTTCTGATCACCTTATATGATTTCTATTTCATATAGCTTTTAACTAAAAACTATAATTATTTTCACATTTTACAGGTATCTATTGCACAGGTATATTTGATATATCATGATTCTGAATATATTAACATTGAAAGAACATTTGCTGAAAAAACTCGTAGTAGATTAACTTTTTGTTTATATATAGATATGGTGAAAGCTATTCCGAGTAATGCAACTGTAAGTTTATGTAATATTTACTATAATTATTTCTTCTTAATTATTAAATTATGATAATTAAAAATATTACAGTTTGAAGTACATAATTATGAATTTACAAGCATGGATGTAGTAATACATATAGAATCTGACGATGTATCTATCTGTAACCTTCAAGATGTAAAACGTTGGAAATTACCAAGCTACTTATTAAATGTAACCCAAGATGGTAGCTGTTTACAACAGGTTATTGTTATTTATATATATATATATATATATATATATATATATATATATATATATATATATATATATTACTGACATAGTATTCTAATTAAGAAAGTACTTGCTGTCTCGTAAATTTTAAGAAGAACGTAATATGTGTAGTACTTAAACAAAAGAAAAACATCGCGTATTACGTTATCTTTAGATCGGAATATCAATAATAAAAAATCTACTTAGCTACTTTCTCTGTAAAATTTGTATTACTGAGAACATTGTTGCAGAAAAATAATTTTTGAAGCTTCAGTTTGGAAGCAAAATGAACTTCGAGTACTTTCTTTGTACCTTGAATTACTTTACTCATTTGAATGTTTTCCTCTTGGCAGAAGAGGTATATTTTTCCTAGCGCTGATCTATTTAAAAATACACTGCCGCAAAAACTCTCCAGTTCGTATACATTTATAAATTCAAATGAAATAGTCATTGGTAATCGTCCAATTCTAAAGTATGACGTCGTTTTGAAACACGAGGACCACCATTATGCAAAAATGCATATAGAGAAGAATTATAATTATCCGGATTATAGTCATATTTACAAAGATAGCAGTAGTATTGAATATTTGAGAAAGTACAAAAAAATGAAGCACTAAGTACAATTACTTGAATTATGAATATTTGTATAATAAAATTGAAATTGTAAATAATAGATCATTCGTTGCCTTACCTAGTAACGCCATCGCTTTTTTTTATTATCATTCAAGGTCGAATCTTACTTTTCAGAATAAACACTGTTACCGAATTTTTTGAAGGTACTTTATAAATCAATGTTTTCAGTTTTTTTCAATGACAGAAATTAAGCTTGTTAATGTACAATTTTAGTTAAAATCTATAATTCCATATAATATATAATAAATAAATTGATAAATACTAACATACTTTGTGAAATTTTTAACAATTTTTCGTGTCGACCAATGAAGAATGTCTGAAATGCTAAACAAGTAGGTTCTGAGAATGAAAGAATTAATGTGGCATATTCGATTTTTTATACATTAAATCGAAATAACCAAATCCGTTATTAAAATTTTTTGTTTTTGTTTTAAATATACGGCATGTTTCATACATAACAAATATTATTTATAGCGTAAGATATGAATTCTGCTTTTTTTATAGTGTTTTCTTCCTATAGTTGCACAAAATAGAAATATTATTATTAAAAATGATTAAGTTTATTTTTTATATAATTTAAACAATGAGATTTAAAAGATCAAATTGGAACAAACCGTTTAGTAAATCAATTTATCGTATTTGCATATTTTTAAACTTGTTAAATACATATATAGGTTTCATTTCACCCGATAACTTCCGTGTCATAATAAAGAAGGTATAGATCCTGCTGCTAAAAATAGGCCTGTTAACTCTGTCCTACAAAACTCTGGATTTGTAACTTTTATATTTGAGGGAATCGAATTTTTTTGCGAGGTAGGGCGTTTGAAATTTTCAAAATTGTCATAAAATTTTCTAGTTTTTACATATTTACTCTTTGTAGACCCAAACGTGGCGCGTACTACGTATTTCATTTGAGTTTCTAATTCATTGTGTACGTCTACAGAAAGCCAGAATTTTTCACTTCGCAACTATATTATTTTTTTCCTAATTTTTCACTGATAAGATTGACAGTCTAGCATGTCAAATAATTCTCAACATTTTCTTAGCTTTTCAGTTTAGTCTGACATATTAATTACAGCACTAGCACGCGATATGTATCTACCTACATACGTAATTCCTGATTGATCGTATCAATCCTATGCACCGATTTATTGAAAATTCGGTAGATGCAATAGGCAATAAATTTAAAGAAAACGAAGAACTTTTGTTTTACAGGTTTTTTTATGCACTCTAGTATCTGAATACATGCACAGGTAAATACAATAGAATATACTGTTGCTTCATATTAAGATATTTTAGTATTTATTTTTAATTAATTTTAACTTTTATTAAGGAACAAAACAATAATTGTTACTTTTTACTAAATAAATGTGATTACAATTAGTTACATCTAGTGATATTAGTTTTCAGCGCATGTCTTTCTACCATCTTAATTTTAAACCATTGATGTATATTATCGTTAAAGACATTTAAAAAGGTTCATTTTTTATTGAAGAAATGCAAAAGGTCAATGAAATAATCTCAACTGCCTAAGATATACATTATTGTGTATATTCTTATCATGATAATTTATATTTCGAATCGTGCTCTAGCTAAAATGACACATGCGAGGCTCTAATCTATGGCGAAAATGCTAACTGAACACAGTTTTTGGACAATATTACAGTTGCTACAAGCTGTTGATGAAAAGTCTGAAAATAGACCGTGGGACCACGTGCCGCATCTGATGATCACGACCTTGAGTCTATTAGTGCGCCGTCCGTTGGTGCACTTATAATACACGTCACCTGTTAATATGTTTTAATAATCAAACTATTTAGTAATTATACAAGAGCAAGACAAATTGTTATTCACAAAATTCAAATAATCAAAATATGATAATACGAATATGGTAAGTTCAAGATCAAATATAAACTGTTCGACTCAAAATCAGAAATTCAATATTCCATGAAATACACATTCAACAAAAAACTTAATTTAGAACCACTGTAGTGCACTGATCATATCAGCACGGTTTAGCAGTAATACACTGAAAACAATATCCGTGATTAAGTACATATATTTTTGTTTTGTACCAAGTAAATTATTTTCTTTAATTGAAAAAATATCTTCTTAAATGAAGTAAGTATTCACTTAAGGCTAGAAAAGTTCATTTGAATTAAACCACTCCATCTTAAATCTAGTGAATATTTTCTTAATTTAAGAAAATGATTTACTCGGTACAAAACAAGTAAATGTTTACTTGATACTAGAAAATTTTTGTCAGCATATGTTCTACATTATCCACTTATATTTTGCTTCTGAAGATATATCTAATAAAAGGTAAGAAACGAGTGATAATAAGAAATTGTGATAATTTTGGAGAAAAGACTAATGTATGTTAATAATTACAAATAAATACATTATTAATAAATTACATGATGTAAAATAATGTTCATAAAATAAAATATTACATATTATATGTCATATAAAATGTTTATTGATAATTAATTTAATGAGAAGTAGAAGCTGCATTTGTTGTTCTTGGATCCTCATAAATAAGAGAATCTGCAGGAGGTGTTCCTCTAAAAACACTTTTTATGAAAGGGGAAGCAATTGCCACTTTGCTATATATTGACGGATGTACAGTATCAACGCAATTTTTTGGAAATGAACTTAAAACACCGATTACAAAATTATCCAGGGCCATTGGACCCCCTCTGTCCCCCTGAAAATTTTGAGTTTTAGTTACTATTTTATAGATAATAATATGTTTTAGAATAATAACATAATATATTAAAATTGTCCAATAGTTTAAGAAATTATGTTTCTATTACTAGAAATTTTGTAACCCTATTTCTCCGATGTCGCGATAAAAAAATGAAGAAAATTACACATTAAATAAATTAATCAAAGATTAAAGAATGTTCACAAATTGTCAAAAATAATTTTCATAGGAATGTGTACAGGGCTCTTGAATTTGAGAAATGTTGCGTACGCAATAAAGAAACAATTTAATTGTACTTATGTCGACTGTCCATATACAAATTAATAAATATTTTTTTATTGGTCTTACAGTCCAATCAATTCAATCTAAAAATAAAATAAAAATAAAAATAAAAATAAAAATAAAAATAGATAAAAATAAAATTAAAATTAAAAATAAAAATTAAATTAAAAATTAAATTAAAATTATAATGACAGTCAGACTGTCCTTGTTTACATTCACCCCCGTAGACTAATCTAAAAAGAAAATATTAGCTGAAAAAATTCTTTGTTAGTAAAGTGCAGTCTGACTGATGTAACAGTTTAGTCTCTGATGAGCAGCCGTAGCGAGCTCGAAACGTTGGACAAGTCTTCAATTAGGTAAGGGTGTTGGGGACAGTCAGACTGCACTTTACTATCAAAAGAATTTTTTCAGCTAATATTTTATTTTCAGATTAGTCTACGGGGGTGAATGTAAACAAGGACAGTCTGACTGTCATTATAATTTTAATTTAATTTTTAATTTAATTTTTATTTTTAATTTTTATTTTATTGTTATTTATTTGTATTTTTATTTTTATTTTTATTTTTATTTTATTTTTAGATTGAATTGATTGGACTGTAAGACCAATAAAAAAATATTTATTAATTCGAAATAAAGAAAATCAAAGATTATAATATTCGTTAAATATCCCGTAGTATATGAATTTCTCTTGGTAAAAAAATGGAAACTGTTATCGTTTTAGTTTATTATCTGGAATCATTAATAGATAAATCTCCAGGGTGACCGATTTTAATCGGCACAGCTGGATTACTCGCAACCTAAGCCAGATAGAGCAAAGTGTTTCCGACAAAAGTTGTAGAGGACAAAAGTTTCTGACAAAAGTTGCCATAATAGGGCTATCGTTTTTGACCTTGAACTTGCTCTTCAAGGTTATTTCAAGGTCAAAGTAATTTTTTAAAATGGGAATACATATTTTTGACCTCGGGTTGGGAAAGAGTGAGAAATTTTAAGTTTAAAATCATATTGAGAACATTTTTTTCAAGGTCATTTCAAGATGAAATCAAACAAGCTAACCAACCGTAATACTGATGTATCGCATTCCCATAGACACTTACAAACCTTATACAAATATTGCTTGCTTGGGAATATGTTTATAAGGTTTGTAGGGGTATGTGGGGATACGGTACATCAGTGTTAAGGTCAGTTAGCCTGTCTGTAATTAAGGTATCTGTGATTTTTAATCCCGAGTTTGACCTTGCTTTGACCTTGAAAAAAATTTTTCTCAATATGGTTTTAATGCGATAGGAGACCTCTTAAGCTATCTAAAATCTGCTCGTAATAACATTAAGAAATTGGGAAAAAGTATTTATATCGGTACACTGAATAATATTATAAAACGGGTTTTTACATTTTTTACGAATAGTATTAAACGGTTTTTTAGATGTTTAAAATAAATGATGTTCATTTAATTTTAAATGTAAAATTTCCAGCTGCTTCCGAATCCGGGATCAAAAATAGGTATTCCCATTTTAAAAAATCATTTTGATGTTGAAATAAATTCTAAAGGCAAGTTCAAGGTCAAAAACTTTAGCCCTATTGTGTTGCCCCCTTTGCCTTCTACAACTTGTCAGAACCACTTTGCCCTATAATGTATATCGTTATTAATCTATTAAAAAATATAAAGTTTAGTTATCATTCAAAATTAAGTAAATTAAATTTTTTTAACTATGTTGGTCATAATTTTTCCAGAATAATCTTGCTCATTCAATGCAACTTTATTATAGTTATCATGCTATTATTATAGGGTTAATTTCGTACACATTTAATAAGAACATTTAATTAATCTTCGAAAAAATGAAATCAATTAAATGTCAATATTATCTTATGAAGCTTTTACTAAATATGCTGTTCGGTCGGTTACAATTTTTCCTCGGAACAAACGAGTTTTGTTCATTCACGGTAACTATTTTATATACTAGTCAAGCTATTAGACATCATCGCTCTCAAAAAAGGATTCTCTCTCGGCGATCGATTGACGTCTTTTGTTCAAATTAGGTCAACAGCACTAATGTAATACTTAGGACATTTAACTTAAAACTTGAAGAAATGTTCGCTTTTAAGGGAACGTATGATTGAATAAGGAAGACTATCATAATATATAACAGGTTTTTTATAGAAACACATTATTTAGTAAAAATCACTGTTCGTTTTTTCTTTCGATATTTCCTCTATATGGTACGATTAATAATTGCCGCTCCACAAGATAGGAATGAAAAGTTAGCTTTCCAGAAATTTTTTTAAATACATGCGACAGGTTTAAAACCTGTGAGTGACGAATACAGGTTTGCCTGTCCTGTTTGTTCGCGTTTTAAATTAAATACTATAAGGATTTAATAGTGCTGCTAACCTAAATTGAAGGTAAAAAAATTGGTCTGCAAGATGCAACCATTTCTAATCAGCCGATGACATACGACCGTTTCTAATTGACCGTTGAATATTAAGTCGTGCATTCGTAAGCGATGAAATGCACTTTCATTGAAATTTTTATCTATCCTGAATTCACAGTATTGTTTCAATTTTTATCTATCCTAAATCCATAGTATTGTTTCAACATAAAACTACGTAAACAGTACACATATATTTAGAAGAGCATGTACAGGTTTACAAATTAAAATATCTTTGCAAATTTGCAAGAAATATAATTCTTACATAACAAGGGCCCCACTGTGCTCCTATCCGTGCTATGGTTCTACCGCATAGATGACTATTAAAAACCTGCGAAGCTTGAGATGTAATTTTTTTGCAAAGGAGGCTATTTATAGCTATAACTTGTATATACTTTAATTCTCCATCTGTATTTCCGTTGTAGATCAATGTGCCATTATGATGTTGCGCCTCATTTAGCCAATTATATCCATAACCAGAGAAAGATGCTGTTGCTCCATCATACTCGTAAGTGTGATCGAATGGCGGAACATTAAGTATGCGTATACTGTCAGAAATAACAATTTTTTTTTCTAACTATAATAAAATGATTGATGAATTAATTGATATGCCTCATAGAAACCATCGAATAAATTATTACTATAAATAAGCAAACAAATTTTGGTAAATAATTTTATTTTGAGTATGTAAATTTGTATTTGTATATTCAACTGTTCTTTGCTTGAAATTAAATTTATATAAAATATTTTACACTGAAAAAGCAATAAATCAATATGATTTTTATAAAACAGGTTACTTCTAGATTATTTCTTAACTAACCAAATTATATTGTACGTTTTTAAATTGAATATGATAGCTAAAATTAAAATTGTACTTATGTCGACTGTTTTGAATTAAATTAATAAATATTTTTATCTATCTTATAGTCCTTATAATAGAATATATTAACTAAAATAATGACAGTCAGACTGTCCTTGTTTATTATAATCCCTGAATAATTTTAAATAAAACTTATTACTAAATTTAATTAGATTAAAAATTAAAACTAATAAATTAAAATAATAATAAAATAAAATAATATAACATAAAATAAAACTAAAAATAATAAAAATAATACTGATAGATAATCTACTAAATTTAGTTCCTGAGGATGAACCGTAGCGGTTTAAAATGTCGAACACCATAGGAGAAAATAAGATGGCGTGGGCAGTCAAATTGTCCTTTGCTAACATAGAATATAGTTTATTATTTTTATTATTTTTATTTTTATTTTATTTTATATTATTTTATTTTCTTTTAGTATTATTTTAATTTATTAGTTTTAATTTTTCTAATTAAATGTTGTAATAAATTTTATGTCAGATTATTCGGGGATGATAATAAACAAGGACTGTCATTATGTTAGTTAATAAATAATATTATATTATATGGACTCAAAGACCGAGAAAAATATTTATTAATTGAATATGATAGCGATTACAGTTTACAATATAAAGAGAATAATTCTTTCTAGATTTTTTCCAAAATCAAATATCTTTATTCACTTTAAACTCGATCTTCTGACCATGCAAATCAAGCGAAAACCTTGAATTTATGGTCATTGCTTGACATTTCAACCCAGTTTAGTGTGAGTGCAGATTAAATTGACAACTTTTTTCAGTACTTGCACTAACTATATTTGGATTGCACTGAACCATTTTGATTTTGAACTTTCATATACTTATAAATACAATTGATTCTTCATAAAAATAATGTACTTTTAATAATATATTTTTCTTTATTGATAAGCGCTTTTGAAAATAAAATACTCTAGCTATGACAATACATCCATGGACTCAAATATGTAAATTCAAAATGAAAGCCTAAAAAGAAACAAAATATTCTTACCTCTATCACCAAAATATTATTTTCATTCGTAAGTGCTTTGAATTGTCCAGATAAATAAAATTTAACAATTTGAATTATTATTCCTCCGTTCTCTTGAATATTTCTCGATCCTAAAAGTGCTTCATACCACTGCTTTATGAAACTACCATTCTTATCAACAACGCATTGAGCAACCGACAGTAGAAATTTTTCGTGAACTATTGTAGCTCCACATATTGATGTAGACATATTGCTCCATTTGTCTTTTACTTTCAGAGATGCTTGATATCTAAATTTTTTTTCTGGAACTGGATGACCACCGATAATGCGTTCTATACTTAAACTGTAAACTAGAAGCAATAGATGGTTAAATTTTATGTATAACTATAGTCAAATTAACAAAAAAAAACAAAAAATTAAACTCTTCAACCTATTATATATTCAAGTCTTGTATAACAATTAATGTTCATTACTTACTTTCATAAATAATTTTCTAACAATTCCAATAATTAAAAAAATTATTATTTATACGACAATCCTCGAGTTTATACCGTAAATTTTTTATAAATATACTAAAACTCCATGATAAGACCACTCAGACGCGCAAGGAGAAGAGTTTTTCAGAGAATCTGATATACCCAAGAATCTAATATAAAATAAGATACCCCTACTCCAATTCCTTTTTTTCATGTTATTATCTCTAAAATTTAACGCGATCTTATTAAGGAGAAGGGTTTGAGATAATTCACTACAGTCAAACAATAAATCTGCACCTATTAAATACATTCTAAAGTTATTTTATAATAAAGGTAAATCTGACATGTAATAGCTGTTAGCTGATTTAATTTATATTACTTGTATTGTGCTATCTTTAAATAAATTGTAAATTAATTTTTTTAAATATCCCGTGAACTAATCACATGTCCATATGTACTTTTGCAAATACCTCACATAAAAGGAAAAACATATGTTGGAAATCAAGTTATCGTAGGTATCCAGAATATCTAAAACTGTTTTTTTTTTAAATGTATTTTAATGATAATATGATAATATTAGCATCAGTAAAAAATGAATGTTTAAATTATCATATCACAAAAGGAGACCGAAAAGTATGATTTCCTCAGTGAGCTTGCTCTGAGTTCCGTGGATAATCTAATCATATCTTCTGTATTGATCTGTGCATATTTCTTGATATTTACCACAACCGAATTTACTTCAACCGAATTTCATAATTAATAGTCGTAATGTATATTATCTCCACAACTATTAAGTAAATTACGATTATTGATTATGGCAGGAAGCTTGCTAAATAAGTGTATTTTACCATTGTAATAAGTAAATGTAACATTGTGAAAATATTGCAACAAATGTTTTGTTATACTGGTGTTCTGATATTCAGATTATCTCCCACATCATCTTAAGGGATAACTAACTAATTGCATATGTATTATTATTTTAAAATTTCTGTAAATAATACAGGTCAACAGATTTTCACATGCACACGCCAGACATGATCTACGATATGTGTGCTTATTGCACAATATGTTAAGATGCTGTCTTCCTGATAGCGGCAAAAAACCCTATTCATCAAATACTATCAGAATGTAAAAAAAATTGATGTAAAAAAATATACTTCTATGGTCATCGAGAGAGAATATGGTATGAGAAGAAAATATAAAGATATTCAAATCTTGGTAAATACGATGTATGATGGACGAACGGGGATGCTGGAAAAAACAAGTATCTGAAAGCGGCAGGTGAGTGTAGAGAATCAGGATATCAGATAAATAGTTATCTTCTTTCTATTGTTCTTATTTCTCTAGAAAAGAATTTATCTATATTTATTTTGTTAATGTTTTTTATTTTATATTCTACATCTAGTATCTTATTGAAATATGCTTGAAGTTTCTTTCTAATATAACCAATCATCAAATTCTAGTCTAAATGTATGTTTTTAAACTTACCTTTTTCTAGTTATTTTGTTATATATATATATATATATATATATATATATATATATATATATATATATATATACTAGAAACTTGCATATCGGCTTTGCTCTAAATAATAATTTAATCGCTACATTAAACAGTTGAATAATATGTATGTAAAATATACTCCAGCTATAATCCCACAAAGCGTTGTCCTCTTGTGGTGTGCTCTGCAGGGCCTGGTGTGGGGACTCATCTGGGGAGCCTGAGAGGCTAACCCGGCCCTCTCCTGCGAGGAGGCCATTCTCATTTATTGATTTTTCTTTCACACTAATCTAAGATACTACCTTTTGACGAAAATATGTTTGTTCGCTATGTATAATTGTAAGATAATGTACAAAACCTCACACGGAAGACAGAAACTAAATGTATATAAACGTTAACATATATAAATGTTCCATTTTTAAATCTTATACGGATAATACTAAAAACCCTTATTAATAAGTAGCGGCGAGTCGCGGCCGACAGTGTCTTCATCAACAGCGACTTTTAGTGCAAAAAATGATCTCCAAAATTTCGAAAGCTGGAGGACGCATCGACCCTATAGTTTGACCTTATTTTTAAATCAATTTGCGTGTAGCAATCAAGAACTTCATATATAAGGCTTACGGTCAGTGGAGATAGATGTACGGTGTACGGTCAGATATATGGGAAAGACACACAGGTGAGAGAGTAGGGAGAGCAGATATTACGCACTTGTCAATTAGATGTCATGCGATATAATTTGCGGCGAGCAATCAACATCGGACTTGTACGACGAATTTTCAACAAATAAAATATTCACATAAAAGCAGAATTAGTGTTGGTGGCTAAAATGAATATTTTCAGGAGTACCAGCTCGACAATCCTGGAGCTACCAGTGCAAATCGGGTTCGATTGTGAATTCTAGATGGTTATTCATTTTTTCACTGCAAAAGGGTAAAGCGGCAGTCAGAGTCACAGTGAAAACTATATAAATATGAAGATGCTATGAAGATAGTGCACAGATATTCTCGAGAAACGCACAGAAATAGACGATAATAAACGTGCAGAACGCCCAAAAGAGCGTCAGTACTAACAGTTTTTTGGAATAAGATAGATGTTTGAATAGTCGATTTTTTTTGATATTTAAATACTATGAATAATGCAGAGGGACATTGTTAAGTGGTAAAGAAACTCATAAATGCCATTAAACAAAAACGCCTTGGAAAATTCTCCAAAAAAGTCTTACTTTTTTATGACAACGATTGACCTTATTTTGCCAAAAAACACACACATTACTTCAGACATTGAAATGGAAAATTTTCGACCACCTACCTTACTCTCCAGAATTCATACCAAGTAACTATTTCTTTTTCGCAAACTAACCAAAAGTTTAGGTGGCTAGCATTTCGGTTCAATTGACGAAAATAAAAAATTCGTTAAATCGTGGATTCAAAAATATGGCAAGCCATTTTTAAGAAAAGTTTGTTTAAACTTGCAAATAATACTGTTCCCATAATCGGCTCACATTAGAAATATAAACTTTTGGTAAAAGATATAAAAATACGCTCAGGCTCAGGAGGGCGAATTTTATTATTTTATCTTATTTATCTTATATCTTTATTCAGATTTAGTATTTACGATTTTTTTCTCACGGAAGTCAATATAATTGAAAAGAGACTCAGTGTGTGCAAAGGTTCCGCCGTAATGAGCAGACAGTCTTGATTAGGAAAACGATTTACACAAGTATTGAATCCCGCTCGTGGGGAGGAGACGGGCGAGGGAATGAACGTCAAGCAGTATTTCTGGCGTGTTGTAGAATCTTGTGAAATTTCATCGGCCTACGCATGTGGAATGGTGTGTTTTTTGGCAATTTAGAACTGCGCGGAAAAAGATGAAATGTTGAATTCATATGATTATAATTCGAAACGTAATAACATTTTAATTTATTCCTTTTTTTCTGCATATTTACATATAACAAATCTACATTATGTCTTTTCTAATGCAATGATCGGTATAGTGCTGTAATCGACATTCATATCGCCTATATAGGCTACCATACCGATACCCTATCCCATTTGTTATTTAATACTTTTTATAACATTGTTTTTCCCATACGTTGTCCGAAATTTTCGATTTCTGTTTTCCGAATTCTTGGTATGTTGCACTATTCTTATCAAATAAAACTAAATGCTCCGAACAGAGAATCTAAGGCGGAAATACCAGTATTCTTTTTCTGTGAAAATAGACGCAGGGTTTAAGTCTGAATATACGGTCATGATGGACACAATTCCACTTTTAAGGTTTAACTTTTGTACGATTTTATTACTAGTCTTTGTCTTTAGTAATCGGGCTATCATAACCCTCTTGCGCAATATTAAGAATATAATTAAAAAATTTATATTTATAAATTTAAAAAGATTATGAAACCAGTGGAAATATACCATAACAAAATTTAAGCTAAACGATTGAAATATTAGCTTGATAAAATATATTTCAATTACTGTTTCCCTAAAAATTAATGGCTTAATTAATTTATTTTTAATATAAAATGTAATGTTTTTAATACTTAAATAAGATAATCCATTTCAATAAACAATAAATATCTTTGAAAATGAAGTTAAATTTAAAAAAAATAATTATTAATTCAAAGATAAATTGTATTACATATATAATAATAACGTACCATTATGAACGCAAGAAGTAGTTAAAAGGCTGACTAGTAAAAGAATTTTACAATGAACTGACATAATGCAATAGTATTCTGTATTTCTTTTCAAAATTCAATCCTTAAAAAACGAGTTCTAGTATTTTCTATGTATTTTGTAAAATACCATTGCAATTTCACTGCTTTTTAAAAAATATATGTAGTATTATATGCCTTAATACGTCAAGGGGTACTGGTCCGTTTAAATAAAGTTCACTTATCATTGTAAAATTCACGTAATATGGATATTGTAGCAGATGTTATTGACAAATGATATTATATTAATTCGTAATTTTTTCTATATAAATATTTATATGTACATACGCACATGTATAAAAGTCATATCTTTATTTACTATAATCAAGAGAGTGATTTGTTGATATGGTTACAAAAATCTTTTAATTTATTTAACCGAGTTTAATAAAATTTTGGTAAGTTAGACTGTTAATGTTGGGATCGGATGATAATATTCATATTTTATCTTGATAAAACCTGAGTGGAAATTCATCTAGCATAATTCTTTTCTCTCCATAACCACGCCTATATAAATATTAGTTGTTTATAAAAAATTAAAAAATGTTCCAAGTTTTAGTATTCAGGAAGATGAGGATCATTATATGGCGCCTGAAAAAAGACATTAACCTATTTTTTTGAAAAAGAATTATACGGAAATATGCTCTTTCTATTTTAATTTATATTTACTATCTTATAATATAATGAGGTCTGAAATTTAACGACATTTTTATATCATTAAGTATAAGATATTGGATCAAGCAAGTTTATGAGGATTAGGAATTCTAACAATATTCTTCATCATCATATAGCGCTCCTAATAATATTGCATATACAAGTAAGCTTGCAGCGTTTTTTGAAAAATGTGAGGTTTTATTATGAAAACATGGTTACATATTCTTTATTCAAAGTATCTTCCATCGGAAGGTATAACTTTTCCTCATCTTTTTGGCAATTGATGAATTCTCGATCAAAAAAACTTCTCGTGTTTCGAGAACAAGAACCAATCGAGCCCATCTTGGATTACCTCTACTGAGGCGTATTCTTAGAAGAGCGCTCTGCGTTGATGGAAATAAGTGGTAGTCAGATAGCTAAGTCTGAACTCTAAGGCCGCTGAGATGGAATTTCCTATCCACTATACTCCCAATAAGGTTTGATAGTTCCACAATTTACCTGAAAGATTTGCGAAATACGTAGAATCCAATGGTCAATACTTTGAATAAATAAGGTCTGAGATTCTTCTCAATATTTAATGTTTTCTTTATTGAGAAAAATTTCAAATGAACTACCTGGTATGCTCATTTGCTTCCTTCTTGGAGGTTATTATCACTGACATTTCATGGAAATTGATTTTCTCTTTAATCATCACTCTTTGCTAAGACTACTGCTTTGGATATGGTATGTATATCTATCTCTTCTTTTTTCTTATCATTAAAGTATATATATTTACGTCTCTCTCATCCTCTTTCTCTCTCCTCAAGGTATTTCTAATCCAATTTTGTGTTATTTCTCAATTTAAATATTGCCCTTTGTGTCTCTAGTGACTTCTTAATATATTGAACTTCGCATGTTTCTTATTACCCTAGTTCAGTACTTCATTCATTCGCTCTTTCTAGACTCTATCGAATATTAATGTTCTGGGTTTTCTCTTCACTCATGTTCTTTTTTCTTTCTTTTACTTTTTTACTGTGTGGCATGAAAAAGCTTGCAAGGTTTTACAACTAGCTAGACCCTTCATGATATACGCTTTAATTTAGTATTCGCAACTGTTAATGCAATTGTTAAGACCCGTTTTATCCGTGCTCCTCTTCGATGGATTTCAATATCTATAATATCTTCTTCTTGATTCTTATAAAAATCTTGCCAAGAAAAGTATCAAGAAAAGTATTCATTATAATAACTGTACCGTGGACGGAAGTTTTAGTTCAACGAATTCGGGTTTGTTTTGTTTAAACATATCGAGTTCATATGCTGAAAAAAAGAGCATGATCGTGATAATCGAGCCCATCTAATTTACGAGTTAGTTCAGTACGATCTTTCGTCGAGTTCAGATCTACTTGCGATTGCACGCGTTTAAATTGTTATACTAATATAATACGTTCGCGTTAGTTTCATCATTTTCTAACATTTTACTTTATATTTAATCATTCACAATTCATTAATTCATTCAATACATTCATAAAATTCAATATATACGATTATACGATTATATACATACGATTATACGATTATATACATACGATTATACGATTATATACATACGATTATACGATTATATACATACGATTATACGATTATATACATACGATTATACGACTGTAAATGACAACTGTTTGTTCACCGGGGCCCCATGCTTACCGTAAATACGGTACAAGCGTAGCGCCATAGCGCTTAATACGAATCAGTGCAAGAGCACATTATGCGCATCAGACAAAATTTCAATCAAAAAATAAATATACGTTTTGTGAGGTTTTTATGCCTACCAGGCTTTTCCACAAGAGCCAATAAATTAATTTAATTTGTGGCTCAAATTGAGTCTATTCATTTATTTACACATAACCATCCAACACATAAACGAATTCGTGGAAGCTCTCCATGTTGGAAAGTTTTCAAAATAACAATAACATTACAAACGTGTTTTTTGTTGTTTTTTTTTGAAATATTAAATTTTTAAAGCGAAGTTCATATACCCCTGCCATTTTTTCAGATTGGGAAGGTCGTTTTTAGTATGTAAAATTACTTGTATATATTTATTACTTACATAAAATAAAATAAATGCAAAAAATAAAAACCTTACAAAAAATTGAAAACATTGATAATTGATGAAGTTTTAACTAATTATAAATGAACAATTTCTTTTACCTTATTCGATACTATGGTAAATGTGCATTCTAATATAGATGAAAACAAAGCAACATCGGTCACGTACCAAAACCCCTGTACGCTATTCTACTTTAGTAGAAATTTTTCAATTTGATGTTAATCACTATAACAAACCTTTACTTAACAATTCAAACGCTCATGACCATTTTGAATGTATCCTTAGCTCTAAAAAAATTATTTTACAATAGAATACGCATGAGTAGTTGTAGGCATAAAAAATAAGAATAGTTGTTTAACGACATATGTATATATTATACGCATATATATATATATATATATATATATATATATATATATATATATAATTATATTTTATATATATATATTATTACACACACACACACACACACACACACATATATATATATATATATATATATATATATATATATATACTAGCATCCCCCGTCTGGGCTTTGCCCGAGATAATAATTTAATCGATTTCATAAACAATTCAATAATATCTAAGTACTCTACACACTATATAGAAAAGTACTTCATATATAAAAATCTATATTACTATAAATAATTAACCGTAATTTACCTATCGTCGCTTCTGTATAAAAAGCTGCTGCAAAGAAGCGTCCACTTCAAAACGCTAATATTTCGCCGACCATTGATACAACATATATAAATGCATATTACAGACTTCTACGGGGAAAATTTAACTTTTGAATTCGGGCGGTAAAAAGATTTCAGAGACGACTTCTACAGAGAGTATCATTTTCAGACTATAAGAAATGTTTCGGGACGACTGCTATAGAGAGTTTTGTGTTGAGGAGGTAGAATACAATGCCCAGGTATCTCGGGACTACGCTTACTGGCAGTATGCGTGTTCGAATGATAGAATACAAATCTCTTCATAGAAGTCGTACTGACATACCTGGACATTGCTTCCCACCAACAATATATAATAGAGAGAGAGAGAGAAGAGAGAGAGAGAGAGAGAGAGAGAGAGAGAGAGAGAGAGAGAGAGAGAGAGAGAGAGAGAGAGAGAGACAGAGAGAGAAGAAAAAAATTTACAAAAATAAGATATCCATAAGGCCCGAGAACTGTGTCAGATTAATCTAAAAAACAAAAAGGGTAATACCGACTTACGTCACACCTTCTTCAAGATACGAATCCTAAAGTTGGACATGAACATTCGTTTGAGCTGGCCTGGTATTAATACTTTAAGCGGAATACTTTGAGTTGATGTTCGTGATTCAAGACGCCACCTAGTGACCGCTGGTAAAACTGATTGTTAAAACCATTAACTTAATTTATTAATGAAAGTAAAATGATTTGCAATAAAGAACATAGCCCATGTCCTTCCCAAAATAGTATAGAATCTATATGTCAAATTTCAGAACAATTTTTCGGTTATCGTGTACAAACAAAAACACGCTTTGTCTTTAGAAATTAGTATGATATGATATAATACGAAGTATGATCTGGTCATATCTGTCAATACTATACATAATTTGAAAGGTCTTGACATAACGTACAAATCGACGCTATGCATGATTAGTTTGGATATTGCATTCAAAAGATATAGACGTGTAAACATATAGTCCACTAACGCCACAATTCGCGCTATTTGAAAGTTTTCCTTCGTCAAAGGCAAATCCGCTAGAGAAACTTCCGTGAGATTAATGGTGTTTTAGGGGATGGCACGCTATCACTTCGAATCGGAGAGGAATGATTTCGACGATTCAGAGCCGGTGAATATAACACCATGGCTAAGCCAACCGGCGGAAGACCTGTGACGTCGAATAAAGATCAAATCATGGCCCAGGAGATGAGAGTTAGTTACCAAATCATTTTAAACCATCTGTAGAAGGCTGAATACAAACAAAGCTTGATGTATGGGTGCCGCATGAGTTGACGCAAAAAAGCCTTCTGGACCGAATCAACGCCTGCGATGTGCTGCTGAAACGGAACGAACTTGGTCCATATTTGAAGCGGATGGTGACCGTCCCAAACAGTGGCCAAGCCGGGATTGACGGCCAGACAGGTTTTGCTGTGTGTTGGAGGGATTGGAAGGGAATCATCCACTATCAGCTGCTCCCATATGGCCAGATGCTTAATTCTACCATCTACTGTGAACAACTGGGCCGCTTGAAGCAGGCTATTGACCAGAAGCGTCCACAATTGGCTAACAGGAAGGGTGAACTGTTCCACCAGGACCATGCTACACCACACACTTCGTTGAAGACTCGTCACAAGCTACAGGAGTTCGGATAGTGGAGGTTTTATCGCATCCACCATATAGCCCAAACATAGCGCTAAATGATTATCACATGTTTCTGTCCATGTCGAACGCCCTTGGTGGTGTAAACTTGGACTCAAACAAACGGCGCATATTTGAATGAAATCCGACCACTATAACACTTTTTATAAAATATTGAATGAAGAGTAAAAATGCGGAAGGGACATAGTTGACAACCTAATATGTAATGCATTACTTCGGTAAAAAACTCTAAGTTGAAAAGTTAAGCCTGAGTATGTGTTTTAAAATATATGATTTATTTGAAATCAAGTTAATACCAAATCAAATAAATAAAACAAATTTGAAGACTTATATTACGTATATTAACCTTTAGAGGGCCGGAGTGATGCCCACAGGCGTCATATGTTTTTTTATTAATCAAGCACAACTAAGTAGGTCCTTAAAGTTATTTACGTCTCTGAACTCGATTCAAAGTAATATGTCGAATCTATACTGAGTATTTTTTTTAATTTTCCAACTGAATATTTCATAAACGACAGCGCGGATTGAAAATCGACGAAATACGTATTCCATGAATCTGAGGTTAGTGAAAAACGCTATAACTAGTTTTCTACCGAATGTGGACCGAAATACTCATATTAGAGTCAACTTGATTCTTTGAAAAATCTAATTTTTTATTTTCGCAACATATTCTGAGTGGAAAATAATTAACTTATATAGGAAAAATTGCTCTCCTTCCTCTCTAAAATTTCGGATAAAAGTGAAAATCAAGCCTGTGAATATTTATGTGACTTATTTTTAACATAAGCAGTGAAAAAAACAATTTTAGTTAAAGCTGGTCGTCATCTTGAATACGCCATTTTGAATTTTAAAAGTTTGATTACAGAATCGTATTCAACAACTCTAAAAGCCCCTAGGGAAACATTTTTGAGGCTTAGGAGATCTTCTAAACGTTTTTTGCGAAAAGAAAAAAATTACCATGCGCATTACAGTTCCGGGCCATTAGGGGAATACTACCGCCTAAGGACAAAAATGAATCTTTGAAACGTTTGTCAATCGTAGGCTCATGTTATTTATTTGGCAAATTGGATTTTGGAAAGGCACTATATACAGCAGCTAGCATTTTTGACCATAAATTACTGAAATATTAAATATTAAAAGTATTAAAAACTTCTCATAACTTTTTTTATAATTATTTCTTATTTTATTGGTATTTAAATCATAAACAAAGAACGATTGTGTAAGGTTTTTCAAAAGAGTAAATATTATTGAAAATTACTGATATATACTTATTTGATGCGAATTGCGAATGCATTTTTATTTAAACTTATTATGATTTTATTAACCTCTTTATTCAATATATAGATTGTTATAAAAGCATGAAAGCCCTTGTATAACTCGCAAGGAATTTATGTGAGAGCACAATATTAAATACAAATGTTTTAATCTGTTTATCTGGTTTTCAGATTGTGACCTTATATTTGACCTTCACAATGATCTTGAATTTTATATTAAAGTCATATACAATTTTTCATATTGGAACCCTTAAGTTTCTTCGTGGATTTAGAAACAGCAACGAATTTTTCGTTTAACCTAGATCACGTTCCTAAGCATGACCTCGAAGATCATTTCAGGGTCAAACATATTGTTCCAAATAGGAATCCCTATTTTTTACTATGGATTTGGAAAGAGGTGAAATTTAAAAGGAGTGCGATAGATAATTTTTATATCCATTTAGAAATCTGTCAAGATGTTAGTGAACACAGGTTATAAGCCTTGTCTTAACTGGCTACCTCCTTGTCTTACCTGGACGGAATCGCCAGCCTTGCTTTAACTGTCCGAAATCATCGGCCTTGCCAAAACTGATTGGATCATCTCCATGCCTTAACTTGCATGAGTTGATAGCTGTCTTATAGTAGCTAACGTAATTGAAACTTTTCAAAAGAGTCTTGAAAATGATCTTGAGAGCCTGATTTACAGTCAAAAGTATGATTATGAATAAGTTCGCACTTCCCGAAATAATTTCAACTCTTTCGAAATACACAATAAATAATAGGGTTCCCAATTTGAAGCAGACTATATAACATTCAAGGTCATTGTCAGGATCAAATATAAGATCACAAATTATAATCCAAGAAAAATGTTCATAACTTTTATTATAAATGAGTAATCCAGGAAAAAATGTTTAGAACTTTTGATATAACATCTTGCTCTAGCATGAATTTCTTTCAAGATGTTCAAGGATTTTTATTTTTGTAAAATCTTGTATATATCTTATATACATTATATATATATATATATATATATATATATATATATATATATGTCGCTTCCCACGCTCCCTCCCTCTCTTAAATTTTGAGTCGGAGATTCAGATTCATCTGGGCTACCTTTAACTTCTAATTTTTTTTTTCGTCGCCATTTTGTTTCCACCTTCTACTTTCACATCTTGGTTATTAAACTTGTCCTTGTTAGTACTTTATCACAGCTTGCACAGCGATGAAGAAACTGTGATCAATCAGCACTATTGTGAACACTCTACGAACAACGTTTGGTGAGATGCGCGAACATAGTTATATATTGTAATCACCTTTATGAGAAGTGGTTAGATAAGTTTAAATGTTACACTTTAGTGAACCGTGACTGTATATAGTAATTTTCCATTTACTTGATTGTATTTGTCTCTATATTTTCATTTTTTTAGTGAATTGTTTAGGGAATATTGTAATTATATTTATCTTATAATTTTCTGCCATCGATGTAATAAAACTATAGTGATTGAAAAAATTTATTGCGATACATCTGATAATATATATTATCTCAGTTGTCCTTTGAAATTTCTAACTCGTAAATCCACGTTAACTTCTTATGGAGGGAGTCCGGCTCGAGTCGCCGACGCGAGCAGACGTGTTTGTATATTTATGTTAAGCAAGATCGAATACGAGTGATTTTTGTGCATTGTGTTAATAATATCTATAGCAAATCGTGAAGTGTAATTAACGTGTGAGCTGCAGGCAACTGCACTTGCAGTTTGCGTAGAGCAGTTCATCATACATAATGGCAGGTTCATCGGCCTCTGACAACAGGAGCCATGACAGCCAAGAATTATTAAGCACCTTTCAACCCACTGTTCAAAAAACGTACGCTAACGTCACATCACTACCGAAAAAAGAAGATGCAATTGTAATCGAATCGATAGAAGGTCTATCAAATGACGACTATCTGGATGGACTAGAAAAAATACTGAAAGTGGAAGACATAAGATTTCTATCGAAAATTTCTGGTAAACGTGTTTGTGCATTTCTATCGTCTAAATCACTGGTTGAAAAATTAGACGGTCAAACAGTAAAAGTCAAGGATCATTCTTTATTGATAAGACCTTTAATAGGCCGACACAAACGCGTAGTAATCTCTAATGTCTCTCCAACTATTCCGCATGAACACATATTAGCTTCTTTAAGAAACAAAGGAATAAGAATTGTTTCGCAAATGAGCTATATTAGAGCAGGCTTGATTAAGCCCGGCCGATCGCATATTCTCTCTTTTCGTAGACAAGTTTATATTCAAGAAGAAGATCTTAGTCGATTACCTGAATGTTTACAAATTACATATGATGATACGAGTTATTGGATTTATTTAAGTGTAGAATCAACTAACTGCTTCCTTTGTAAACAAACGGGGCATATAGCAAAACTGTGTCCAAAACAAAGTGAGCATTTGACTATAGACACATTAAATACACAACCAAATAACGATACATTGAACATTCCTGATCAAAACTTTCCCAAATTAAATTATACAGACGATCAAAACAAAGGCGCGAAGAGACATTTATCATCTACTAACTCATCGAAACCAGGTACAGAAATAAATGAGGAAACTAGTACGAATACAGACATAGAAGCCTCTACCGTTAATCATGATTCGCAACAATTAGAATCAAAACAAAATATAGATTTTAAAGTGCCGAAACCAATACTTAAGAAAGCACGAATTGATAAAGAAAAATTGGTTAGTCCGGTAATAAACGACTTGAGTGACTCTCTCACGTCGGTAAAAAACGCGATCGAAAATGCACCAGAATCATACGCATTAAGCTACGAGCAATTTAAAAATTTCTTAGATGAAAGCAAAGGTCAAAGTAACGTAACTAACTTAGCTCTAAATTTCACTAATAATATAGAAGGATTAGTAGAAATGCTAAACGTAACCTGTCCCCTAATTGAAGAAAGAAATTTAAAGGCTAGATGTCAAAGATTAAAGAAAAAACTCATAAAACAAAGTGCAAATGCAAACAGCCACTCGGGCCACGAATCGGACTCTTCGTCTCAATCGGGTGATACTTCGCAAACAAGATAAAAAATGTCACAGCAATCTTCGAATTTAGCTAAAAAAAATCTTAAAGTGTTATTTTGGAACTCTCGAAGCATAACAAACAAAAGAGAAGAACTAGCGAAAATCCTGGAAAATCTAGATATTTTTGCCTGTGTCGAATCTTGGTTAACTGACGACAACACAAATGACCAAGTGAAATTTACAGGATTCAAAACCGTTAGAAAAGACCGTCAGCGACATGGAAGAGGAGGCGGTATTTTGTTATTAATTAGAAATAGCATATCATTTCTCGAACTAACTCATGTAAAATGTTCAAATGAACACGTAGAACTAGTAGGCATAAAATTGACTAATGTAACGCCTTGTATCAATCTTTTAATATGTTACAGAGCTCCAGGCTATACTCTTTCACAAGCAGCGTGGAATGACATTTTTAACAATGCTAATGATCTAAATGCAACTATATTTATGGGCGATTTCAATGCTCACCACGCAAGCTGGAATTGTGAAAAAAATGATGTAAATGGAGAAAGAATGCTCAATTGCATTAATAATTCTAATCTAATTTTAATCAATGCAAATACGAAAACTCATATATCTTTACAAAATAATAAAACTTCAAATATTGATCTAATTCTTTGTTCTTCCCATTTGATAGATAAAACTACTATAAAAGTGAATGACGATACCTGGGGCTCTGATCATTTCCCTCTTCTTATAGAGATCAATATAAAAAAACATATTTACCGTAAAAAAACTCATAAAATATCATCCAAAAGAACAAATTGGAACGATACGATTCAAAATCTTAATGATAATTTGTACAAAGTTTATACTAATGACTACGATGCTCTATCTGCCAGCGATAAATATTCATTTCTCATTAATATAATAAAAGAAGCTATCATACACAACACACCAAAGAAAAAGCACTTGAATGACAAATTACACCGCAATCCAGTTCCTTGGTGGGACGCAGAATGCGACAGAGTCAAGCGTCTTAGAAAAGCAGCACTCAAAAAGTACAATTTCTCTAAGAACCCTAGTGACTATATCAATCTTAAAAAAAGTATTGCCATAGCCAAAAGAACTTTTAAACAAAAGAAAAGGAACTGCTTTATCAGGTTTGCCGAAAATATTAATTTTCAAACTAGTCGAAAATACGTCTGGAACACCTGCAAAACTTTAAAAAATAAATGGTGCAAAACTAACTCGGAACATGCTTCTGCAAACCATCAATGGGAAAATACATATATAGAAGCACTACAAAAAATAAGTCCTCCATGGGCCCCTACAAATCCAGACTGGCTACCTGTTTGCACTGCTAATAGCTTTTTCGACTCACCGTTCACTCTCGCTGAACTTAACGCAACACTAAATAATAAAAAGTCATATTCAGCTCCTGGACTAGATGGAATCGGATACGACTGTATCAAATTACTTCCAATTAAATACAAATTATTACTTGTAGACATATACAACGAAATGTATGCCTCCAATAACTATCCAATTCAGTGGAAAGAAAGCTACGTGCACTTTATTAAAAAGTCTGAAAAAAAAGACCTCCGTCCTATTACATTAACGTCCTGCTTCTGCAAAATTTTCGAATCTATGATTAAGTATAAGCTGCAATGGTGGATAGAAAAATATAATTTTCTGCCTGTAAGCCAAACTGGATTTCGTAATGGCCAATCGACTGTAGATAACTTAGTAAATTTAAATTTAAAAATAGAACAATCATTTTCCAAAAAGAAAGATGTCCTTGCAGCTTTTCTAGACGTATCTAGTGCATTCGACAATGTAAATATAGATATATTACTACAAAAACTAGCTTCTATTAATTGTTCTTATAATTTCATAAAGTTTATTAAATTCATAACTTCAAAAAGAATTATATACACAGAAAGAACAGAGAGTGAGCCTAGATTTACATATAAGGGTGTTCCTCAAGGAGGAGTTCTAAGCCCTCTCCTTTATAATATATACGTTAGCAAAATTACTGAAAATCTTCCAAAAAGCGTAACAGTTTCTCAATTTGCCGATGACATAGCAATTTTTTGTCAAAGAGGCCCTATTAGAACCTGTAAAAAATTATTAGAAAAAGCCGCTACAACAATTTGTAACAACCTACACGACTTAGGTTTGACTCTCGCTACGAATAAAACTGTCTTTATACATTTTAATAAAAAAAGGATCAGACCTGGTCAAACCTCCATTAAGATAAAAGATACTATAATTAAGTCAAGCGAAACAGTACGATTTCTTGGAATAGAGTTTGACTACGCACTGACTTTTAAAGCCCATATAAACTACATTCAGAAAAAAATATCAAAAACAATGAACTTGATTAAATATCTTAGAGGAACATGGTGGGGTGCAACACCAGAAACGTTAATTACTTTGTACAAAAGTTACATTCGATCTATAATTGAATATGGCTTATTTATATATTTTCCTAAACAAAAAGTGAAAGCTGATGTGTTAGAAAAGATACAATACAACGCTATACGGCTAGCACTAGGTTACAGAATAAGTACTCCTACAAATATATTACTCGCAGAATCCAAACTTGACTTATTACAAGAAAGAGCAAAATATTTATGCACGAATTTTCTCAATAAAGTTTATTCAAATAAAGGACTGAGTGTGCACAAAACTCTAAACGAAATTATAAACATGCTTAACAAAGATCCTAACAGGTTTGAACCAAATAGACTACTACTACAGTGTATTCAACAAACAAAAATTACCTTTCCTGAAATTATTTCTAAAATACATTATAACAATTTTGCCTGCGACTATAGCACGTCATTTTACAATGTCAATATAGACATATCGTTCGGAAAATCCTTAAAAAACCTTGAGAATCCGAATAAAGCGGTAGACGAACTAATTGTTAAAGAGAACTCATATGCCATTTTTACGGATGGAAGCAAACGAAAAGGAGCGAGTTCTGTAGGAAGTGCTTATCTAGTCAAAAACTCTAACTTATGTCACCAAAAAAGTTTGAATAAAAATGCTTCAATTTTCACCGCTGAGTGCATCGCTATCGTTAGTGCAGTAGAATTTGCCTTAACCAGATCGGAACAAAACGTTATTATTTTCACTGACTCTCTAAGCGCACTAACAAGTTTAAAAATTGGTCCAATCAATACCATAACTAATCCCTATATAATAGAAATAAAAAAGAAAATACAAGAATTTTACTTAAGAACTACCAACAAGAGTACAATTAAACTGGTATGGATACCTGCGCACATTGGAATCAGTGGAAATGAAAGCGTCGACTATCTTGCGAAGACTGCATCCAATATAAATGCACGTAGCCCTTTAAAAATCCCCTATACAGATCTCAAAGAGAAAGCTAAATTAACAGCTAATAAAAGCACACACACATATGTAACTGAGCTAAGTTCCGAAAAAGGTTCAGAATATTTTAAAAATTTTTATATACAAACACGCACACCATGGTTCCAAAAGCTAAACCTGAAACGAGAAATAGTCACTACTATTAACAGATGCAGATCTGGACACTACAGTCTAGCCTATTCTTTATGCAAAATTAATGTTGTTCCTAACTCCGATTGTCCATGCGGAAATGAAAAGCAAGATCTGAATCATATATTTTGGCAGTGCCCTTTGTATGAGAACGAACGTCGCTACCTTATAAGTAGACTAAAGATTTCTTTACCATACTCATGTAATGTACTATTTAATCAACCATCTCGAAAAACATGTACCGAAATCTACTGCTATCTTAAAAAATGTAACTTAAATGTATGAATATAACTTCTTTGTACAAAAAATTTGTATTCTATAGCAAAATAATCTCTAAAGAGATTGAAAACTGCTTAATAAAAAAAAAAAAAAAAAAAAAAAAACTTCTTATGGACGTTCAATACATTAGTTAATTATAAAAACCATATTAACTTGCTAAATCATAATAATTCTTTATAGGTAAATAATAGCCAAAACTTGTGGGCATACTTTGTTGATAACTTAAGGAACATAAACAGAGAAAAGATCCCTTCTACTACTATTCCAGTATTACCTACAGTTTGAACAGTCACAACAGTTTGAAGCGTTTTTTGAAATGCTGCCTTTCAGTATTTATAATTTATTGCTCAAAATTCGACGAAAAAGGTAAACAAACTAAGATTTTGTACATCAAAATAATACTTCAAAGGTTAAAAATAATTGTAATATTGTTCTTTATCTACATCGCACGCACGTATAAATATATATTTTTTTTACCCTCTCTCGATCTGTCTCTCTCCCGCTCTCTCTCTCTCTCTCTCTCTCTCTCTCTCTCTCTTTCTCTCTCTCTCTCTCTTACATTCTTTTCATATGAGAAAAAAGAATTATCGGAAAAGATACTTTAAAATAAGAAACTTTTTTAGCATGGAAATTTTTTATTATATTAAGAAATCTCATAGTTTTAATATAATCATGTTGTACTTCAATGCAATCTGGCGTTGCAATAAATATTTACAATTTGAAAAATCTGAATCAAAATATATGTACGCCGCGCTTCCTGATGAAACAACATTTATAACATAAAGTCTTAAATTGTACTAAATTTAATAAGACGCAGAAGCTGCATTTGAATTTGTTGGATCCTCAAAAATAAGAGTATCTGACGGCGGTGTTCCTTTAAAAATATTTTTTATAAAAGGTGCGGCAGTTGGTACTTTACTATATATTGATGGGTTTGTAGTATCTACACAGTCGTCTGGAAATGAACTTAAAATAGCGAGTGCATGATCATCAAAGACGAGTGCACCACCAATGTCCCTCTGTAAATATTGCATTTTATTTAATATTTGATAGATGGCGATATATTTTTAAACAATAGCAAAGTATATGGAAATAATACAATATATTAAGAAAAAATTTCCACTTATCGAAATTCCTTAACTCTATTGTACTCATATGACTAGACAGAAACTAAAGAAATCATACACGAAATAAATTCGTTAAATATTATTATACGTATCAATTTTTAAATATGTATAAAATAAAATTTATAGAGTATTTTTAAACAAATATTATTAATTGTATATCATTGTTCATTAAATAATATATTTTTAGAGGAAAATTAACCTAAACAAAAATTAAGGGAAATTGAATTGATAGTTGCCTTAAACATTTAATAAATAACGCTTTCTCAAAGAGTATATATCTTTAACTATTTAACAGAATTCTAACTATCTGTTATAACTTTCAATTTCTATATATGATTTATATGTCCATTAATTAACTAACACCTAATGCATTTAAGGTTTGTGTTATTACAAATTATTTTAAAAGTACGTGTAATTTTTAGTTATTATATTTTTTATACAAGTATTTGTATAGAAGTATTTATGAACACAAAATTATTCAGCGTTTTACTATAAAAAATTAATATCTTTAAAAGAATCACTACATGTTCAAAAATGAAAACATGTTTTGTTTTTTTTTTTTTTTTAAGAATTATATAGCTTACATAACAAGGACCCCACTGTGCTCCTGTACGTGCTTGGGTTCTGCCACACATCTGACTTGAAGCAAGATGAGGGATAATCCCCCTGCATCTGTATGTATTTATAATTTTCACTTCTAGATATTTCAATCTTCCATCAGTATCTCCATTGTAAGTCCAAGTACCATTTCTATGATATTCGCTATCCAGCCAAGTATATCCATATCCAGCAAAGTAAGCTATTCCGCCATTATGCTCGACAGTGAAATCGTATGAGGAAATTGGCAATATGCGTATAGTGTCAGAGTTAGCGACCTTGTGTTCTAACTAAAATAAAATAATTAATTTTGTGCGCCTTATAGAATTAATCGAGTACATAATTCGAATATACAGCCATACGAATTATGAGAGCCTAAAAAGAAACAAAATATTCCTACCTCTATCACCAAAATATTATCAGTATTTGCACTTGCATTGAATTGGCCAGATAAATAAAGTTTAATAATTTGAATTATTAGTCCTCCGTTCTCTGTAATATTTTTTGTTCCTACAAGTGCTTCATACCACTGTTTTATGAAAATACCATCCTTGTCAACCACACATTGAGCAATCGATAATAGAAATTTTGCGTGAACTATTGTAGCTCCACATATTGATGTAGATTCATGGTTTGATTTATCTTTTACGTTCAAAGACGCTTGATACCTAACTTTGTTTACTGGTACTGGTTTGCCACCAACAATGTCTTCTCTATGTAAGCCGTTAACTAAAATAAATTGAGGATTTTGTATTAAAAATAAGTATAGTAAGATTATATAAAACGTTTATTTATATTCTATATTTATACTTTTTAATGTGTTTAAAAGTGTGTATAATACAGTCGTTTGCGCTTATTTAATTTATGTTATTCAAAGAAATATTATTATATTAATAAAATTTAAATTATTAACAAAAGTAAAATAGTTAAGCGAGATTGATGTATTCTGAGCATATTAAGAACTTTGCGTATTTAAATTATACATATTTAGGTTAAAAAATTATTATTCACAATGTATAAAAATATATTTTACAAATCAATCATATCCACGCTTAGCGTCATAAAAAAATCATCGTAAATGATTGGTATTTTATGGTAAATAATCTTATAATATTTATTCTCATAACTCGTCATTTTTTAAAAATACGTATGAATTTTCTAAGCGCGTCTGCACAAAAAGTGTTTTTATTTAAATAGTCAATTTTTGCATGAAATAACTTTACATTTTATACCTAAATCTGAATAACTCAGGCTGTATTAATAAACATCTTCGAATTTCTTACAAATAATTTTTAAAATAGTTAAAAAGCACTAAAAATTATAAAGATATATTATTTATTCGTAGTGTATAATGAGTGCATTATATATAACAAGTTATTTTGTTATTTATTATTCAAATTGCGTAGAATTTCCTTTTAATCAAATATACGTATATGATGAGCTTAACTTGAATCAAGAAACCAGAAAAAAAGTTTTGTAAAGTGTTTACAAAAAATTCTATTGACGGAATTCGAATGTGAACCATCTAGCAACATCAAATTGGTAAATGAAGTCCGGCGTTTAATCATAGTAAATATACCGATATTTCCTGAGCCACAACTCAATCTATATATTTAATTTATAGAGACAAGTACGAAATTTTATGAAAATGTTTTAATAATATAGATAAAAAATTCTTGGACTATAAGGAAAAGTTTATAGTTATATAAAAGCTAAAATTTAAATTTAGCACAAATAAAAACATGAGAACCTTTCATCGAAGCTTTACCAGATAATTTGATGAAATATTTGCTTGATATATGCTTTATTTGTACATATAAGTGTGTATTATATTTATTTCTAAAAACCAGGTTTTGAAAATATAGATTTTTTGATACATATTTGATTAAAAACTAGACATTTTTAGAAGGATTTAGTTCTTAATTTATCTATTTTAACTAAATTGTAATTAAAAAAGATAGAATTGAAAATTTATTACTTAAATTAAGTTTTTGAAAACAGAATCTTGCTATTAATATTCATATTTGCCATCCAATTTATCCGAAGAAGAAATAATGTGACGTTTTAGGTCTTTTTTCAATATATTTATTTAATATTAAATAATCTGATTGCTTCATAATATTAGATAACAAAACTACATTTTTTTTGTTTGAATTTATTGGCTTATTAATTCTAAGTTCTCGTGCAGCGAAAAATTTCGCAGATGAAAAATTGCAGGCGTTATTAGTTGAAGATCTAGCCCAATCAGAAAAAAAATTGGTACAAATACTTAATATGAGTCAAGTAGCAATAGGCAAACGTTTAAAAGTCATGCGAAAAATCTAGAAGTATGGAAAATGGACGACACCAATTGAGCGATAGATAAATAGAAAATCGAAAAATCAAAATTCCCAAAATGCTGTTTCAACGGTTTGAAAGAAAACCTTTCCTGAATCGAATTGCCAGGGGAGACGATAAATGGATTTCTTTTGAGAACCCAAAACGAGAAAAATCATAGCCTTCACTTTTTTAAGTCGGTCCATCAAGTGCAAGACCAAATCGCTTTGGCCGTAAGAGGATGCTCTGTGTTTGATGCAACCAGTATGATGTGGTATCGTACGAGTTATTAAATTCTAGTGAAAAGGCAAATAAGGATCCCTCCCGACAATAAATTATAAGTTTGAATCAAGCGTCATTCGAAAAACGGACGGAATGGTCGCGAAGACATGCCGAGGTTATTTTGTAACATGAGAACGCACCGTCTCATACCGCTAAACCATTGAAGGATTCATTGAAAGCATTTAACTGGGAAGTGTTATCGAATCCGCCGTACTCTATGGACCTCGCTCCATCTAACTATCACCTCTTCGCATCGATGGAACATTCACTTGCAGAGCAACGCATTGCCTCATTTAAAGAAGTCGACGAAAGTAGAAAGTGCTAAAAAATATGTAGAATCCAATGATCAATACTTTGAATAAAAAATTATGAGCGTCCCCTCAGAATTAAATGTTTTTATTTATTAAAACAAAACCTGCAAATTTTAGCTTATAAGGCTGACAGCTATTGATATATGTTTAATATAACTAACAGATTAATTTCTGTTTTAAGTCAAGATCATAAAATCAAATAAAATATTTTCATTCTATTATTAATGCAATTATATTTCAGAATACATCTCAAAAAATCCTGCACTTTTCACTAATGCGCACGTTCCCAGAAACAAAATAAATTGATAGCGTTTTTTGACTGAAGTACTAATATCATTGACTTGATGGTTAATTACTGTATATTTGATGGTTGATTTGCATTAACTATATAATTATATATTGTAAATGAATAGCTTTATTTCATCTTTTTACTTTTTATTTAATATATTAAATTTTTAATGATTTACATTTTATTTTATAATGTATATTTATTTAAATAAAATAATAAAATTTTAACAAAATATAGGTTAGTATTAAAAGAAATTAATGTAACATTGAAATAAACTTAATGGAAATTGCCAACATTTGATCTATTTTTATAAATTCAATAGATCTAATAAGATATGCTAATTTTAGAATATAAAATTTTTCTATATAACAATAATTTCAATAGGGAATGATTCTTTAGCCCATAAATATTGTATATACATTGATAAAATGTTGGTAGAAAAGAGGTGAAGATTTTTCTTGATAATTTTTGAATATCCAAAATCTCAATATAGATGTAATGTATAGATGTAATATGTACGGTCGCGCCAGAGCAGTCACGGTTCTCAAATTCATCTTCGTGGTGCTATCGCGCCACTTGATAGATTAAAATACAGACAAGCAAAAATATGGTACTTTGACTTCCAAACATTCATATATAAGAATCGATATTTATTTTCATTTTCCATGACCAAATGACATAACTTATAATTCAAAAATATAAGTTATTGAAAGTACAATCTACAAATATCTACAAATATCTACAAATAGTTCACTTTTAGATAATGAAGAAGAAATGATGAAAATAATAAGTATTTTTATAAATTAAGGCAAATAAATTTAAAAATATTATAACTTACAATATTAAAAGCAAAAGATTATAACTTACCATTAGGAATAAAAACAGCAGTGAAAAGGCTAAATAGTAAGAAGCTTATACAATAAACTGACATAGTATATATACTATTATGCTATACTAATGGTAAAAATAAAACTTTTTTAAAATATTAACTCTATTAGGAATCCTCTGAAAAATAAAAAGAACGTGTCTCATTCAATTCAATCGCTTTTAAAGAATAAACTTAATAGAAACACTTCATATTTCAAGGCCTACTATTATCGCATTAAAGAAAACTTATTTATACAATTTATATAATATAGATATAATACTTGGTGTCATTTAGAAAATTCTATTATAATAAATTTCTATTTTGTTTAGCTAAAAAGTTTAGTTATATTTTCAACATATCTATACTTATAATAACTTAATATAATAACTTGATATAATGGATATTGAAGCAATCTTGACAAAATACATTTTCTCTATTTTGGAGTAACTTAAGATAACGTTGTGTAGATTTACAGTTTAAAATTTTACTGAGGTTTACTTTTGGATTACCACTTAGAACTAGTAATAGTCAATAGTCTAATTCATCCGGATTTTTCGTATTCATTAAGAAGCTTAGTTGAAACCGATGTTTCAATACCTTTATAATATTTTAATTGTTCTTTTCGAAGATTTTACTCAAAAAAATATTTATTTTTATTATTTTATATTTCTGATTTTACATGTATTACGTGTATATCTTACATGTGTATAGTTCACAATTTTAAATCCTAGCGTCAGCGATGTGTTTATGATAGACAAAATTTTATACATGAATGAATTCTACGGTTCAGAAGAAAGTCCGTGATCATCTAAGAAAAACTATAGGAGATATTGTAGGAAGCGCACTCTTCAGAGTCTCCTATAGGTCAAGTAATACCAATAGACGTAATGTAGTTGTCAGTCCGGGCATGCGCTTCATGGCACTACTGATGGACGAATTATTAGAGTACTTTCTAAACTTTGAGATACGAGGTCTCTCCCTCTCTCTCTCTCTCTCTCTCTCTCTCTCTCTCTCTCTCTCTCTCTCTCTCTCTCTGGTCTTTAGTTGTACGAGAATAAGTGATTGAGAACTTGTTATCTATTAAATTAAATAGTTCAGTATAATTTTGCTGTAAATAGTGTGACTAGAGTCCATTGATAATTTACAATGTTCAATCAAGAATTCAAAAACTTGATACCTGTACAAATTACATCCTATGTTTATTATTATTTATTATAGTAAATTTATATTTTATATTACATAATATATAATATATATTACATAACCATATTTTAAATACTAAAATACTAGCAAAATAAATATAAATTCTAGAATAAGAACACTTGTGATAATTCCAATAAATAAATATATATTAGAAATGTAATCTAAATATTATATATATAATGTATTAAATGTATTCTAAATATATCATATTGAATATGATGTTATGTTTTATTATATAACTACTACTAATTGATGAAAATGATATGAATAAAAATAAATTGTATTCGAGTGAGTTAGATGTATCTATTATAACACAAAGCCATAATAATGGAAACAACATAAAGATAAATCTCAAACCTATAGAAATTTAGAACAGTAGGAGCATTTTAGTAAGTTTCAGCTATTTGAAAGTTACTGTCATTACAATTTTTAAGTAGAATTTTTTTGTTTTCATTGGTCTGTGGTAATACTATTACATCTTATCAAGTAGCAATTCTATTTCACTTTTTGAAATTAATGACTAAGTCTACTGTCTGGTTACTTACTACATTAAACTAATAAATCTTATTATGTAAAAATCTATTACATTTTGAATAATCTTTGTGATCTCAACGTCAAGAATAATTAAAACATTCCACATGCATAATCATAGTCTTCAAATATCAAGATAAACATTTTACGCTCAGTTTAAGATATTCGGTACTAATCGAGGCCATCAGCACACAAATAAGATCCATCTAAAGCTCAATCTATGATATAGTCAGGTTCCAGCTCACGCAATCTCTTTCTTATCTTGATCTCTGCAATCGCACTTTGGTTCCGCAGGAAACAGTTTGGTTTGAATAAAAAAGTAAGTAGGTAATTTCACTTATATATAAATAAACACACACACGCACGCACACACACACACACACACACACACACACACACACACACACATATATATGTATATATACCGTGTTTCTGAAAAGACTCATCAGATTAACTAAATTGAATGGATCGAGGCATATTTTCGTTTCGCATATTCGCATATTTAGTTGATTATAACAGATAACATTTTTGGTTGAAAAAAAATTTGTATATACACCATATGCTTACTGACTTCGTTCATTTTTTAATGTAATATGACGTAAGGTAGATCGGACAACAGCCCATTTTTCTTTCGAAGCTAAAAGCTATTATAAAACTAAGTTGGCAGTTACTTCGTAAATTGTCCACAAATTCTTCCGCTTAAGAGCCAATTGTGCGGAGTTGACGAGCTAGATCCTTAATTATGTTTGTATTACATCATAGTCATTTATTCACATATTCCTTTCATAAAGCTCTTTTATGCATATGAGAAAAGTAATTCCCAACCTTTCCTTAATTTAGATTTCAATTTATAATTTCGCTATAGACAAGTATATATTTTATTGGCAATTTACTTGTTCTTTAGATTTCAACAAGTTGATTTTAGTTTCCCATTATCTGTCAACAATCTTGATTAGTTGCTGTTCATTGTAAGGTCGTTAATGTATAATATGTTGTTAATTGTTGGTAATTGATAAGGGCTCAATGAAAGTACTCAGTTAAAGTATCGCTATTTTATTTTACTACTGATCCGGTAGTATTCCGGACTGAGATAAGCGGTATGATTGAATGACCGCATAATGATGAACTGAAAAACCAGTCTCTCGTCATATATTTCTGCCTCACTAATTTTCAATTATTTAACTGTAATATCGAGTAGAGACTTGCTTGGTAGAGGGGGAGATCATTTTACCGCGATTTACTCGTTAGGATTCCTGAAATAATCTTTAATTTTTTTATTTTTTTCTCATATCAATACAATTATTAGATTGAGCATAGTCGAGACAGAAGTATGAGTTTAGCTGCGGGCGCAGCACACCTAGTGTTCAATACTCTGTTTTTCAATAACATGGGTTAACAATTAAATAAATTTCAATTTAAAGCCATGTAAATAATTGAGATAATCGTCGCCGATTTTCATAAAGAACTAATTTCAAGGCATCCATTTACCAATCATATGTTTTTACTTCAATGTTTTATAGACGATAATAAATTCATAATTCATAAACGATAATAATAACGTGATACCTTGAAAATGTTTTGAAAATTAAATGATTAATATTATTTAATGCATATTATCTTTTAAATATTGTAATTACATAATTTTTATATTCGACATTATTATATTTTCGTACAGTATTCTTCCCTATAGACATTTTACGTTGAATTTACTTGTAAACAGTTCTATTCGGAGGATAGAAATATTATTTATCTCTAGTTTTAGCTGTCCATAAATCATTCATATAGACCAAGGTAAAAATTTCTGTAAGAAAATTATGGGTGACAATTGGAATATTTTAAGAATAAAAGAATAAAATGATGGTTACATTTTTCATTTTCCGATGACATCTTTCGCTTAAAAAATCATCTGAGAACTATTGCTTTAATAATAATTTTAATTGATGAATTAGATTTATTATGATTTCCTATAAAAATATATTAATATAATGCTGGTGACTACAATTAATATCAAATTAAACGAATTTATAGAGACAAAGCGTGTTTTTTTTTGTAGACGTTAAATAAAGAAGCTACTGAACCGATTATTTTGAAATTCGAAATATATATTCTACATCATCTTCGGAAGGACATAGGCTATATATTTTTAAATAAAAATATACGAAATATATATATATATATATATATATATATATATATATATATATATATGGGAAACTATTTTAGTTTCGTCCTCGGGCTGTCCAATAGGATGCCCAGGTGCTTTTCTACGGGTATTTTCGTGTTCGTATGATGGAATACGATATCCAGGTATCTCCGAACGATTTCTATGGGGAGTTTCATATTCTATGAAGCGAACACCAAACATAGAAGTTGCTCTGATACACTTGGCCATCTTGTTCCGTCCAAACACGAAAGTACATTATGTCCCCGGAGAAGCCGTATATAAGACGTATATATATATATATATATATATATATATATATATATATATACACACACATATATATATATATATACACACATATATATATATATATACACACACACATATATATATATATATATATATTCTTATTTTAATTTGAATACCATGAATAGTTACTGGTGCCAACTGAAATTGCCGCAAAAAATGAATATGCTGCTTAGCTTTCACAATCAATTAGTACTACAGAAGTAAAAATGTATAAATACGTAAAGCAATTATTGACAAGGAGCGTATGAGTGAGGGATCTATACTATGTATACTATACATATAACAAAATTGATTTAGTTTATTTCTAAGCATTTGAATTGAGTGCATCATGATATATTTTTAATGATACTAATTAAAGTGCTTATTTATATTTTACAGTTCAAAGGAAAACTAATTTGATTGCAAAAAATGTCACCTTGGAATATGGTGACAATAATAGTAATTGTTGCAGCTTTATGCTGTTGTTCGACAGTTCTCTCTGAGAGACCAGTGGTTGCAACAGTGACATATAATTTAGGCGATAGACAAATGATAATAGGCAAACATAATGTTAATGAAAAATCTTTAGTGTATGCACTCTGCAGAAATGGTGCTTCTAATCGTATAGCTACATGCACCATCGAATTTTATAGCGATGTTTTCAATCATAGAGCCCACCACTATACTCGTGAATTCGATTTAGTAGCTGAAATGTACAATGGAAAAATTGATGTTCTAGAAGTTACTCACTGGCGTGACGATAAAGTCTTCTTTGTATGGCGTGAAATAAATCAGAACAATTTGCGGCATACGCAGGTTAAAATATATACAGTGAGCATGGCATCAAGATCCCAATTCTCAATGCTCGATTTGAAAGTTGATAATCGTTATGACCAGAAACCTCAAATATTCATCATTCCTTATCGGAATCGCTACGAAATTACGTTTATGGATCAATCCCGCTGTGGTACCGAATTTTGCAGAATAACCGTAAATGCAAACAATGCTGTTAGTACACCAATAAGTTGGTTTCCTAATACTGGTTTGATTTATGCTCTCGAACCAACTGATGACCCTTCAAGGAAGCTTTTGATAAATTACGGAGAAACTGCCAGGAATATGGGAGTAACAAAAATCTATTTAATAAATGAATCAGGCAAGTTAGGCTTATATTAATTAATACATTAACATTTAAATAATTAAATATACAACATACAGCAACATATAAATAATTTTCTATTTATGATACCTTAAAACTGTGCTATTGGGCAAACCCTTTATAAGCAAAAAAAACTTTTTATTTATTAAATTTATTTATTAGATGTTATTAACAGATTTAGATTTGAAATGACACATTATGAAGAAAACTATAACTACTATTTTGTTTATATTCTATATATAAAAGTTTCCTAAGAAACAATATGTGTTATGCTTAATTATTATAAAACGAATTTTTATGATTAATTAATTTATGGTGAATTGTTAATTTACTATAAGTTAGCAGTAAATAAATTCTATTATTTCAACTCAATAAAATACAATAATGATACAAAAATACATATTAAAATACTAACTACTTAAATTAGAAGAATAGAACGTTGGTATGTCAAAGTTATTAAATAGTCAGTCAGAGGTTCTATATTTGTTTGTAAATAGTATTTTTCTAAATTTATTGTGATTGTTATATTTCATATATAATATACAATTATATTTACAATAGTTATTGAAAAAAGATTTTCACTCTTAATTGTTATATTCTTGATGATTATCTAAAGTAAAAGAAAATGACAGATACGAAGAAACTATATGCGAATCAGAAATATAGACTGTAGATTCTATTTAGATATGGGTACAAGTAGTTTCGGTTTAGTGCTCGACATATTATCAAGGTGCATTGACGCATAGTACGCATTTTGTAACGCAATAATATTCCATTATCATGTTGGTTATAATACTTTTAATGAATATGTCAATGAATATATAAAAATTTTCTCTAATGTACTAACGTCATCAAGGCACGAAACGGAGATTCAAATTTAGGGTTACATTATAAACTTCACGAAAAAAATTATTATAACATAAATACACATAATAACAAAAACCTTTAAGTAAATATTCTGTTTTTCATCATAAACTATCATTTCAAAATAAAATTAAAAAATGCTTCCATTCCCTATTATTGTATGGTTTCATCCTCAATCTCTTATTAGTTACATTATTCATTTCGAAATTAGAATATTTAAAAATGCTAGTATTTTAAGTTGAAAATAAAATAAAAATGATTACATAATTATAGTTGATTGCCATATTTATTTGAAGATTGATCTTTTGCATTCATCATATTAAAAAATTGTTTAAAATTAATTGTGTACATTATTATACATTTTCTTTTGCGATCTGCTTCAGTCGCTAAATCGCTAGAACCTTCATAAGTCCTTATTTGTAGATTTTTTTTTCAAGAAACTTTATTATTGTTAGTTATAATGTGTAGTTATTAATTTATAAATAGTTATAATTTTTTTATATTCAAAAGCATTTATTTATATTCATTACTTATTCAGGATGGACTGAAATAGGAGTTGCCGATGACATTGATAATCTTGGATGGTCTGTTACCAATGGCATCGTTTCCTACTGTACATATTCCGAATGTAAATTACTTGATATTAGCGATGGATCTAAAAGATCAAAAATATTCGATTGGTCGGATAACCCTTTAATGTATGCAGCCTTATTTAATCTTCCCAACGGTGAAAATTTAGCATTGTTCTGTGGCACTGAAGAAAATAGTTATTACCGTATAATAAAAATTGGGTATGATGGAGAAGAGGTTTTCGTTCATGACGTTGAAGAACTGTATTGCTCGGATAAACCAAAATATTTGACTAGTCAATTCTTCCAGAAATTTAATACCGAATATTGTTTATCAATGTTTTATTCTTATGACGATAACGGTACATATCAATTTACTACTTATTGTTTCGAAGTTTAAAATTTATCATTAATAAATTTTTAAACATTCAGAAAGAATATTATATACCTTGGAATATAATAAACTTATATAATTAATTTTTTATATAATTAATTTATAACTAATTTTCTGAGACATACTTTAAGAGTGAGCACATACTGATAAATAATACTTACAATAGTATCAACTAAACATGCTAGCTCAAGATTTAATCTAAGTTGCATCGTGCAAAACTAAAATTATTACAGCTGTAAAAGTGCTATTTTTCATAACTTTTAGCCCGTAAAGTACTTTCGAATAGGCTGGTGGTGATTTATTAAATTTTACAAATTGTTCACTCTTAAGTTCCAAAAACAAATAGAAATTACAAAAACATCATAAAAAATTACAAATTCAAGATTTTACAGAAAATGTCAATATTTGTCAACGACATAAAATCAATTGCTGCCTTATAATTTTTTTAACCCATAGGAACGTTAAAGATAAAGCGGTTATACAAAAATACGAACTTAATAAAGACCAGGTAAGAATAAAATCACATGCACTTCTATAGTGTGGTTTTATAGATTTTACGCTCTCTTCATAAGGGAATCAAATTTCGGACAATAAGCCTTGTCACGCCGACGCAATCCAGTTTTTATGTATTCGGAAGATTAATGAGTTCAAGGTAGCAAACCAAGCGCGGCGCCTAATTTCGCAATTCTCGAATTTTTCTAAAAGCCAGAATACCTAGTGAAAAGGCCTTATTTCAAGGAAACGATTAAATTTCAGGTCAAAGCACGAGTCACGGTTTTTACAAAACATATCCTTTTAATCTCTTTTGAGAACCTCAAGAATTCATAAACAGCAAGTATTCGGCCACTTTATTTGTTTAATCGTATTCAACCATTTCATAGAAAGATCTTCGATTGTTCCGTTACGACCCGGATCAAATATATATCTTACTTGTACATGAGATTGTGGTCTTTGATGAGAGTTACAGCTTGCGATTTCTAAACGCTTCTTTTTATCAATAGATCATACATCTTTTAGTACCTTCAAAATACATTGGCAGCAGAGCATTGCACTAAGAAAAATTTTGTTACTTTTTCTAGTTCTTAAAATACACTTATTTTTCAAATCTTCACGTTTACAATATTCAAGTTCATTATATTTACATAAACTTTATTTTTTCTATCAAGCCAGTCTAACCCCTTAACACTAAGGTTTAACATTCTACTGTCTTCGATGTAAATGCATAAAATTGAATGTTAATGCCAATCAATTTCATTTTTATTATAGTATGAAGTTCGATGGTTTGTGAACGATGTTAATTTTATTACTGTTGAAATTTTTAATAAACAATGTCATAGTTCGAATTGCAGTTTATGAGCTTACTTTTAAATTTTTTGAATTGAAAAGTTCCAGAGTTAGCGGTGCTGATTTATTATTTTTCTTCTATGGAATATTAATTTTTCGAGACTGCTTCATACTCCTGTTACCAACGTTGGTGTCCAATGCATTATGATAATTTATTATTTTCGGTGAATTTACTGGTAATTTTACTGAATGTTTAACTAATGTCCCTAACTGTTACTATATACGAAATATAACTAAATTCCACAAGAAAAAAATTATGTTTCATAATTTCATTGTACGAATTCATACAAATATTAGGAGGCGAACTAAGTTTCTGGCCTTTTTTAACGAAAAAAGAACATTTATGATGGAAAATGTATACACATTAGCTTAAGGCAGTATTCTACATTAGACCCTCGAAAAAAACGCTATTTTGTGAAATTTTTCTGAGAATGCTATTGAAGATATGGATGTAGGATTTGAAATGCTTAATAAATACACTCTTGAAGTACATAAAAATTTTTTTAAATTTATTTTACATATTTTTTCTACATGTAAACTATGGTCAAAGCCAACACCTCAAAAAGTAGGTAACGTTGTCGTGGTCGTAAAATCTTGCCAACAGATGATCTGAACAAAAAAATCAAATAGTTGTATGTTCAGTATGACTCCAGAAACCGATCTAACTAGAATATTGTATATACGTGCAAAATCAACAAAATAGCGGCTAGAATACGAAAGAAAAAAATGGCTTTTTTCCGGCTTTTTTGCAATAAAAATACAGTTAGAATTAAAATTTTAAGTTGATTGTAGTTAGGACGGTTGATATAAACATATAGATATGTGTTCAAAATTTCATAAGGATCTGCTCAATAGTTTTTTAGTTTTCACGACCATGGTACTTGAAAACGCTGCTTTGAGAAAAACGCGTTTAAAGTTTTTGTAAGTGAAAAATCGTAGAAAAAATTATCTTACGCTCAATCAGCGATGTCTGGACCATACAAAATGCCTTCAACTTATCCCAGGCGAGTATTTTCATCTAATCTAGCCTACTTTTTTGAGTTCTGCTCTCCTTAGAAGCCTCAGTCGAGAGGCGGTTCTCTCGAACGATGCGCTGTTGGTCGCGCATATTGGCGAACTGCATGGCAATTTGGCCGATTTTCAGGCCCATAATTTCCATTATGTTCAAAAGTGGGCTGAATACTTCATTAAAAATGCAGGCAGCAGTGAGACATGCAATTTTAACGAATTTTTTTCCATTATAGACATGCTTCGGTGCCATAGCCCAAACTGTTGAGTTGAAACAATCATTGTTATTTTGAATGTTTTAGCCCAAACCTCCAGCAATTCCGTTTCTGTTAGATCTGCGTAGATCGGTTTTAGCACCTCTTGTACGTCACTAGCAAGAGCAGGACGATGTTTATAACTTTTTAAAGCGTTGTTTGCTTTGGCCTTCTTATACTTGCACCAGCTGTTTGAACAGTACGTATGCTGTGGTTTGCAGTCTGTTGAGATTTTGTAGTAATAGTCGACCTAGATCTCGTTTCGCATGCCTTCTACTGAATTTGAATTCTTTTTAATTGCAAGACTGTAGTTTTTAGATAACTCCTTCATTAATTTGATACTTAGAACAGCAGTCTTCACTTTTGAACTTCGAATCACAACTGATTCTCTACTACGAAAATACAGAACTGAAATACAGAAACTAAATTATAAGAAGAAATATTGAGGTATATAAGAAGGTAATATTGAGAAGCAAAGCTATATATTTTGATGAGAATATATATAGGTTTAATGATTTACAATAGGGGAAGTCGGAATAGCGCGCTCAGGTCAGTGCGTTCGAAAGGTGAAAAACTATAGTTAGACTATCTGAATCTTTCTAAAATTTTGAACTAACATTCTTGAATATAGTTACTTTCGAAAAATGTAAAAAAAAATAAAACATTTTTTTTCAAAGTTATAAAGTAGAATACTGCCTTAATCAAAATATTTTACGTCATTTTCTACTAATGTTTTCAATCTTTCTGGCAATTTGACGATACCGTGTCGAAAGAACGATGATGGTTTCGAGGCCATCTAATCATTCACATATTCTCGCACTTCTTGAGCATGTCGGAAGTGCATATCAACAAGGTCGTGCTGCACCAATCTGAATAGGTGGTAATCAGAAGACGCTACGTCTTTCGAGTACGCTGGGTGCGGCAACATTTCTCATTCGAGCTCCATCAGGGTGTTGTTAACGCCTTTCGCAACATGTAGCTGAGCGCAATCGTGCAAGAAAATGACTTTGTACCTATTGCTCGCGATTGCTGAGCTATGTTCGATCAATTTATGTTCCAAATCATTCGGTTGGGCTTTGTGTACTTCGACACTGACGGTTTTATTCAATTTTAGCAGCTCGCACTATAGTACACCCCGTTGGTCCCACGAAATACACAGCTATACCTTTTTGCCGTCGATGTTCTGTTTTAGTATCGATGTGGACGATTGGCTTGGGTCCATCCATAACTTTTTGCGCTTCACGATGTCATAGTAGACCCATTTTTCATCGCCAGTCACAAAAAACTCTTCTTTTTGCCTGGCAAGCAAAGACAGTGTGATGTTGTATCGAATCGGTTATATTGATGGCACATACACATTATATTTATTCGGTCAGATCATGTGACATCCATTTTCGGTACAGCAGCAGCCCTCAATGCGCAAAAGAAAGGATCAGCCTTGAACTGCAGCTTACGACCTTAGACACAAAGATCGCGCGTTCGGATCTTGTTCAGCTTTCATATATAAAATTTTCATATATAACACTTGCGAAAAAACGAGCATTTAATAAATAAAAATTTTTACAATTGGACCTTATGAAGGTGGTTTGATAATTCCGTGAGTTTTAAATGAAAAAACAATTTATTTAAACAATTTTTTTTTATTTTTCAATCTAGTCCCCTCCCAACTCCATACATTTATTTCAGCGGTATTCAATTTTTTTTAAACCTTCCAAAAACTAACTTTTGTCGAAATCCTCAAAATAATCATTTTTAGCAGTCATAATCTCTTCATTCGATGAAAATCTTTTACCACCAAGCCAAGTTTTCATGTTTGGAAATAGAGAATAATCGGACGGTGCTAAATCTGGAGAATAAGGTGGGTGAGGAAGTAATTCGTAACGTAATTCTACTAATTTGACTGTTGCTATAGTATTTGTGTGAGCTGGTGAGTTATCGTGGTGGAAGGACACTTTTTAGTTCCCCAGATGGGACCACTTTCCTTCAGAATGGCTTCAAAACTATCCAATAAGCAAGCATAATACTGTCCTGTAACTGTTTTTTCCTTCTGTAGTTAATCGATTAGTATTATACCGGGCGAGTCCCAAAACACTGTAGCCCTGATCTTACCGGCTGATGGAACAGGTTTTGCTTTTTTTCATGTTCCATGATTTTCCATGTTCAATCCACATTTTTGACTGCCGTTTCGTCTCTGGCGTATAGTGATGAATCCATGTTTCATCAACAGTAACATAACGGCGCAAAAATTCGGTTGGATTACGCTGAAACATGTCCAAACATTAGATGCAAATTGTCAACTGATGCATTAGTACAAACATTAGGCTAAAACGCTCAGCATCACTTGCATTCATTCTACCACAACGAAATTCATTAAACCACTTGTGAACCATTCCATGTGATGGAGCAGAGTACTTATAATATTTTTTGAGCTTTTCTTCAGTTTCCTTTGTTTGCATGCAGAAAGTAATGTTTAATAATCACTCGAAATTCGTTTTTCCATGCTTTTGTAAAAACTATGAAACACTAAATTCAAAAGACCAAAAAAAATTTTCTAATCAACGTATTGAGTTGACACCTTGTATACCTACTTGTATGAGATGATAGTCAGAGTAGTAAAATATTTACGATAACAGCGCCATCTTTCGAGAAGTCACGAACTTATCAAACCACCCTCGTACATAGTATAACAACGCAATTAACAACAAACGATCAGAAAAGGGAAACCAAACACAAGGGAGAATTACGTGAGTAACAAAGACCCGCGTAGAATAGACCGATTACATTCGAAGACTCCGTCAATCTGTCGCGCGCATGTTCCCACTTCGTTTGGAGGTAATCTTTCTCACGAGGTAAATATTGAACTTCCATAATCGTTTTAAAAGGTACTATTTTAATTTAATTTATTAGTGCATAATTCGGTGGAAGCAAGTAGGTAGGCTATAGGCATACTGGCACATAGGCATTCTGGCACAGAAAAAGGTGTACCAGAACGTATACCTTCATTCTGGCACACTCCCACTCCTCAAAATTATGCCAGTATCCCATTCGACGTTACAACGACGAATTACTGAAGGTTCCTTTCGAATCGAGCAATGTCTCGAGGAGTGGGCAGTGCGCCTTGAAATGTGACATTATGCCTATAGCTATTAGTTTTACTGTTTTATTTGTTTTCTTGTATTGCTACGATATCTGGTCTATCAATAACAAAATTATGGTCATGCCATCGGCATCGAAGTTGTTTTCGTGATGAGAACATGAGATGTGGAAATGTTCAACATACTCTCTTAATATAGTGTAAGATTCTATTGATGACGATTGTTTTCGAAAAATGTATTTTGTATATTTTCAGTCAATAGACTCTTAGGAAACTTTTATAGTTTTTTATTGCACTTGCAGTACTGGTTTCGGCTATTTTAATATGATTTCCGTACTCTGCACGAATGAAATTCTAATGAACGATATGTGGTCAATCAATAACAAAATTATAGCCGTGCCATTGACATTGAGGTTATTTTCGTGATGAGAACGTTCCACATACTCTCTTAATATGGTGTAAGATTCTATACATATTGATTACGCATGTATTCGAAAAGTATATTTTGTATATTTTCACTCGACGAGGCTTTTAGGAAACGACCTTATCTTGTAGTTATATGGCATTGGAACACTCATCATTCATAGACCCATTTTCACTTGAAAGAAAAGTGAAAAGGACCCCCCTCTTCTATTGATACAAGACTACACGCGCGCGCTAGTGAGGAAGGGGGCCCTGTGATTGTGCCCGATACACAGGTATACGGTTTTATGACTTAGATAATCAGTTTACCGCTACTGGTTATAGGTGTTTAGGTTTTATTATTATAGGGAGGAAGAGATTTATGAGAAAACCGAAAGCGAGAAATGGTTTTCCACATCTCTCATTTGCTTTTGTAAACATAATTATATAGAATGAACAGTAATATATTTCTTACGAAACCAAATGGATGACTACAGTAATTTTGATATTTTTGAATCGTCTCCGAACTGCTCTTGTTTTTTGACCATGATTTTTATTGGTTTGATTTTTACGGATTTTTTTATCTCGCAAACTTTTTTCACGAATTTGTTTCTGCAATTTCTTTTTTAATCGATCTTTTTGTATTCGGTTTTATTTTTTTCTTTTAGACAAAAAATGCAAGGAAAATAAGTTTTATACATTGATCTTATCTATAATTTTTTATTCAATTTTTTCCAAAAACTTTTTCACTATCAATTTCTATAATATTTGTAATCAAAAGAATCAAAATCTATAGGTAGATACATCTAAATGTAATCTATCTATCTAAAATTTTAGATAGATACATCTAAATGTAATCTATCTATCTAAAATTTTTATCAGTTTTTTTTATATAAATTTGACAAGTTTTTCGAAACAGCTCTGTATTCAATTATATATATTAAATGATGATGAAATAGAGTCTATGTGAGTCGAGATATATGAGTGAGAATGGGAATGAATTTCTTGCAATGCTAGTTTCGTATTATTTATAATTTTAGGAAGGGATTGGGAAGTGAAAAGCTTACATTGGAAACTTAGTCGACCAATGAGAAAACATTTTTGAGCTATAGAAAATGAAGAAGATTTTTTTGGACCAATGAGAGAAGGCTTTTCCTTTCTCTGTTACTTTGGAATTGCTTTAAATACCGCAGAGGAAAGATGCTTTTGGTCATCTTCCTTCAGTTTCCTTCATCGTCAAAAACTGAGGGTAGAAACAGGGAAAAGTGCCAGCAAGGCCATGGGGAAGAAGATGCCACCTGTCCCGAAGAAGATGTCGCGAAAGTCGATGAACAAAATTCATCACCTATTCGGCTCCTCCAAGAAGTCGTATTGGCGACAAAAAAGCAGCATGGAATTATCCCTCCAAAAATTGGAGGCAATGCTGACGTGCTTGAAGTACGCCGTGAAGATACAGAATTCCCAGGAGTCATTTAAGTAGAACAAAAAATTGTATTTATTTATATTTATTATTTATTTCATTCATTATTTATTCATTTTGTTACTTATTTCATTTTATTCATTATTTATTTCATTATTTATTTTAATTTATTAATTTTATTTCAATTTATTTCATTTTATTATGTATTTTAATTTATCATTTATTTTGTTATTTATTTTATTTAATTTCATAATTTCTTTCATTTTGTAATTTATTCATTTCAATTCATTTTCAGTTCCAATTGCCACAGAATTCGCGAAATATTTTAAGAGATTTGAAATCACAAAAGAACAGAAGGTGGCTATATCTACATCGCAAAGAAGAAACCGCAGCCGGAGATAAATATTATAAATCTTATAATACATAAAAAGAAAATATTTTTTTAATATTCAATCACCTTTCCTTAATCTCATATTATTTATAATATAATAATAAATAAACGTGTTATATATGATATGAAATAATATTTAACTTTGTTATATATATTAAATAAGATATTATAGAAGTCAAAAATATATTTAGTTTTAAAGGAATAGAAAAGAAAATTAAAATTTTATGAATGTAGTTATAATATACATTTATAGTATTATAATAAATAAAACACTATTTAAAGGAAACCTTTTTTCATATCCAAAAACTATTCCTACTCTCATATAATTTATAATAATGTATAAGATAAACTTATTACTTATAATATTTTAGAAGTTAAAATATGTAAACGTATGCGTATATATATATATATATATATATATATATATATATATATATACATGTTAGAAGTCGTAAATACACAAATTTTTTTACTGAATTAACAAATATAATTAAATTTTTTATAATTTTATTATAAATTTTATTTATTAATATATTTTTTATAGTAATATACAATTTATTATGTAGATAACTTTTTTTTATGAATAAATTGTTGTTAATATAAATTCAGTTTATTGATAATTAATAAAATTTAATAAAATTTGAATTTATCAAATATATATTTATTTTAACGAAATAGGGAAATTAATTAAAGTCATGAATTGTTTTATAAATTCATTTTATTAATAATTTTTTTTATAGTAATATACAATATTATACGTATACATACTTAATAATATATATACATACTTATACATACATAATAAGAATATATTGTATTCTTATCCAATTTCGTCTCGTCCATTCTTTCCACACAAATAATTTTAATAAAAAGTACTCTATATATAAAAATCTATATTACTAAAAATAATTGACGTTAATTTACCTATCGTCGCTTCTGTATAAAAAGCTGCTTAAATATAGCGTCCACGTCAAAACGTTGATATTTTTCCGACCATTTTATAATAATCATATATATATATATATATATATATATATATATATATATATATATATGCATATTAAATACGGCTTCGATGGAGAAAATTGTACTTTCGAGTTTGAGCGGTAGAAAAAGATATCCAAGTATCTCGAGACGATCTCTTTGCGGAGTGTACCATGGTCGGACTATAGGCAATGTCTCGGGACGACTGCTATAAAATGTTTTGTTTTGGGGAGGTATAGTTTCAACATGGTTTAAAGGTTCTTGGTAAAGAACCCAATTTTGCTACATTTCTTTTGTTCAAACTAAAAAAATAGTCTCTTGCCACAATTCTGAAATTAATAGAATCTATAAAAACTAAAATATAATTTGTCATCACAAACTATATTATATTATAAAACAGAACCATTTTATAAGAGGAGGGAGAGAGAGATAGATTTTCCCACGTAAGAGAAAATAAAATTTATAAAAGTCAAAAGGTATCCGAATCCCAGAATTCGAATCCGAATTCAGGATACGAATCCCAATGTTGGATATGAACAATAGTTCGAGTTGACTTGCTATTAATACTTTAAGCGGACAATTTTGAGTTGATGTTAATGATTCAAGACACCACCTAGTGGCCGCTGGTGAAACTGATTGCTAAAACCGTGAACTAAATTTATTGGTGAAAGTAAAATGATTGTCAATAAAAAACATAGCCTATGTCCTTCTCAAGATAATATAGAATCTATACGTCAAATTTCAGAAGAATCGGTTCAATAATTTTTCGGTTATCGTGTAAAAACAATAACACGCTTTGTCTTTATAAATTAGTATGATTATATATATATATATATATATATATATATATATATATATATATATATATATATATCAAGATGATTGTAAAAGTATGAAAATTACTTACATATTTGGTAGAAAGTTCGATAACCATTCCTTCTTCTCTCGCCCCCCTTCACATACAATTTTGGCACTCCAGTGCACCAAATATCTAATCTCCTTTTGAGTCGGTGATAAGGAATATCGCCAGAATCCCATTCAGTTCCATGATATTCAGGCTGCAGCCAGTCTACCTTTTTTTTTCTCTCCAAATCAATTCGCTCCATGGAAATGGTAGCTTAAAGAAGTACACGGTGGGTAGTGCAGCTACTTCTAAACTCAGCAAACTAAATTCTTTTAAAATGAAACTTTGCGGGTCACTTGTTTGGAATCCTTGTATGTCACAGAGAAATGCCTTATCTTTCGGAAGGTAATGACGGTGATGACAAGAAATGTAAAGTTGCGTGCTCACATTCTCATTTAATATCAAGATTTTCCGCCTCCCGAAATTACCCCCTCTTGTACAATTGGTTGGGTGAAAAAATATAAATATAAGTGTCATTGCTTGAAGAAAGGTCAGTTTATTTAGTTTGAACTTAGATTAGAGAGAACACTTATGCTTGCATGTAGGAGAGGGAACTCAATGATCTGATTGGACGGACTTAATCGAAGACATTCATGTTGTCCTACCGCTCACACAGAAATCACTTTCACAATTGATTGCTAAAAAAAGACAAGTGATGGTCTATGTTGATGAACTGAAAGATTGATGTTCGATTGGCGGCAAGACGATATATCCCTCCTCACGATTTTAATGCACAGTTTAGTGTTTTCATCTTACTCAATATTTTCCGTTCGCCTCTGATTTCCCTTCCTCTTTTTCACTTTCCTTTAAAAGAGGGTAATTTTTCTTGAAAGAACACACTCGCTGCAATTTGTGGAGAAAACTTGCACAAAGAAGTTTTTCAGAAAAAACTACTTTTTCTTTTTTTAAAAAAGCTACTTTCACAAAAGAAAACTAGACTCAAGGTAAAATTTAAGTTTATATTCTCTAAAAAAGAGCAAACAAAGAATTATATACATGATTTTAATTTATCCATTTCTTTTTGTTATATAGAATAGATCTAGTTACTCTAAATAAAATTTCCGAGAGCGAGTTCTTGTCGAGGAAGAAATGTACAGAATTGAAGAAAAATAAACAGTATACGGCGACCGCTCTCAAGCTAGTCAACGCTCAATATGGTGCGAAAATTGTAGCAGAACTTGACGATAGTTTTCAAATATTTTTACCACAAAAGATATCGTCAGCAATATTCAAGGACCAAACATTTTTCGGAAATCTAGAAAATACTCCAAATAAACGATGTTTATTTTTACTTTATCAAAGCGGAAGTTGTTTTAAATTTGATACATGTACTTCTGAAGAAAGAATTCAATAAATATATTTCATGTTAAAAAAAAATCATTATGTGTCAAATAATAATGATATACATGTATGCATAATGATTACATAAATAAATCAGATTATAAAAAGATTGCAATGTTGTTTTCTTATTTAATGAAAAACTAATGTCCTTAAACCTATTCTTACATAAATTAGTATTATTTATTAATTTGACTTATATCATAATTAAATTAAAAAACTGTTATCTATCGAACAATTATGTTCACAACTGAATCCTAGTATAGAATACCACTCTTCTTTAATACGTTTTCAACTAGATAAATTTGAGGATACTTAGTTTTTTGAATTTCACTCTCATAAAAGCCACCAGAGATAGGTTTATCATAATAATCTTTAATGTCATAGGTTGGATTTGTCTTTATAACTCTTGTTATTTTAAAAATTTCAGTTGACCAGATTGGTGTATATCCTTTTTCAAAAATATTTTTTATTTTACTTATTGGTACATTATCTACTACTTTGTATTTTTCTTTTTTCATAGTCATATTTTCGATTGTAAAATGCTTCTTTATCTCTTTTGCATTTCTTTTGGTTACATTTAAAGGCTCAATTCCTATTGTTCGATGCTTTCTTGAATTATAAACTTCGAGTAAATCTGTTAAGATATCCATCCATTTATAGTTTCTCTGCTTACTGAATTGTATCCACATTGCATTTTTTAACGTTCTATTAAATCGTTCGCATATGCTTACATGAAGATTACTGTATAAAGAATATAGATTTATTTCATACTCTTTCATGAGATTTTGAAAGTGAGAATTATAAAATTCTTTTCCTTGATCAGTTTGTAGATTATATGGTACTCGTCCTTGTTTCAATATCTCACTCATAGCCTTAGTAACATCGTTGCCACTCTTTGACCTTATTGAAATGGCCCATGCAAATTTTGAAAATATATTAATGACAGTGAGTAAATAATGAAAACCTTTATTCTCCTTCGAATAAGGAATCATTTTTACAAGATCAGCCGGCCATGTCTGCTCTATTGCACTTATATCATATTTTCTTCGCTTATATCTACGACGTGCTGGATTGGGGAAGAAGTTGGCAGATTCTTTATAGTTTATACTGTTTAATAATCAAATTAATTTGATTTTTATGACTATTAAGGTAACATTTAGTTGATTTATTTCTTGCCAATCTTTATTATTTTTATTTTTTAAGTTGTGGATCATTGTTAATAGTTTGCTTTTATCTTTACGTAATTTCATGATTTTTATTGTTTACTAGGTTATTTGTTGTGTTATATGTTTTAGCCTCTGGAGTTATTGAATGAATTGTATGGGCTATTTTATTTTGTAGTGATTCAATGTTGTTTTCTATTTCAATATTATTCGGATTTGTATGCTCATTTAATACAATATTACAGTTATTTTCCATGTGTTCTTTGAATTTTTTCCAGTTGATTGTTTTTAGAATGTATCTATTTTCTACTTGGCTATTTATCTTTATCGGTGTGTCAAAAATTATTGTCAGTTGTATCGCTTTAAGGTCACTATAATAATTGGATGTTTTAAGAAATATTTCTATTGTTATAATGTTATTATCTATTAATGCACAATCCAGAAATGCCTCAGATCTAAGAAACGTCGGTGAGTCTGCTATTATTGTTTTTATACGAAATTTTGTTTGATATTTATCTCGCCAATGAACTAGATCGTGTCCCTGGCTATTACACGTTTTATCACCTAATGTAGTGTGCCTGGCATTGAAATATCCTATTATGACAAATCTGTTATTTATATCGTTTAGTTTTAATTTATTACATAGTTTTAAAAGATCCTCGCTTACTCTGTGCTTATAGTTGTTTGGCGCGTAAATGCTTACAATATATAGTTTTTTGTTATTTTGCAGGTTATTATTATAATAGTGGTTTCCATGTTATTAAAAGTAAATTGCTTATAGCTATTGCTATGTGTAATTGATTTTTTAAGTAGTATAGCCGTGCCTCCACCAGCATCTGTAATTCTATCATTTCTATATATATATATATATATATATATATATATATATATATATATATATATATATATATATAATACTCTTCTAGTGCTAGTGTGTGGGAGTCATTGAGTTGAGTTTCACTGATAGTTAGAATATCCGGATTATGTTTTTTTAAAAATAGGTTAAGCGAGAATTTTTTACTATGAGTAACCAGGGAGTTAACGTTTATTGCAATGATTTTTAATGTATTTAAGTACTCTTGTGTATTATTAATTATATTTCTCATAGCCATTATAATTCAATATCTAGGTGTGCTGCAATAAGGTCAATTTTGTTGGTATTTGAATTTATTTTTTCGAAGAATTCAATTTTGAGATTATTAAATAATGAGGTTAACTTCCTGCTTAATTTTTCTGTAACATCAATTATTATTTCATTTACATTGATTTCTTGATTGGGTGGCTCTGCTGTCATTTTACTTTTCGCTTTAGTTGCTGCTGTCATTTCAGCTGCTGTGATGCCTGTATATGTTGAGTTTCTTGAGTTTTCATCTGGTGTAATTAGTGTATCAAATTTCTTTTACTGTATTGGTCCTATTTTGGTGAGAATTTCGTTGCGAGTAATGTTTCTTTTTACTTCTGCTCGTTCTTGTATTGTTTTTTGGGTGTGTTTAACTTTTCCAGGTACACTGGGCAACCTTTTAAATTGGCTAAGTGCCCTTTCATCTCACAATTGATGCACTGAATTTCATTGTTGTCAGTTTTTTCGCTTATGGCACACTTTCCTGGGTTGTGGTTTTTAAAGCACTTACAGCATCTATACTGCATGTTACAGTTCGATGCTACATGCCGAAATCTCTGACATTTCTTACATTGGGTTATTGGGATTCGTCTTAGCGGTTCCCATTTGATTATTTACCACAGTAAAACTTTAATATTGGTGACTGTTTTCATATCACTATCCGGAGAGCATTGTACGATAAAGTTCTTTATGTTTTCATTCCTCCTTTTCAGTACACTAACCTTCAATATTGACACTTTTTCTAGTTGTAAGTTTATTAGTTCCTCGTACACTTTCTTTTCATTGATTTGGGCATTTAAGCCTTTCAGCACTAAAGTTTTGCGTTTGATTATTTTCGGTGTGAATGTGTAGAAATGAACCCCATTCTCACTTAACTTTTTTTTTACTGTCATATACGCTACCATAGATTTGGTAACTATGTTGACTTTGTTTAAATTTAGGTTTTTAATGGCGAATTCGCAATTAAGGTTCATTTTAATTAGTTTTTTCATTAGCTCATTTAACTCAATATTTTCTATTATTAATGGTGGTCGTTTATTATATGTAGTTTCCATTACAGGTTGGCGACGCTTGTCTTGAGTGCCGTTCTCCAAAATCGCGTCGATGCTGTGCGACGCTCAGCTATTATGTTGAACCACGTCTATGTTGGTTTCAGTGTTATACGTTGTCTCGACGTTGTTTCGCGGATTCATTGCTACGTTTATTTTTGTTATACGTTCGTTGTTTATTAACTCACCGAACGTTTAAATTTCATTGGCAAGGATATTCCTATCTCAATGTGTTATCGCTCATGGGAACTATTTGAATATCCTGTTCTACCAAGCGCTAATAAACATTTCTGGACAATGAAAACTTCTAATCAATTGGAAAAACCTCGTTTTATCATTCTCAGCTTACAGACGAAGAAAACAAATTAACCCTCTGTAAATGCAAGTCGTTTTGATCATTGTAATATTAGTAATGTGAGGCTTTTCCTAAATTCAAATTATTATCCATATAATACTCTAAAGCTTGACATTGTAATAATCAATATACACAACTCATGATATGTATGCAAATTTTCAAAAAACATACTATGCAAGAGATCCTCAGTCACTCCTTACAAGGACAAACTCTCTTTACAATGAACCACTCATAGTTATTGATTATTTGCGACAAAATGAATCTATAAAGAATGCTCCTGTAGATGTGCAGCTAAAAATTGAGGTAAGAAATAACTTTCCAGAGAATACTACAGCTTATTGTTTGATCTTGCAGGACCGTATCGTTCAGTATAATCCAATAAGTGGAGATGTGAGAAAGATTATTTAAATAGCCAATGGATAATATTACAAAGAGAAATTCTTGAAATTAATCTATTAGTGTTCCATTAGCAACCAATAAAAAAAACAACTAAAAAGTAGAATTAATAGCTATAGGCATAATGGCACATTTCAATCCGCATTGCCCACTCCTCCAGGCATTGTTGGACTCGAAAGGAATCTTGAGTAATTTGTCTTGTGACGTAGGACGGGATACTGGCACGATTTTAAGGAGTGGGAGTGTGCCAGAATGAAGGTATACGTTCTGGCACACTTTTTGCTGTGCCTACCTGCTGAAGCATTATTCCCTTTCAAATATTTTTTATCCTTTATTTATCTCAACGGTATTACGAAAAAATAATAAATGTCAATTATTAAAATACCACCGCCTTAAAATACAGAGTAAAGCATCGATAATCAATGTTGCATTTCTGTAAAATAAAAAAAGCTGTTCGCCAAATGAATTGACCTTCGAGCACAATTCAAATTTGGTTCTTATCCAGTTGGTTGGATCTTGATAATACGATATGAATGATTTTCCTAATTAACGCATATAAATTTTGGTATTTAATTTTCGGGAACGTTATGTAAAGCTGCATACATGGTAGGGCAGTTATTCGTATAATATTTCATAAACATAAAAATCATGTCAGAAAGCGTAATATATATATATTAAAAATCTAGTCTGCGCATTCACTCTCGTTGAAAGAAAAGCAATTTTATTTTAATATCTTTGATCAATATGTTGAATTTTTAAATATTTAACATTTATATATGATAAGGACAATTGCATTTATTTTAAGTTTTAAGGAAATGCTACGAATTATTGATGATGTATTTGGCGTAAATTCAGCAATGTGTTCCAAACTCTGGTTACTATTTTAAAATTATAATATTAGCAAAATTATATATGACAAATTACAATGCTAGCTTATTATAAAAGCTATCCTGCAATTGTTTCTATTATACATACAATTGTTAAAAGAAATTCTAACACGTCAATAATTAATATTTTTTCGTATTCATTTAGTTTTATTGTTAAATTTTTCTTCGGATAATAATATAGCTTTATAAATGAAATATTAGCTTACCATTGTCACCTAATCAATAACTATTTACTGCTATTGCATTCGGATAAACTTCTTGCTTGGTTATTTCAAGATTTTTTTGAAGGTATATCGGTTGGTTTCAGAGGATGAATTAAACAATTATTGGGGAACAATTTGATCACTGGACTAACTAAATTATTGCTCGTTACTGTAAAAACGCTGCAATAAGTCTACGTAGTATTGACCAGTAATAATTTTACTCTTTTCAAGGTAATCAATGTATATAATACCTCTTGTATCCCAAAAACAGTAGCCATAACCTTGTTCGCCGAAAAAACTGTTTTTGCTTTTTTTGGAGTTGGTTTCCCTGGTGTAATCCACTGTTTAGATTGTTGTTTGATTTCAGGACTGTAGTGGTGGACCCAAGTTTCGTCAACGGTTACGATTTTTTTGAGGCAAAAATTTGCTTGTATAATTCAAAGATTATGGTTTTTCAAATTTATGCAGAAAATTATACAACGCAAATAAAGTTCAAATTGGCATACAAACATATGTAGTAAGGTCAGCAAGCAAGAAATGTTCTTGGGCACTCCAATCATTGTGCGCCTCTATTAAAAAAGTTTAGCCCAACCAACCGTATATATACATGTCGTTTAATGATATAAATTACTGTTAGCAAAAGTGGCTTATTTTATTTAACCCATCTTACACAGTTAAATGCGGAAATACTATTTTTACAATAAAGTGGAAGAATAGACCGAGAACATAATGATAAGCAACTTGCGTCTCATTTAAACCGCTTGGAAAAGTCATAAGAGGAATGCTCAAAATAAACGCGTTGATTGTTGAAAATCAAGACATAAAGATTTTTCCATAATAAAAATATAGATATTTTTATAAATAAGTAGATGAAAAGCCGCAGTCGGCATCCCACTTTGAGTGGGTAAACGCTTTAACGACAGGACAACTGTATGTACCTTATTGAATATGGCCTTCTGCGATTTTAATTACAATGGATCGTGGTACAGACAAATTATCTTGAAATTTATAATCATCTGTTCCGTCAAACACATGAGTACACAGTCTTGTTCATGACTTGACTAGATACACACGCGTTTTATACGATATCAATTAAAATAAACGTGAAACAATTAAGTAACTTAATCGTATTTGTCGGAGTATTCTACCGGCACGGTTTCAATCCGGCTAAGGTTTTAAGGAGTGTCTAAGTGCTAAACCGCTAAAATGTCATGAACCGAACACGATTGTAATCAAATCGATTACTGTTGTGACTAATATTCTGGGATATTCAAATAAATCATTAGGTAGAATTATGGATTTTAAATTAAATTGAATTTAATGCAACAAGATAATAACAAACAAGTTGTCATAACATTCGCTAAACAAAAATCATAAATGATCGTGTGCCGTCATAAATTTTATGCGCTATACTCCTCTCTGTTTGGAGTAAAATTTCGTGCCATAAGCTACAGTCGACTTCCACAGCCCAAACTGTCACGGAGCCTGATCTTCGAAGAGATTAAGGTGGCAAGCCGAACAAGTCACCTGATTTCCAACTTCTAAACATTTTTCTAAAGTTAGCATACAAGTTCTCTCCATAAAAATTCATTTTAGAGAAGATATTGGGAAATTTTCGTCACAGCACCGATGACTACTTTTAGAAAGTATATCTTTAGGCATGACATATCTTGGACAGAAAAATCTTTGATTTTTTCCTTTGCAGTACGAATTAACAGTACACCTTACTTGTGCATGAGTCGCCTTTGATGAGAGTTGTAGCTCGCGATATCCAAAAAAAATGGAAAACACTGACCTGTAAAGTACTCCGAAAAATTCGATTTCGTTTTTATATTTATGTTTTACTTTAGACATTTTAAATTAAATTCGTATATAATTTTCGTATACATTTTGCTACTACAATTCGTGTAGATAGATAAAGTAATGAAGGATTCTACGAGAATCTAAATTGGTATAACTATCCGAATCTAAGTACTGATAAAATATAGGCAAATGGATACAATTTACATGTCCAAATTTAATTCGCTTCAGACAACGTGAAAACAGACGATAAAAGAGACTCGGAACTAAGCGAGTAATTAACGACTGCTCTCATTAAAGGGAGATCAAACTGTGCGTAAAAGGTAAATAGAAGACAATTAATTAAGAGAGTAATGAATTTTCTTAATTAAGATTAACCTCTGGTTAATTATTATCTGCTAACTTACTCTCGTTAAATATAAATAATGTAAATGAAAAGGATTTTTTAGCTTTAGATTGGCTTTAATTTTTATTCACTATGTGAATGATCCATTAATTAAAATAATTTTTAAGATATGCCAAAGAAGTCCTAGCGCGCTGGATGTAAAAATACGACCTGTTAATGACAAATCGCATTTTTTAATCAACAAAGAGTAATTTAATATAATTTTATTATAAAACACAAATATATCTCTCCTGTTTCTTGATTTCGTTAGTTGAAAGATGCATTTGAGTTTTTGAGAGGTTTCACCTCGCAACCATAGGATCCGAAACATTTCATTTTTTGTAAAAATGTTCTCTATCAGATTTTTTAATTCTATACCTTTATAGACTTTATTAGCTTTTGATAATTTCTTCATTCCTCATCAATTCAAAACATATTCAATAAAGTTATAACATTTGAAAAAGCAAGTTTTCCGAGAACAGCACTAGTATCTCCAAAAAATTCTTTTACAAACAAAACAAATGGTACTCTTCAGTTATATCACGGTATAAACATGCTTCTTCTCAAAAAATATATGTTTCTTTGATAATTTTCTAATTTTTTTTTTATTAAATTACGTAGATTGCCAATGTCTTTCTTCACAATAATTTATGCATATTTTTATTTGGTAACAAAATATACAATTTTTATATAGAGTTATTTATTTATATTTAATCCTGAAATTAATACTTTTCATTTGTTTTATAAAGTTTGAGAAATTCTTTATTTGTATTATAATGATCATTTATTTCCAGATTATTACCAATGATAATAAATAAATAATTAATAAATAAATTTTAAACAAATATGACTTTTTATTACAATTCTAATAAATAACTAAGTATATATCTATATATATATATATACATATATACATATATATATTTATATATATATACATATATGAATATAAATTTTTTAATACAAACCTATTATGAAAATTAATTAATTGCAGTTATTAATATATATTAGAATACATAAATCGAAGTGTAATATATGCGTAGAGATAAAAGACGCTCTTTTAATGTAACTGTCCTCAGGAAATTTAAATTTGCTATTCGCAATTGTTTTCTGTTTCCCTTTTATATAGTCAACTGATATGTCCTTTATAAACTTAACTTTATTATTATAATATATATTTTAATAAAACAAAAAATTAGATAACAATTAATAAATAAAAGAGTTGTAAGACGAACCACTAACAATTAATACTGCGTGTCACAAAGTTTACACTAGCTGGTCGATAATAAATAGGGGACGTTGCATGCAAAGATCGTACGCATTTTGGAAAGTTACATTTTGTTTTAGCGTTACATCCCAATGCTCATCAGTCAATGAGTAAACGCTAATTGGGCGCCCTCTTCAGGGAGATGAAATTTATTTGGCGGGTGAAAAATTTGGCGATAATATAAAGAACCACGTGAGGGGCTTTCATTTGAAGATATCTTATACAATCTTCCACTTAACAGTGTGATTAATACACAGACGACAATAGTTCGGACTACGGTGTCTCCCATTATTTGTCAGATTACGCTCAAAGTTTCTTTCTTGATAGAAAGCCAAATTAGTGTTTGTTCACAAACTGAAACACATTGGAACCTAGCGAAAAAAATGTATTTATATAAAAATATATATATCTATTGCATACGATTCGCAAATCACACGAAGTATATCTTTAATGATGGATATAAGGTCTCAAGTATAAAATTTTCGATAGTTATTCTGTTTTATTCTATATAACATATTTTTATATGGCTGAAGTTGTAGCGTTGGCGCAAAAAAATTAATGTAATTGAATTTTTAAGTAATTGTAGTGTCGAATTCAGAAAATGTTTTGAAGTAATATGTGATTATAATGTATATATACATATAATATTATTTCACTTCACTTCATTTATGGTTAAAATAATAATTTACAGAAAAAAAATTTGCTCGAGATACCCGCAACTGGCACTGTAGTATTCTCAGAAGTTTTGTATATTAGTGGTACAATTTTGGTATAGCTGTTGCAAAAAATCTTGGAGACTGAAATGTATGTAACTTCCCTCGAAAGTACAGATGCGTGCTCTAGGGAATTTTATACTTTCACTAGATGGAAAGGAGTAGATCAATAAAAACATCTCTGTGGAAAAATGTATGAGATTTTGCAAGCATGTTATGTCACGGTGCAAGAAAGAAAATTTAATCATTTGTCGACATTTATAGAATGATTGTAATAAATTTTTTATTAGAAAAAGTATATACATAACTTCTACTGTATTAATTATAGTATATGAGGTGATTAATATGACAAAAGTGAATTCTCATCTGAATCATTATTATATTTAATATTTTAAGATAATATCAGTATAAAAAGCAATTACTATCAACTGTCATAACATTAATCATTTATAAGACTATGAAAAATAGTTAAAATATGAACCAATATAAAGTAATCAAAACAAAATAAAAGCACTCGTATCGAATAGAATGAAAATTGACAAAATAGAGAGGCACCTCAATGGAAAAGTTTTATAATTAAATGAAGAACATGTCAGATCAGTTATTTGGGAAACAGACGTATAATGCATTCGCTTAAGAGTATTGAAGTAATATCATTGAGGGTACTCAAATAAAAAGTTTGCATGCAGACCGTAAGAACTGAATGAGTAACTGAACTGGATTCGTATTTCTTGACGAGCAGCTCAATCTTATTTTTCTTCACAAACATGATTTTGTCCATAAATGTAGAAAGTTGGGTTTAGTGTTAAAATTCGTTTAATTTACCAGTGTGATTAGTTTATTAAAGTAAAGTTAAAGTAAAGTTAAGTTAAGTTAAAGATTTTTATGTAAAATTAAAGCACACGGATAAAACCTTTATTTGAGATCCAAATAATTTATTTGATGTATATCACTCATATTTCGTTGATTTTATTTTTTATTAAAATTGTTACAATGTCGTGTGAGCTGGGTAAAGAATATTTTTAGTCCGTACATTCGACAACATTGTGACCCCTTGACGTTTTCAACAATATAATTTTTAAATAGAGTATATGTTTAAGTATTATTAATTTTGTTAAACATATTCGAATAATTTATTTTACTTGAAGCGGGTGAAAATCAACCATTCCATCATGGCAAAGAAAGTTTTATTTATATACTTCATACGATATGGTTACAACTTTAATTAGACTTTTTATTAGACACTTTCTATGCTTTTCAAGTCAATAGATAATCATCAAAATATCACTACTTCTGCTTAGTAGGTATATAAAACATACAGTCAAATTTTGAAAAATCTATACATTTAATAAATGGTTTCTCAGGTATATATATATATATATTCTTTAGTTATCGGTAACGTTTATCGCAAAGTGATTTGTATGTAGAAAATTATTTTGAATGATTTTCCCCACAATTACGTAGATATTATACTCTCTTCTATTATTTTGCCTAAAATTCAATAGCAATTTTCAGCATAAACAATAATTAACATTTTACTTTAATTAATCTAAATTAATTTGAATGTTGATGGCTTCGATGTTTTCGATTAAAAATAATTAGCACAATGCGTATGAAACTTTCAGTAGCGATTAATTTAATGAGAATTTAAAATGTATTCAAGCGTCTTCGAGCTTTATAAGAAAGGACATATGTCTTCATCAGAACATGTATTTAAACAAAATTTACGGCTTTCTTCTCGATGCTTTAAATTTTGTCAGATTACCATATTTTCTATTAAATTCTTATATTACCTAATCGTTTGGTTTTTATTACAGAAAAACTACTATTGAGAAAAATTAAACAGCTAAGAATTGTCTCCTATTTTGACCATGAAAAAACGGTTAAGTATTTATTTAGAACATATAGCGGAAGAAGAAAATATTCTTTCATTTATCCTACATGTACTAGAGCTCTACGATTCTAAAGGCAAATAAATGTTAACGATCAAGAATAATTGTAAATTATTTAGCGATTATTATTATTGCCATATTGTTATCTTAGTATTAATATTCTTTTGTTTTATAAGAAGACAATATCTGAAAATCAAAAATGGAAACTACAGAAAATTACAGGGATAAATAGATCACCGAACAGTACGGAAATAGAAGCATGTGTGCAACTTTTTGCCTCCTCAGCCAATGTATTTCAGTCCCCCGAAGAAGATCCGAGAATTTCAAGAGTCGAGAATGCAAAACAGCATTCTTGATCCCTCGACCGCCCGTCTTACCCGTTTACATGCGCCTCCTAGCTGCCATCCCTTGGGTTGCTTGTATTGCGAGCGCGCCGCGCGTCAAAGGCTCAAGCGTTGACGGATTTGCCTTTATATCTTTTTCAGCTCGCATTCCTTCCATTTTCACGCGCGGCCTTTCTTATAATGCTACATCCGGCAAGCGTGCTCATGAAGACCTTTAGTGGTGCTTAAGGATTCAAGTGCAACGTTCAATTGTTTCCCAAGAGGAGAGAACGAGGACATATTTAGTATGATATAGGGAACGCAGAAAAGAATTCAAGACGGAATACGAGCCGTTCTTTGAGAAAATGAGACAGACTGAATTTGAAATTTCAGTCTCTCAATTTTCTTTTCTGAAATATTTGCCGCTCAGAATTTTGATGAAGAATATTGCAATACGCAAGTGGACTTTTTAATTGTTAAGATCTAATTAATAGACTTATTGAACTATTCAATTCGAGTAATTTTAATTAGAATAATACTAAGCTGTTACTTTTTGTTATAGTTGAAAAAATTCTATTTATAGCTACAAACTGAAATATTAGAATGTTGAACCTCGAAATAAATAAAAATTGATATTCATAAAGAAAACCATCATCGTCTATAAGGATAATTAATATTTATATTAATATTATAAGAACATAAAATGTTCTATTTAACTTTTTACTCATTTTCTGTGACCAGGCTATATATATATATATATATACATATATATATATATATATATATATATATATATATATATGTATATATATGTATATACAAGTATTCAAGTTATAAGTTAATTGTTTCATGTTCTATATAGGTGTATTCTAAAAAAACCTACTGATTTATTTTCAGCGAGTATGACAGGTTATTGTTTCCACGAGACATATAAATTCTTTTATTAGTCTTACATTCTTTTTAAAAGACTAATATAATTATGATGATAGTCAGACTTTCTTTGTTTCTCAGAAATCACCTTAGAATCTGAAATACATGTCGCATATTAAAATCAAAATTAATTTTTTTTTCGTAAAAGACAACTTGACTCTCTTTTCATCACGAATTCCCTTTACATCAAAAAAAAAAAATAAATAAATAAATAAATAAAGAAATAAATAAACCACAGCTGCTCGAGATATTGGGATTTTCTGTCGAGAAACTTTTTGGTGCAACGGCTGTCGATTGTACTTTATAAAAAAATTAACTTTGATTTTAATATTTTAGTTTTTATATTTGAGAATACATAGAGATGGTTATAAGCAATGGTAATCTGACAATCACCACAAGTTCATTAGTTGATAAAAAAGCTGTAAAACCGTTAAATTTATTTATTAGTTTGTTTTGTATCAGTCGACAAAAGCAGAAGTAATTAACTATTTATACAGTCCATAACCGACGATGAGTCACGAATACATATCTCAACAATCTATCAACCTAATATCACAGAAAAAATGACCAAAATAAATGTTTTAAGATTTTTTCACGCAATTTCATAGTGATATCTGATTTAACTTTGATTATAGTTCTCAAGGTTGCGAGAAGAGCAATTTTTTTTTTTAAATAGAAACGTCTTAACTTGACCCTCCATTCTCAAAGAGAAAATAATTTAACCTTCAAAAGAGCAAATGCAGCTATGTGCAAAAATATATAGTTTTGCAGTTATGAAAAATGATAATTTATGACTGTAATATTTTTTATTAATAATAACATTAATAACAATAATAATATATAAAAATTGAAAAATATTATAAGAAAATTAGAATTCGTATATTTATATATTCAATATGTAAACATTTTATTCATTTTCCGACAACCGTTTTGATTATTTTCAAGGAAGTTTTACATAAATCTGTCAATATTTGCGACATACGTGTAAATCATTATATTTTATGATAACAATCAGAAGTAAACATGCAGTTATTTTATTTTATTTTATTTCTTCATTTACCAGAATACATTACATATTGCTATATAATAGATTTATAAATAATATAATTAAATACATTAAATTTCTATAGTGACAATCAAAGTTCTCTGAATATAAATCCGACAAATATTATCCTGATAATTTTGATTATTACCGGAATATATAATCATTTTCACGTTTTTTGTATTAAAAATTGCTTGAAAATAATGAATATACGAATTCTAATTGTCGGCTGCTATTTTGAACATCTTTTGTACATACATACGTATATGAGCACGTGCACATGAGTATTTTATGGAATGCTTTTATGAATTCCTCAATTAGTGTATAATATTCTGCGTACAGAAATAATTTCCATAATAAATAAATACTTTGATAGCCACAAAAAAATTATCTTGACCATTTTCGTTATCTTTTCGTGCTGCAAATGCACTCGAAACTTGTATGTATCTTTATATCTATCTACCTTGGACGTTCTCGACTCTCCAATAGAAGGTTGGCTCTGGCTCTGAAAGATCCACGTTCAACTTCCATGATTTGGTCCTGCTTTCGAATCGCTCGACCGCTGTCGTCTGCAGCATCTCTGAGGTTTGGGAAACGGGTTCTACGGCAGCGCTTGCTGATCGACAAATGCGAGCTGTGCAAGGGGGCCTTCCCTCGAGCTCTGGTTGATCGGGGGCGGTTAAATGTGACGACCCTCGTCAGTGCAGTCCGTGAATTCGCGGCGAAGACCTAATTTACTTACTAAAGCGCCACGTCAATTCGGTGACCATCTCTTGACTGGCTACACTGGGAAATTTTAAAAGCAGCGGACAAGAATATATTCCTTTCGAGGAATGTTCAGCCACTTTTGTCTCTGATAATATCGTACCAGCTTTCATTTTCTTTTACATCATGAAAATCTTATAATTAAAGCCCTTCAGATTTTTATATAAATTTATTAAAAAGTAACAAAACTTCATTTTTATTGGGTTGTAATAGTTCGAAAACTCGTATTGTTTTGTATTTGATATGTAAAAAGTATGCAAAAAACATAGTCAAGGAACAAAAATATCTCATCTAGTGTAAATTTTATATTATCATATATGTGTATATTTTATCAATCGCACGTAACTGCATTAATCCATTTTCATTAATCTTAATGACTTCTGCTTGCATTTGACCTATACAGAGTGAATATTGTATCACACTGTTAAAATTGACCTTAAATATTTATTGTACTATAAAAATATTTCTAAAAACGTAGAAAATATTTTGTTCCATTAAAATTTGATAATAAAATAACATTTTAGAATTTTAATAACTAAGTGTATTTCAACATTTATGTTACGAACACACGATAATTTAATCAATAAGAGTTATGTTATAAGTAATATGTTAAGATATAAGAGATTTATTTAGCTTGTAATTTTATGTATAAGTATAAGTTAAAAGAAATATAATATGTCTTAGGCTATATTTTATTTTTAAAAAATGTAGATATAAATAGAAGGTGTATTATAAGTTTCTTATAGCTAACTTTAGTATTCTATAGAATTTCTTTTAGTATAGTTTGTAAAAATATGTAGCTTAATCTCCATAGAAATTTCGTTAAATAACGCGATACAAATGAAAACGTAATATTAAGATTATTCGTATATATTATTATATAAAAGTTTGAATCATTGTAAATTTTAAGAAGTTTCCTATTCATAATAATAGTAGAATTATATATTCAGCGTAATTTTGAGTTAAATAATTGAGACGTTTGATATTATCGGTTTCAATGTTTCGAAACAAAATGTAATATGATTTCGCAAAATGACTAATCTCGCACAAAGCGGCTCCACGTGCGATAATAATGTGGCGATATATGTATGTAAAATTAATGTATAGCAGAGACTGAGAGATTTTAGCTATTCGTTTCTTTTAAATAATATTAAAATTAACTTGAGTTCGATCTTTCATTAAAAGAGAATGAGTTGAATAGAGTTCCAATAAATGATCGCGAGCGAACTCTTGTTATAGGCCAAATTATTTGTACAACAGGTGTATAATTGATCCGTGCCGTAATGGGAAAACTCAAGAATTTTTCTTAAAATAGCTTTTATACGGTCTCACAAATAAGGTGTCCGAATATTTTCTACAGAAAAATTCTTGTTGTTTTCGAAAGAGGTTAGAAGGTTATGCTTCCTAAAAGCAATGAACCGTGCTGTGATGGGAGCTTCCCAATATTTTCTTTAAAAGAGCTATTTTACGGACTTCTAATCAGATAGGTCGCCTTCTAACATTTAGAAAATATTGAGAAGTTCAAAATCAGGTGACGTGTTCGGCTTGCCACCTCGGGCTTTTCGACCGTTCGGCTGCGCAAGAGTTTGGGCTGCGACCGGCGAGTGGGGCTTATCGCCCGAAATTTGACCCCGAGTCGAGGAGAATGTAGTTTTAAAAAAAAGGGGGCGCTGTATGAGAACGCTCTGTATTATTGTTCTCTGGTCTGTGCTTAGGTCAGTATTGTATTATAATCCTATTCTTTTAATTCTTTGTTATTAAAATTTTATTCAAGCTAATAGTTTTGATTTTATTTAAATAAATTCAACGACCTAGGTCCATAGTTTGTTATAATTTATTTGATGAGCAGTAAAATTTTGCAAACTTCTTTCATGCATATTTTTATAAAGGAAAAGATTCTCGTTAAAAGTGATTATATACTTTTTAATATTAAAGTAGTAAATTTTTTCAGACCTGTTTTTACTGATACTATACGAGAATAGCACTAAACACAGAGCAGTTGTTAAGAAAACCATTCCATTCGTATGAGGCAATCCCCCTTGCTTTATACTATTTATTTGGCTTTGAAATTACTCGCTTTCATACTGTACAGAATAGTGAAGTTCATACTTGTTAAAATATCAAACTTTTTTTCAAAAGGAACTGCCAAGGTCGAATCGTAATCGTAGTGTCTCACTCTGAATTTCTCTGTCTGCATATTTATTTTACCTTCATTATGTTTAAAAATCTATTTGAGATAACTCTATTATCATTTCGAAAATGTAATAGGCTTAAGTGATCAGTAAAAGATATTAATTTTTAAGTAAGTATTGTTCCATCTTATATGGAATGTAGTAAATGTAACAAAAGAAAAAGTCTTATGTCATTCTTTTGAGTCTCGCATATATATACATTCATATTTACAACACATTAGATTCGATATAATAATATTATTATATTTTAATATTTTTAATACTTGAAACTGAAAGTGAATATTTCAAGTGAAAGAAGCCTCCCAAAAATAATCTTCTAATGGCAAATGCTTTTATTAAATTTGAAACACTTCCTCTCACGGTATTCGGAAATTACTCTTTTTAATTAAAGCAAAGTAGTCAAAGCCTTTTGCGGTCAAACGCAATTGCGATTGTACATTTAATCATCTAATTTCGCAATCAGTGTCCAACTTTTGGTAGCATGTGACAGTTGTTTCGCAAATAATGCCGACGGAATGAGTCATGACAACTTTTGCGCGTGTACACGTGTTGGAATCACACCTCTCTTGATCTATCCTCTGACTCTTTGTACTCCATTTGATGAAACTCGTTTCAAAGTTTAGCTCGTGGTTAGACGTTTTACCTATTAACTATATTTTAGCTTAACTACCGAATGAAAAAATTATTTTGAGTTTCTCTCGTTAATCCTAGAGGAAGAAGAAGGTAGAAAGCAGAAGGATTTTACGGAATAACGTGATGATCGACATATTTATGTATTTAGTTTAAGAAGATGTAATACTTGCGCATAAATGAAAAAGTAACTAACTATTTGCACACTTCACATTTTTATAATTATTCGTAGGTAATATAAAATACCTATACGGCCGGTTGCCTGACTTAACGCGAATGTACACTACTTATTTTCTTGATTCGACCTAGACGTGGATTTTAATATCTTCGTTAAAGCTCCAAGAATTATTCTACAAATTATCTACTCTGTAGGTTAAAATCTCGATCAATGTATTCAAACATTGTTCGAAAAATAATAAAACTAAAGTAAATTCGCTCTTCTATAGATTGAAGATTAAGAGATCATCTTGAAACAACCACACGTTTCTGATATCACTATTTTTCGCATTCTATAAATAACATTGATTACTAAAATCACACTGATTTACGAGACGACTTGGCGCGGGATACCGACTTCGAAATCAGTCTCGCCATAACGGTAGGGGGCTTAATCGAAAATGTCGTATCTCGAGTGTAAAGTCGCGCCGAGCAATTTAAAACGTTTGTCGGCCGAACGAACGGTACAGCCGTATTACGCGTTTCGATTATCGGGCGCGTGTATGTATAGATCCGCGCCGTTTCGACACCGCCCTCGCGACGCCGCGCTGTCGAAGTGTAAACAAAATGATTTACGGCGAGTGTATGATGAAGGTCGTTGCGCAGCGACGTTATTGCAAAGAGTGAGAGAGGGAGAGAGAGAGAGAGAGAGAGAGAGAGAGAGAGAGAGAGAGAGAGAGACAGACAGAGAGAATAAGCAGGATAGTGAAAGGGGTAAATTACCACGAAATTACGAGATCGAAATCGATTTTGCGAATGGGCGCTGCATGCTGTGTTGGAGTACGCGGGTCAATGTGCATTGTCCCCATCGAAATTATTTTGCGCGACAAGCAGCAGTCGCTCGATATCCACGCAGAATCGTTGATGATTTGCGACGAGCATTAAATTTGACGGTAGGACAACGCCGTGACAGCGCGAGCGCGGGCAGGCCGAGCGTATCGCCAATGAAAAACTCTTCGCCGTTCGTCGGAGAATTTTACTGTCAATCTAGTGAAACGTTTATCGCGTTCAATTTAGTCCGTATTGAAGTATTCATTCTGGGCATAAAATGTGTTGCTGTCTTTTTTATCTTAGTGTTTCATTTTGTAATCGTTGCAGTATTCAAGACAAGCGCAGGTTATTCCAACTATAGTAAAAGTATTCATTTAACACGAAATTCTATTTGTATAAATTAACACTTGCAAAAAATTCACATATATGCATAAATTACATTTTAAGTATTCTATTTAGTATTTATTATGTTTAAAAACTAAAAACAGTGGTTAAAATAGGATTAGAATGATAATAGTTTCCGTTTGTAAATTTAAACATTTTAATGGATTCATTTTTTATTTATCTATTAAATTATAATTTCGATCGTTTCGATATAAATAGAATAAAACAAAATTTACTAGAAACAACATGATAAATATTTTAACTGACGATCAGCTATATTTATGCATTATTGGTAATCAAATGTACCTCCGACATTGATTTTAATCTATTTTGATAAATATATAAACGAGTATTCATCTATTGATGGTAGATAACACGGTCAAAATGATGGCAATTTAGGATACATTTAACAAATTACACATTAATTTATCTTTTAACGGAGACTTGAACATTTAATGAAGTTGTTGAATAGTTCAATCTAAAAATTTGAATATATGTCAATTTCAGTTTCAAAAATGTTTTTAATGAAATTTACTATATTTTTCGATTTGTTTTGAAAAATAAAATGAGTGTTAGTTGAAATATAAATTATACATCTATAAGATAGTATATAATATATACATATATAATATATTCAATTATCGAAGTTGAAATTTTTTTTAGGATTCTCTCATTATTTAGTGAAATGACAGTGTATTACTGCAGTATCTTGAAAACCTCATAATTCAACCAGAGATAAAGCATATGATTTATGGCCGTTATTTAAGATTAAGCTAACTATGTTATTGGAAGAGAAAAGTTGCCAGGAAGATACAAAGTTCGGTCTCGCATCCCGAACTTCAGCTGTAACTTTAATTTTCTTCCGACCGACGTCTTAAAAACTGTTGCAAAGACCAAAACTTTACAAGATCCTATTGATTAAATGTTATTTTTAAAATATCATACATCCTACATTAGAAAACATTGATTATCACTACAAAATTTTTTAAATTTTTGATGCAGTATTTATTTTATCCATTTTTGTCTCATGGCTACCTTTAATTTTACTTTAATGTATCATGTTTTTATTAGGTCAATAAGATTTTTTTTAAATCTCTATTTGTTACAGTATTAAATACAATGAAAGTTTTTTACGTCCCTGTTCAACCTCAAGAACTTCGAAATTATGTTTTGAGAGTTTTTTAAAGATATTCATCTCAATATGAAACATTAGTTTAAGATGAATTAATATTTGAATAATACTATTGGATACATCTGTTGTATATTACATTTAAATTTTTATTTATACTTTTAATTTTTATTCAAAGACTTATTTTGATGATATCTAAAGATTCGAGCTAGAAAATCTTACGCGAATTTTGGTCTGTTTTCTCTCAATGTGCGTCCCTTTGCTGCTTTCGACCCCCTGTTCTGGCTTCGAAAAAAGGGCGTGTGGTTAACTACAAAATCCTTGAAAATTTATCTTCTTCACGAAATAAAGAGCGTCAAGTATAAAAGAGCACGAGTACGGCCAAAAGAACGAGTGCGAACATCAGTAGATAAAATGAAAGAGAGAAAGAGAGAGAGAGAGAGAAAGAGAGAGAGAGAGAGAGAGAGAGTGAGACAGACAGACAGAAAGACAAAGAGAGGGAGAGAGAAGCGTCATGGAGCTGAAAGATGGCGCAACGGAGAGAGAATTCGGAGGAAGGTCGGCGGAGAAGAAAGATAGTCATCGAGAGCAGAAATCGCTATAGGACCCCGCGGAGAGATGCAAAGCAGTGAAGTCTACTTTGCCGCCAGAATCATTTGTCATTGCTGAGTAATCGCAGAGTTTGCCAGCCCCCGCCCTTCTTTCTCGGCTGTCCCTCTTTTCTTTTCGTAGGAAGCATTTAAAAGTACAATGGAGACCACTTAACTTTCTCTGGCTCGCTGCTCGACGGGTCTTATCCACCGTAGACTAGTTTACCTTTCGCGAATATGTATCTCTCTGACGCCATTCATCCACCTCGACCTTTTAAATCATTGGCTCGTGCATGTTCTTCCTTCTTCATTCAGAATTGAAGCAATTATCTTAAATTAAAAGAAAAGCGTTTATATCTATCACTCTTCCTTGGCAAAGTTAATTATTAAAAAAATGAAGGCTCGTGAAAAATTATGAAACATATGACTCGTTGCATTTTTTAGTTTATTCTATTTATCCAGAGCTATATTTGACATAATTGTCATGTTATATATTTTATGTGTCTTTTTGTAAACTTATTAAAAGAAATCTTTTAAAAAATATTCAGATACACTTTCTTTTGATCTTTTTAGTTTAATTTCGTTTCAGAAAAAAATCACTCATTTAGATTATTATTAGCAGTTTGTCAAATAAACATATTCAATTTGAATAGAAGCTTGAAGATTAATTCAATTTGAATAGAAACCGGAAGTTAGCAATAAGAAATACATGTGAATAAAAAACAAATTTTAAAAAATTTAATAAATTACGATAAATATATAGATTCGTATATAAAAAAACATTATAGATCTTAAGCTATAGACGAACTTTTTTCAAATGTAATTTGTAAAAAAATAATGAAATAATTGCATAAATAGACTTTAAAAAAACTGCAGAAACATAAAAATAAGCAGCAGACAATTCATTAGCTACTTAATTTGATGTAAATAATAATTATAATGTTCAAATGAATTATGGTAAAAATCTAATTGATAAATGTATAATTCATATATCTTCGAATTATATAAAATGAAAATCTAAGTAAAAACACTATAATGAAACAACTATGTAATACAATGACTTCCTGAAATGCGTTAATACTTTGATACAATAAGCTATCTACTTATTACTCCTTATTATGAAAACTTTTTATAAAATAAAATGTTGGGGAAAAAACATTAATATTCCTGCAATTTTGTTCAACATAATATACAGAAATATTTTTCTAAACGAAACTGAAAGACTGCCCTTTACCAAATACAAATTTTATTAACACGAAAATGAACCTCTTTCAACTGTGCACATACAAACCGATTCATATCGATAGTTCTTAATCATTGTTTATTTTTAGTAATATACAAACTGCAATAAGGAATAAAAGAGGTAAAACTGTAGGAAGAAAACGAGAGAATAGCAGGAGAAGAGGCAACGGTAGCGCTTCTCAGGTCAAAGTAAATGAGAATTCTGTAACCTAAAGGGCTTCGGGATCTCGACGACAATCGCAGTGAAAGACGAGCGAACAAAATGCGCGTAAAATACGTCACTATATTGAATAGTGGAAATTGGGAAGGTGCAGTCCAGACGGAAAGATTAAAAAGTCTCATCACAGGAAGTTGCTGTGAGAAAGAGAAAGAAAGAGGAGGTGGCATGGAGAAAATGAGCCAGAAGCACGTCTACATAGAAGAGACATTAAAGAGAAAAAGGCTTTCACTAAAGTAATGGCATAGGATATGCTCAGATGAATCCAAGGTGTAGAGTAGATATTGATTTTTTTATACGAATTGATATATATATATATATATATATATATATATATATATATATATACATTCCCCATCTCGCCTTCGCTTGAGATTCTAAAGTAACCGACTTATCAAATAGTTAAATACTCTATGTTTAACAATATATTTCCTATAGATGACTTTACCTATGGTAATATTTCTGCAGAAAAAAATCAAGAATCCTGCCTCAGGGTCTCCTGAGACATTATCAGTGGTGTTGCTGCCTTCAGATAGTCCCTTCGCCCTATTTTTCTGAATATTTATAATTTTTGGGGAGTTAATCACGAATATGGTATCGACTTTAAATGGCAATTGAATATTTATTCCTAAATCAATGAAAACTCCATAAAGATCATGGTTTGCCGAATTTATCTTATAAAATAAAAAAGTTCCAAAATATTTTAAACCAAAATCATAGAGTTCAATAAAACACGTATATTTGTTCTATACAGTTGTCGGTACAAATAACATTTCTGAACAAAAGTTTAATAATTCCATCTCGGAATCGCTTGAACGCTTCCCCGTACATACTCAATACAGTTATATAATACAGAACAAAAAAATCGACAAATCGGTTATGTTCGTTTTTTGGAAATTCGCTCACGATCTCCGTTATGGTACTCACATAGCAATTTTTACCATCGCGAGTTTGCTACGATGACGCACTTAAATTTCTGGATGATCGCTGCAGCCCTGGAGCCAAGACTGCATTATCAAAAATTTCCGTGATATTTAAATCGCAGCGATCTTACTGCAAGCATGCACTGTTAAAAAAACTGTACTAAATTCATCACCAAACCAACGAAATGTACTATACCGTTATAAGTTTTAATATATATATATATATATATATATATATAGATATATATATATATTAGCATCGGCTGTCTCAGCTTTACTCGAAAGAGTAATGTAACCGATTTATTAAACAGTTAAAGAATATCTATGTAAACAATTCTGTATCTATGAATATATATTCGTATAGATAATATTTCTGGAGAACAAATTCAACAATCCCATCTAGGGCTCTCCCTGAAGCTTCGACAGTGTTGAGGCTATATTGAGTTAGTCCTGTCACACTATTTTTCTCAAAAATTTTATACTCATGTTTTTGGGAGTGCAGACTACGATATTATATCATAATAATTTCAGACGAACATTCAAAATTTTTTTCCCAAAAGCATGAAAACTCCATAAAAGTCGTGGTTTGCTGAATTTATTTTAAAAAATAAAGAAAATTGTTTAAGAAATTTAAAACCAAAATCTTAGAGTTCGTTAAAATATTTTTTTTACAAACTGTACATTTTCGAGAAAATTTGCACAGTTCCACATTAGAATCAAGTAAATGGACAACACTTATTATTCTTTTATTAATATAAAATGTGTATTTTGCATTTAACTCAACAAAGTGGGGTTCCTATAAATTTTATATAAATAAATTTAGATTGGCGATAGGGTATATAATTTTAGTTTCGTTCCTGAGGATGAATCGTAGCGGTTCGAAACGTTAGACACCAAAGGAGAAAATAAGGTGGTGGGGGCAGCAAATTGTCCTTGAATAACAGAGAATATAGTTCATAATTTTTATTATTTTTATTTTTAGTCTAATTTATTTATAGTAATAAGTTTCATTTCAAATTTTTCTGGGTTATAATAAACAAGGGCAGTCTGATTGTCATTATTTTAGTTAATATATTATATTATAAAGACTGTAACACCGGTAACAATATTTATTAAATTAATTCAAATCAGTCGACTAAGTACAATTTTTAATAGTAATAATAATAATAACAATAACAATATTAATAATATATCGATAAATGTATTATATAAATAATAATTTATAATATGAACCAAATATTTAATATAACATATGGATAGAGTACACCAATTGCCCTGTGACCTTCGGAAACGGCACAGGCGAAAAATTCATACGTGCTTCTGAGGATACTGCAAATGTACGAAAACATTGTTTGATAGTGGAAATCCTATAAAGAGCATGTTATAAAAAATTTACAAAATTATTAGAAACTTTTTGTTTTAAGCAATGATAGAGACCCGTGATGAACGATGATACACGAGGGATACATTGTTCAAATAATTATTAGATTTATTTTCAAGTCGAGTTCAATTCTTAATGCAAGTTATCCACATCTATCCGGAATGCTGCAAGACTTTATAATGTTATGGTAAAACGTACTTTTTTGAATATCTTTTGAAACTCTTAGCTACTTTACAAAATGTATGTCACACAGTAATAATATAAGGTAATATAACTGTAATATATGTTTTTAGTAGCTCACGAGCAAAGAAGTAAAGTATCTTTTTTTAAATTAAGTAAAGTATATTTTTTTAAATTCTCTAGGAACATTACTATCCTTTGCTTCATATTTTCGTATGCTTTCACAAATTCCTTGTTCCGAAACTGCAAAATATATTTTTAATGCATTCTACTCGCACAATCAATTAATGTACAGAAATTATTATAAAAATTTGCTTATATACAGTGAATTATATAACATCTATAACAATATGATTATAATTAATAATAAACAAATAATATGAAACTCGTATGCTTTTCACGTCAATGTTCTTTAAGCCTTCTAAATTATGTAATCTAGTAATCTATCCTTTATATACAACATTTCATAAAGATACCTCTTTGCAATTGCATAAAACATTGACAGCTTTTATAGGTTCGTTAATGTGTCGCCAGATGTACTACTTTAACTTGTTTATACTATTAGATAAATCAAAAAAACGTCAAAAAAACAAAAAATCTAGCTTTACTAAACACTTACTACACTTTTTTTAAATAATCTCTGTAAGCTGATCACCACGCTTAATTTTATTCCACGTATATTTAATAAAATAAATTTATAATATATTACATTTATATACATACATGTTTTGTGAAAAGAAGTCTTACAAAAAGCCTCACAAGGCTTATTAAAACTACTTCCAATCGATTCTCTAACAAGCATTTTGAAAAATTAGTCATGCGCGAATTATATTTCTCCAACCTTAAAAACTTCAACGTTCAAATCCCTTCACTTTCCCTATCGCTAAGTAAATTCTTATGCACATACCGGACCTACTACCTTACGCGGCTACTTCCATCGACTCCATTCCCCAGAACCCAACCGATTTTCAATGCTAAGTGCTTGTATGTAGAATGCGGCGTGTCGTGCCAGGGCAAACACCAAATTCGATTAGATTTGCGGAAGCGCAGGTGAGCGCTCTTTGTGAAGCCGAGCGAGCAGACGCGCATTAGTGTCTGGAGGGTTCTGCTGCCGAAGGTCAAATTTGCATCATCGTAACAGACTGAGTGGCCTAGCTCCTCGCACGTACTCCGCCTCTTGTTCATTTACGATCATCGTTCGGTACGTACAAAGTGTTAGCTTTTGTAATGTTCATAATAATGCAATGATCCAATTTCCTGGTACTACGTATTTAAACGTTATTATTTATCTTTTTTAATTTAATTAACTCTAATCCCAGGATTAATAAAACTTATCTTGCCATTTTTAACAATTAAAACGAACGGTAGTTTGTTATTGAGTACATAGAATTATACTTAAACACAATGAAAAAAATTAATTGGAATTAATGCAAAGTTTGTAATCTTTCGCGAATATAACACGCCGTTCAATTAGTCCCGAGACTACCAACAAAAAAAAACATTTTCTTTCAAAAATCATTTTTATTCATCAATATAATCTTCTTTTGAAGTGATACAATCGTTCCGACGACTTTCCAACTTTTCTATTCCATGTTTATAAAAGGACTTATCATTTGCTTTAAAATAGGCTTCAGTGTAGGCTAAAACTTCCTCATTCGAGCCAAATTTTTATCCTTGAGCATTTTTTTGAGATCAGCAAAGCCAGTAGTCGCTGGGGGCTAAATCTAGCGAATACGGGCAATGGGGAAGCAAATCAAAGCGCGACTCGTTCAATTTTGCCATTATTGTTGCATGAATTTTTTTTCTCGTTCATATGCAATCGTTTTGCTGCGATCTTCTCCTTCAAACGTACTAACAAGAATGAAATGTTAAATAAGAGCATGGCTATATTTAAGCTGATGGAAGACAAGCGTGTGCAAGTGTGAAGTTTCTAATAATGTTAAATATATGTATTATATATTTCTTATATATATATATATATATATATATATATATATATATATATATATATATATATATAATGGTGCCAAAAATAACAACATAATTTGATGTTTCAAATAATTAAATTTTGTAATTATTTATCTATAATTTTCAAGAGAACTATGCGTTATGGGTCACTCTGTATGAAAGAACTTTGCATTTGCAGCATCCGCTCAGGAGTAGCTATGTGTCGTGAAAGTACAATTGATAGAAGATCCACCTCCATATTTTTCTCGACCTTGTACCTGGACCTCACCGATGGGTAGACTAATGGTAACGGCTTTGTAACATTTATATACTTTGTTACTAAGACGAAGAAGTTTTTTATCTAATAATATTTGTTGATTGTATTGCTAAAAAGAAATAGTTTGTTAAATAATAAATCAATTATTTGTGAATTTTTGTCAAGAAAAAGTAAAGCAATGTTTTTTATAATAGCTCAACTATTTGTTAACTATAGTTCTAAACATAAATAGTTTTTTTTTTTATAATTATTTAATTATTTATTTATTTACAATATTAATTTAATTAACTGTAGTAAAATATTACTTTATTTTGGTTCTTGTGATTTCAAACTTTAAATTTTGGATTAAAAAATATAAGTATTTCTAGTTACTTGTTTAATTTGAAAAATTCGAATTAAATAATTATTAGATTAATTATTACCAAGTATACACGTAAGTTTGCAGCGTTGTTTTCCAAAATGTGAGGTTTTATTATTAAAATATGGTTCCATATCCTCTATTCAATATATCGTCCATCACAAGCTTTCACTTTTTCTCAACATTCTAGTAATTTATGAATCCCGGCCCAAAAAAATTTCTTGTCTTTCGAGCCCAAGAACCCATCGAACCAATTTTTGTTTCCCTCTGCTGAACTAAAGCACGTTCCAGTCAGAACTTTCTGCATTGATCGAAACAACTGATAGTCAAATGGTGCCGAGTCTGGAGTATAAGGCGGGTGAGGCAGAATTTCCCGTCTACTATTCTCCAAATAAATTTTAACCGAAACCGCACCATGTGGCTCAGAGTTATCGTGATTCAAAATGACGGACTTACGCCTGGTCTCATATTCTGGCCGTTTTTCCTGTAATGCTCGTATCAAGTGAATAAGTTTCAACGTCTCTTGACTTCAATTCGTATGGCACCTAGTTCTCAACCTTTTTCGTAAATCCCAATGCTTTTATGCGTAGGAAAATTGTTTGTTATGTAATGCCCAATAATGTAACAAGTTATTCTTGAAACTGATACGGATGCTCATCCAGCAAAGCCTCTGATTCCTCGTCTTCAAAACTTTTCGGCTTTCCGGAGTCTTGTCTTCAACATCAAAATCACCACTTTTGAAGTGTTTGAACCACTCGCGGCAGGTCGCTTCACTAGTATATTCCACCCTATAAGTTTTTAAAAGCTATATATAGGACAGAGAAGCGAAATGCTCAAACATAATGCTGTAAAGTTATTGATATTAGGTGTACAAATAAGTTTCCGCCGTTTCGAGACGGCGCCACCGATAAGATAACATCGAAATTATCAGGTGTAAAAAGTCGTATAGTATATGTTGACATTTGGAAACAGTATAAACTTTTAATACCTCTGACTTTTTGCGAGAATTACTTAGTTTTCATCGTGCTAAGATGTCAAGTTTTGAGCCAAGTAAGCGTCATTTGCGGGAATTGTTAATTTACTTCTTTCATTTAAAGCAATCTGCAGCTGAAGCACATCGGCTACTTATAGAAGTATATGGTAATGTTCATTTGAGAGTAGTTGTCGGGAGTGATTCCAAAAATTTAAAATTGGTGATTTTGACGTGGGGGACAAAACAGGCAGTGGAAGTCCCAAAGTGTATGGTGACACAGAATTGGTAGGATCAGCTTGGAGTAACGTATTATGAAATACTTCAACACAATCAAACCGTCACCGGAGAACATTACCAACCACAGCTGAAGCAATTGAGCCGAGCATTTAAGATTAATCGTCCACAATATGCCCAAAAGCACGATAAAGTCATTTTTCAGCATAACAACGTTCGATTACATGTTGCAAAAATCGTGAAGGAAACGTTAAAAGCACAGAAGCTACCCCACCCGCCGTATTCACCAGACATTGCTCCTTCAGACTACCACCTATTCCGGTCGATGACTCATGGTCTGGCTGAGCATCACTTCACTTCTTACGAGGAATTGAAGAAATGACTCGATTCGTCGATCACCTCAAATGATGAGCAATTTTTTAGACGGGGTATCCACTTGCTGCCCGAAAGATGGTCAAATGTAGTAGAAAGTGATGGGCAATATTTTGAATGACATTATTTGTACCTTTTTTACAATAAATTCTTATTTCTTTATAGAAAACGTAAACTTATTTGTACACCCAATAGATACATAATCTACAAATATAACGCACGAAATCTGATATTTCTGCCCGGGATCCATTAGTGACACCATATTTTGTCAAAAGGCTGGCAATTTACTTGTACACCCAATAATATTAATGTAAAGTAGTATGTATATTATTAATATTAGTATAATTAGCGTATTTAAGGTAATTAAATTAAAATGTTAGTGTAATTAATTATATTATATAACAATATTGTTTTTAGAAAATAACCAGTGAGTAATTCGTTATCTTTTGAATTTACTTATTTTATTAAGCGACAATGAATGTCGTGAAATCTGTTACCAACATATAATAGATGGAATCTTAAAAACTAGTATTTCTCCAATCTGTAAATTTTCCAGTTCAACATTTAACATATATTATAGAAATGTAAGGAATAATATAATTATAAACGACACCATCAAAATTTACGAAAATTATCAAACTAACTCCAAATAATCATTTATTCAAAGCAATTAATAGCGAATCTTTCTTCTTTATCTTCTTCTCCTTCGGCTGGCAGTTCTAAGAAAAATGAATGTTTTAGAAGCCCTGATTACAATAGAGCCCTCAAGATTTTACTAAGCTCTTCGTATCGCAAAAACACTCGACGAACTTCAGCGTATCGCGTAATAAGTCGCGGGGATGATAAAGTTTCTTTCACGGCGAAAGAAGCGCTAGCGCCCAAGGCGGAGAAGGGGTAGCATGGAAGGGCGCGCGCGCGCACGCGGCGTCTCACGGTCGGTTGGCCTCGATTCTATGAGCCATTACCGACGTTACCTTATCTCGACGAAACCGTGAATGTTATCGCTTGTCTTCAACCCCTGGCCACACGATCGCTCGGCCCCTTCTACCGCGAGATAATCTCTCGCTTGCATGACTCCTCGGTTGCCCCCCTCGACCTCTATGGCTCCTCTCGTCATAAACGCGCTGATACGGAGCGCGGAGACGGCTATCCGCTTCCTACCTGTCAGGCATCATCATCGACGATCACTCGTTCACCGTCACGAGAACGAAAAGGGTCAATATGTTCCTATTCGGCTCTGATTGTATAAATTAAAATCAAGAAGTTGAAAAAATTTACTCGTGTTAGACTGCTGTTGATTTTTCATTGGTATCAGGGCTTATCAAAAACTGATTCGTATCTTTTTTCGTCTTTTTTCTTCTTCAATGTTAATGGCGTTACTCTTGATTTTTTTCTTTGTCCTTGAATTTATTTTTAAGAACTCTAGTAAAAATTCTCTCATTGTTTTTAACGTCAAATTTAGAATTTTTTACTTTCTCTTTCAAGAATTGTTTTTCCAAGATAGTTATAAATCTGTGTATAATTGCTTCTTTTTATTTTTTATACTACTATGCTCTTTATAGATGCAGAGTATAATAATATTCTTTTTTATTTGAGGTAAAAAGCTTTTTCTAGAAAATAGTTAGAGTTGAGCTGAAAAAAGGGAAATTCGTCGTATTTTTTTTTTATTAATATTTGTACATCAATTTTTAATATCTTCAAAGTATTCTCCCTTGACCGCAATGCACGTCTGCTCACGATGCTTGCATTAGTTCAAAAATTTTTTAAAGTCATGTATCGGGATATTTTTATATGGGATAAAAATAAATCACAGAGGAGCAAATTCGGTGAGTAGAGGGTAAATGTTTGATGTAATAACGTTTTTCGTCAACAACTAATTTACGGTGAGAGCGGTGTGTGCTCGCTTATGAGAAGGTGAACATAATTTGTACGTAACCAAATTTCCCTTCAGAATTCCCTTCTGAATCATTCCCGTAGCTTTGAGATGTTTCCATATTACTTGTCCAATAGCCCCAATAATGATGATAATTCGTATTGTACTGAACAACAGTATATAATGCGTCTAGTTCGAAATCTTCGAAAATATCTTTCGCCGCTATGCCGGTCCTCCGCATCAACCTCACTGCTCTTAAAGTGTTGAAACCCCTCTCAATAGGTTCTTTAAATAAGAGCAGTCTCGCCGTATGCATTTGACTGTATTCTATAAGCCTCAAGCAAAGTTTTCTTCAAATGAAAGAAGAAAATCAACACTTTCCGTCTAAATGACGAGAATTTAGCTCAAAAATCTATTCTGATGCAACCACAAATTTCCTAATGTGGACCTCTAGTTATTTTGGAAGATGTCCAACATTACTGTCTGAAATTTTTAACTTGCCAATTTCAATCGGCATTAACTGTTGCAGCCATCTGTCGAAAAACGGGGGAAGCAAAGTTGCGTACCTAATATTTTACTTACATTTGGTTTATTTTTATATTGTCTATTATGATTAAATGAATTATAGTTATATTATAAATGTTATAATTAAATTGTTTTTTTTTTATAACTAAAAATATTTAATTTTTAATTTTAAAGTGAACATTATTTTTACATTTCTAGAAACGTTATTAAAAACATTATTAAAATCTCTCATATTTCGATAGAAACAGCCATTTGTTTATTTCCAATTGTTATTTCAGATAAGTTAAAATAATTCACGTAGATAGATACGTGTATATATGCTATACTTTACATAGAGATATATATTAATTATTTATAAATTTCGTCAAATAAACAATTCTGAATACATAAAAAGTTAATAGGACGGCATGAGGCATTATACCCGAAGTTAAATTAATTTTTTATGACTATTATTCTTAATAATCATGTGGGTGAGATAGACGAGGAATACCAATATTATTATGATTAAACAATTGCAAATTAGAAATAAATACCCGTATTAGAACAATATTTATTTTATTATGTTTTTTTATTTAAGCATCAAAATGTTTTAACATACATTTATTGTTTTTTTAGTAATTTTTGATTATTTCCTATTGACTATTTATACTTCTCTCCTCATTAAATCATGCACATGATGTAGTAAAGCAATTTTTTTGATAATAAATTCTATTTCAAGGCACAGGATGTAAAAAAGCATATTATTACAAACAAAATATTTCTATTAAATCGTTTTTTCAAATATTCTTCATTATTGTTAATTCACGTCATGCGATCCTATAATAAGAGCTGAATAAGAATTGGTGTTAATCAAAAGGTCTACTTATACTAAATTATGTAGATTTGCATGAACTTTAAAAAACAATAACGAGAATAAACGAGATAATGTAAAATTGCTGGCATAAAATATTTTTTGTTTACCATATAGATATATTAATTTAAATATTCATAACTAAAAGAATATTAAAATGAATATGTATTATTTAAATAAATATATGTAATAGCGTACTGGATGTAATGTGAGACATACATATATATTTAAGAGAATGACACATCGTAGAAATGAGAAAAACTTAAGTTACTAAACTTAACTTAAAGTACTACGAGGTAGATTGTAATCAGAGTTACCTCACTCAATCTAAACTACATCTGCCCTCATCAGTGAAAGAAGAGTTTTAATTATAATCTATTAATTAAAATAATATTGTTGAAATGGATATGCATTTATTAAAAACGTGTCTTTTTTCAATTGTGAGACCACGGCTTATAATTTCGTAGCTTATTTTAATTAATTATATGTAAATATTATAAAATTCATGTATTGACATTGCTATTCTATTCATTATATGATTTCAGAATTGAAATTTGTTCTAGTGCTTAATAGATAACACATAAAGTAACAAATATTTCCATCAGTTTTTTGTTAGTTTATTAGAAAACAGTTGACATTGTATTTTCTAATTTTTAAAAATAATAGATACTCAAAAATTGTCTTTCAAATATAATTTGATACCGAATTACGTAAAATGAACATGATCAAATACAAGGACAATTTTAATACCAAATTGCTTCGTTATTATTAAGTAAAATCCTATATTATAATATAATATAATATAATTTACTATAATCCTCATACTCAGGGCACAGATCGGCGTACTAAAGCGTAGATAGACTCAAACATACAAAATTTCATTGAGAGAAACGTCACAATTACAAATCAAAATTTATCTACATCTTTCTAAAAAATAAAAAAGCCTATAAAAAAGTCATAATTTTACATAATTTTTGGGGACAAGCTGTAGATATACTTAATTAAAATTGTGCAAATCCATAACAAATACGCTTTAAGTACTTAAGCATTTAATTCTATAATTCCAAATTTATTTCTTGTTTAGAATTTAAAAAAGAAAAAATAAATTTTCTGTTTATTTATGCTATTAATAATGAGTTTTTACAGACTTTTATTTCTTGCTAATAAAATATTAACGTTACATTACAGAATAATATCTGTAATGTTATTTTTATAAAATATACAGTTCGACTATTCTAATTTTCTTTAAGATAAAGTTACAATAAATTTTTATTTCTATTATTTCAGACTTATGTTTATTATTTTTAAAGTAAAGGCAAATAAGAATACGAAAAAACGTATAATAGAATCTTTTTGATCTGTAAACGATGAATAAATATAAAAATTAGGTTTGCAATTAATAAAAGGAGAAATTATAAAATTAAATGTCTTGATGTTTGTGATTTTTCTTATTTATTTCCTAACGATAAAATTTGCTAATAAGAGACAGTGTTAATTTTCTATTTATCATTTATTCTGTTTAAATGTATTTTATACGATAATAAATTTCAGGCAATGTTAAAACAAAACAATTAATGTTAAAGTTGATATAAGTAGACTTTGGACATTATAGATTTTAATATAGCAGTGAGCAATATCTTATTTATATCTGAAATATATTTCTAAAATAATATTTTTGAAAAATTCAGTTACAATTGATCAAAACTAACGAGTGATACAGTTCATTGACTCATAAAGAAAGACTCATTTTCCACCTCCCAAGGACACAAATTAGATGATATAATGCGATAAGAGGTGAAGAAACTCGTAAAGGGTTTTCGCACATAATTGAGGAAGTGACTCGATCGATCTTTCCATTATCTTGGTAGTCGCCGAGGGAGTACGAACTTTAAAGAGAAGTAGAAGCGACAGAGACAGAGAGTCTAAGGGCTAAGGATTGCAAGCAGTACGAAATTATATCTCGTCCGGCCACGGCCTCGGGCGAGACTCCAATAGATAACTCGTACGGTGAAAATGCGTCCTTATCCTAGATGGTGTACTCATCGGTTGTATATCTTTATCTGTAATTTGTTATACATGAAAATACATGTGCTGTTCAAGATCATGAGATGGGTTGAAACGATGGAGCCTGTTATTGAAATGTCAGCTGATGAAGTGAGATGGAAATAGAGATCTTGTGGCTGGCATAAAGTTAAATAAATTGATCAACTCCATTTCTGTTAGCGCTCGCCTTTGGGGAGGGGCGGGGGGAAGTCTCGACCGCAGGAACGGTGAAGGAGAAGGGAAGAGGAGGCAAAACTCCTGCAACAGCGGAACTGTTCGGCGCGCGAACTTTTTGGCGCCCAGCGAAGCTCCTGGTTATTTCACCAGTGCGTAATTAAGGGATCGTTTTAATGGATAGGAGGCGCGCAAGAACAGTTATTGTATGACCGAGTCTCGCGCAAGGTGTAATTGCTTTTTGATTGACTTCTCTTTTACAAATAAAGCGCATGATTCTAACTAATTCATTTGGATCTCTGGACTCGCAAATTAGATTGAAGTTCTATTATTTTGGATTCCTCGAATCATTAGTATTGTCGATTCTTAAGAAAATTTTTAGCTACATTATGTATTGCATTAAATTTAAAATTACATTCGCAATTTATACCTTGACTTATGCAACAATGTTGAATATGATTCAGAAGAGTTTTGGTGGAAGTCATTAAAAATTTTTTTCTTTGATGCTCAAGTTTAGGTCTGCACTGTATTATTGAACAGCAAAAGTTTCATAATCAAGAAGAAAGAAGTTTCTAAACTACAGAATATAGAAAAGTTTAAGTGATTGATGTGGTCATTTGATTATAAGACTAGTTAAAAGTTTTTGCATCAAATATGAATTTAATTTCAACTTTAAATCAGTAAATTTCGAATCCAGTTTATTAACTGTTAATGTTCTTCAGTTCAGATTATAACATTTGATTCTTGGAAGATGATGACAAAATAATTTCAAAATATTACAGAATACCATTCTCATACAAAGTATAGAATTTAAATAATAGTATATTAAAGTATATGTCAACTAAATAATTACATAAGTCAATTATAGCTCAGTACGCTCACAAAAGAACTACTTCGCATATTAAAAACATGCATGCTAAGTTGAATTTCGTGCATACAGTCTTAAAATAGTACCTTTCAACACGTGTATGGAGGTAGATTATAGACCTCTTCAGAGTAAAAATTAACTCATCAATGTTGAGGCCTATTTTAGATGATAAATACCGAAAAATTATGTGAAAGATGTGATTTTGAGGTTAGAGTAATTTAAAAACGATATCTCTCACCGAATCGCGATGTCGCATAAGATTCTCTTCAATAAAGCATATGCTAAAATTACAGTACCATTAAAATAGATGTATATACCAAGGCATATCTTTTCTCGAGAAATCTGGAATGATATTACCAATTGTTCAAAACAGAAATAAGGGGTGTATAAAATAATAACATTATAATGAGTTTGTTAATATACTAATAAATATTGAACGTATTGGTTTATAATTTGATGTTACGCATTCGGCAAATATAGATACGATTTTACCAATATCTAAGAGTAATCTTGGTGTTGTTGGGTCTAGTTATTGTAAGAATATTGGTCTTGGTAACACTATATTATCTGAAATCTTTTATGTATATTGAAAATTGTTACGAATCAAATCATCATAAAAAATACTTGTATTGTATAATTGTATAAGTGCTGAAAAAAATCTATATACATATATATATATATATATATATATATATATATATATATATATATATATATATATATATATATACTATACATTCCTTCCGAACGAATTCTTTCAAGCCGAAACATCATAATATTAAACCAGAGATATCCACTAATAGATAAATCAATTTGAATTTTATAAGTTTACCATATTGTTCCGTGAACGAAGATTATATATTTAATATATAAGGTTGTATTAACTGTTTATAGAAATGCGATATGAGGCGCTCGAACGGCGTACAAAGGAGAGCCGAATGTTATGCTCTTTATCATTGCAAGGCTTTTCTAGTTCTGCGCGATCCTCGGTCGAGTTCGAACGTCTCCGCGTGCATCGCTTCTTTTTCTTCCATTTTCTTTCACTATTACATCAATTGTAATACCGGTTAAAATTTAAGCTATCACATTCATTTTATTTTTCATTCATTTCATATATATAATACAATAAATAATTGTGCAATATACAATTATTTAATATACAAAACAAATTCAAGAACCAAGTTCTTGATGAGGCAGACGGAAGTCTGACTCCCCGGGCTCGGTGTATAGTGCAACAGCACGGCGTACTTCGGTACGCATTCAAAGCATAACACAATACAATAAATCAATTGAGTATTAATATTACGTGGGATTTTTATGCCTTTAAGGCTTTTCCCCAATAAGAGCCAATAAAAAATTTAATTCATTAGCTTAATTATTGTGTTTTATTTGTTCATCCTCTATCTATACGAAATAAGAAAATTTCTCCATGTTGGCCAGATTTTCAACGCACCACATATGATTGTAATAATTTAGGTGTATTATTATTATAACTATTATTTGAAAGCGAACATTAAACATGAGCAAGACAATATTTTAGTAAAACTTTTCTTGTCTTACTATTGGGAAAAAATTGGCACTTACTATGGTTTACGTTTAAAATCCCGACATCTGCTGCGCAGTATTTTGATGACATAATGACAGCTTTTGATAAATGCAAAGACGCGGAAATGTGAAAAGAGGGGCACTGAAGCCTAAAGAAGTTCATGGTGAGTATCCAAATCGCTAGCAGATGTACTTTTACAAAGGTATGATCGAAAACCTTGTATCTGCGATTAATCGAACCGAAATGAACAACCACAAAACGTATAACAGATTGGTCACTTCAAAAGTCGAAGTTACTAAAGCAGTAATAAGGGCACCTCTAAAGTTGGTTTTTTATAGCCGAGAAATGCAAAAAAAATCACTTCTACAGAAAAGGTGAGGAAGTCTTGTAAAAAAATTTCAATCAGAGGGAGAAAAGATGTAAATCACAAACCTAAGAAAAACTAGAAGAACTCCCGTTAAAACTGAAACTGAAACAGATTTGGAGTAACTTGATCTTTAAAAAATCTAATGTAAATATTTGAGTGCGAATTTCCAACCAGGAATAGTTTAAGATAGCTAATTATCAAGGATATACTTAAAAACATGTCGCGAGATCAGGCAAATTACGCGATTTACGGCCAACATGGAAAGCTGGCATAAACAGAAGAGGAGTTCTCTGTCTCTGGATTCAGTAGTTCCCGCTTCGAAACGGCGAAGAGGAGCAATACCACCAGCAAGTCCGTGGTTGGAGGCACACCGAAGCTTTAAGGGAAATTACTGCAACGGAAGAGAATCTACATTGAATGGCTGTCCTATCAATTGCAGAATGACCTTCGAGTAACACGGTGCTTGAAATGTCAGGGCTACAGGCACAGGAAAATACTGCAAAATGAACAGACCTCCCCCCATTGCAGTCTAAAAGGCAATTGGCAGTCAAGATTTTCAAGAGGACGATCTGGCACCGAGTGCGTAAGCTGTACTGAGGCGATACAATCGCACAGCCATAATTTAATGGATATCAAATATCTATCGTATGAAGCTGCTATGGAAAGGCTTGTTAATTCAATGAACTGTGGCCCGTAAAGTACAAAAGAATTAGATTGGAACTATTCTGAGTATTGCGCAGTTGAATGTCAGAAGAGCGTGCAGGATTACTGCAGAAATTCAGCGGAAAGGTTTAGATAAAGGAATACACATCCTAATTCTGGAAGAGCGATTCCGCCGTAATGGGAGAATTGGAAGTTTTGTGATATGAATTTAAATAGTACTCGATTCAAAGAAACACCTCCTGAGCGGCAGTATCAATCCTGACACCTGAGATACTTGTACTCAAATTCATTCATCTCACTAACACATACTTTGCTGTGGTGAAAGTGATAATGAGATTTTCAACAATATCGATCGATAATTTCAGCTAACCGTGGCTATAGAGTTGCTTCTTACATCTAAGTAAGGTGCTATATGCACTTCAGGAAAGGATGTTGCTCATCTGCATTGATGCCAATGCTAGATCTATCCAAATTGAAGAAGATTTCAAGTAAATTTCTGTACAATATTATGTGTATTTTTATTATTCTGTTTTATTGACATAAAAAATATGAATGTAACACTTTAAAAAAATATTAAATATTATATATTTTAATAATCAATAAATATCGTTCGATCTCATCTAATGACTATGATCATGGCTTTAAAACGATTAGTCCCAATGGAATTTTTTCTCTTCTTGTATCATACCTTTATACCAATCTTTCATTTTTGAGAAAGTAAAATTTTTTATAGCTTACTAATTCAGCAGCAAATTCTATATAACTGAATATTGAGAAAGAGATTTTTCATCATTAATATTTAATTTATTATCTTAAATACTCTTCCGTTTAACTATGCGAATTCGTCTTGAATATTAGTTAGATATATATTAGAATTTGTTCATAAAAACATAAAAGTATTAAATATTGTCATTTACAACTATGTTTTACAATAAAATTATACATCACCATCATTTAACTCGTTATTCATTGTGCATTTCCTTTTCCTCTATTGATACTCACAGTTTTGTCTTTGTCCAAAGTATTCTTTTTAAATCACCTCCAGCATTAACTCTTGCGGTTCGATACTGACAACTATACACTTCCGTTTTTAATCGACATCCCGCTGTTGGCGAAACTCTAGAACAACCGTCCTTGCCTTTGACCCACGAAATTTATGATATGAGAACGATACTAGGTGTTGACAAGGAGAACATTAGAAGAAAGTAAACTGGATGTTTTGAACTCGCTTTCTCTTATGCTAAATCCAGATATTAATATTAATCATTATTTTCTTTCAGAATAGTGTAACAATTGTTTAAAATAATCGGCCCTTCAAAAAGAGTTATTTTTTAATAAGATTTCCATGAAAAACAAAAACTAAGTTATCCTAAGCAATCGTATTTAATCGTTTTTAATTCATATTTTGATCTTCTGGTCCTATTTACCAAATATAATATATAATTTAATACAATAAAAATAAATTTACATCTTTTAGTCTGCTAACATCGTAAAGTCTTATAGAATAAAATAAATTTATTCTTATATGCATACTTCCCATTCTTTTCATTTGACCACAATATTATTCCTCGCAAATATGTGTAGTTATCTAACTAATAACTAATATTATTAAGCTGATTGTGTTCATATCTGCATTAACATTTATTATGCTATGATATGCGTTCTTATTTTTCAAGATTCGTTATTGAGAAAGTACAATTGAATTTATTTCAGAAAGGTCAGCAGTGTATACACTCGAGAAAAATTTTATTGTGCTCATTTACTATCAGGATGGTAAAACAGACAGAGAGAGCCAGAGAGAGAGAGAGAGAGAGAGAGAGAGAGAGAGAGAGAGAGAGAGAGAGAGAGAGAGAGAGTGAGTATAGCCATTAATGAAATGTATAAGCTGTATACTGCTTTCATCTAAAAAATTGAGTCTTGACGCTGGAGCAATTATTGGAGTCCCAAAATTCAGTGCAGCTTATTAGGAGATTGAGCTTTAGGATAATTCTCACAAAAATGAGCATGCTAAAAGGTAATATATTTTTGAGGTATACTCGCATGCATGATTTTTATAATACAACGAGAACTGGACAGTTGCAGGCATCTGTTTCCTTACTGGAAAGACTATTTGCAAAGTGTATTGTTTACACTAAAGCTTACGTCATAATTTTCTTTTACTTCCTCTTACATCGCCCAATCTCACTTTTTTATCCTCTCTTATTGTCTACCAGTGGATTTCCATCTTCTACTAACGTTTTATAACAATATTAATGTTTGTAATGAAGTTAATAAGTCCCTGATATATTGAAAAATTATAGTGAAAATCAAAATCACATTCTAAATATCATATTTTGTACATTATATAAACTTTTACATGACAGATTATTTTTAAATATAATTAAAAGTGAATTTTTAATTACAGTGTAAACTATTTCATTGATCCGTTCAGTGATGGATTTTACGAAGTAAATTATTTGTAAATTGAGCCATTTAATAGAACTATTTTTTGGACTATGAGTATGGTAAGTTTGAATTGAATTCCTTTAATTCCTTTGTAATGTACCTTTATAATTCCTGTATTAGATATATAGCATATGTAATTGAACAATACGCTGGGAGGTTTTATTATTATAATAAGAAAATAACAATGCAAAGTATATTTAAATTAAAAATTGAATTTAATAAAACAAATATGATTAATACAACAACCTTACTAAGCAGAGATCAGAAAAAGAATGTATGTCCGAGCGCTCATACTGCGCTTTTATAAACTTTACTCCCCTCTCAATGGGGTCAAATTTCGAGCGATAAGCTTCACTGGCCGAACGCAGCTCAAACTCTCGCGCAGCCTGACGGTCGGAGAGCCCGAGGTAGCAAACCGAACACGACACCTAATTTCGAACTTCCCAATATTTTCTCAAAGCTAGAATACAACCTATCTCTATATAAGTCCGTAGAATAGCTTTTTTAACGAAAATATAGGGAAGATCCCGGCACAGCACGGATCATTGCTTTTAGGAAGCATAACCTGTTTACCTCTTTTGAAAACCTCAAGATTTTCCCATAGCAAGTATTCGCTCACCTTATGTGTGATTCCGTATACAAGCTATTTTTTAAGGCAAAATCTTCGGTTTTCCCGTCACGGCACGGATCAAACATGTACCTTATGTGTACATATAGTTGGGCTTATAGCGAGAGTTCGTTCGCGATCGTTTCTATAAACTATTATATTAGTAACTATGATTCTTATTTCTTACATAATAAAGAATTACGAAGTAATTTTTCGTGAACTTACTATTTTAAAACAAATATCTGTAAATTTCCAATCTCTGCTGTACAATAGTTTATCATTATAATTCGCTGAATTACTGACGCACGCGAAGCCGCTTTGTCCGAAGCTTAAGAGTCCGAGAGATCACGTTACATTTCCCTTTTCTATATAGGACTCGTTATGACGGTACAGAGAATGTATTTTGTTTATTTAAAATATATACTATATCGAGTCTATATATCATTATGCGAGAAACGTTATTTAATGATTTTATTTTTATCGCATTCGTTTCCGATTACAATTATACTTTAAACTATTAAATTTAACTCTACATAAATACTTAACATAATTACGATAAATCTTACAACTACAAGGTATAAATACATATATTGAATTCATGATAATTTTAAATTAAATACTATAAACGTTTCTTAATATATATTATAATTACAAACTAAAACATTTACGAATATAAACTTACGAACTAAACCATTTAAAAAATATATATAAAATTATCAAATAATATATTTAAAATATCTCTACAGTTACAAATTAAATATTTAAGTGAATATTACATTACACACTAAAAATTTTACTTTTAAAAATAAAAGCTCTTGTGAGTCCGTAACAGCATAAATTCGCATAAAGTTTAAAGTAAGCAAAATAGTAGGTGATAAATCGAAGAAGCAGTAGTACGAACTTCATGAAGGAGCAAAGCAACCTGCCCGAGAGTAAGACTTTGCCGAAAGATGGAAAAGGCCTCCTTTCCCGGATAGGTGGAAAGCTCGATGGCAGCGTATGGTAGGGAAGAGCAGAGGAGCCGCCCGTGGCCAAGCGAGTTTCCTGGCGGGCTATTGATCACCGAAAGACCACCAACAACACGCCCTCTTAATTAAACCCGGACCCGGAAATCCGACCATCGCACTTTCTCGCACCCCCGCCCCCATCATGCTCTCTCCCTTTCTGTGCACTCTACTCTTCTCTTACCTCAATTCCTCTACCTACACATACCCCAAGTCTGATTTATCCGACTCACGTCGAAGCCAAGGAGTTCTTCGGACTTCCGCTTTCTCTGTCTCTCTCTCTCTCTTCCTTCGTTCCCTCCATAACTCTCTCTCTCTCTCTCTCTCTCTCTCTCTCTCTCTCTCTCTCTCTCTCTCTCCCTTGCTCGTCCACTTTCTCAACTTGATTTTCCTACGGTACCCTTTCACCGACTATCTGACCTCTTACCAGCCATGAAACCCGGTCTTCGTTCACTTAATACCCTCGTACCGGGGATGAATTTATGAACAGTTTGCCAAAAAACTACACAAGCTGACTATTCCTCTCTTATTCTTCTTGTTCCATTTATTTGAGATTATACAAATTAAATAATTAATAAATTCATTGAAGAAAAATTCTGCAAGAATTTTTTTTTCAATATATTCAATAAAAACCCATTAATAAATTCTTAAATATTATTAAAACATTAGTATGTATATCTAAAAATTTTACTTTATATTCAAATTCTATATTCAGATTTCTGACTTATTCATTGAATGTGTTCAACAAAATGACTTAAGAGCTATTCATATGTTCTGGGCCGATTAAAAAAAAGTATTGAATTTAACGTTTCCTGAATGAACTTTGTCTCTAGAAAAGAAAAAGTTATGAATACAAGCACAGAGTAATTAAACATGGAAAAGTCTTCTTCAAAGGAGCAAATTTCTGAGTACAGAGCACAACAGGTTAAAATAGTATGCGAGGAAAGTGAAAAGATAAACAAATAGAGGGGGAGTAACCGAGTACTAAGTAGCTAAAACTAGTGAAACAAGAGTAGAAGAATAAAAATGGAAAGAAGAAGCTTCGAAATCTTCTGCTTTTGAAGGCTTCGCTATCAAAGTGCTTGAGCTTGGATATTTAAGAATGAGGACTATAGTACCTCTGCGCTCAATACGGAAAGAAAAGAAGAAAAGAAGAAAAGATGGATAATATAGGTCAAGGAAGAATAGAAAAAAACCGCTTTGTACTGTGAGGCTGGAGCGAAATTATCCCGGGAGTGATGTCTGTTTAAGAATCTTTGAACTTCACGCAGAAAATCAGCTGAGAGAAGGCTAAAACAAAGCTAAGAGGATAAAAATTAGACTACCGGCGTACCGTTTCTCATCATCGGCCATGATCCCTTTCATAGTCGAAAAACTTTAATATTAGCAAAATGAAGTAACTGTATTTATTGTAAAAGTCTCACTTCAAGAGAATTGCTTTAACTTTTGTCCTTTTTTTATTTTACTATGTTTATTTGACAAAGCTTATTTTAGAACGTTTGAGATATTTAGAATTGATGACTGAAAAAAAACGTAATACAAATTTTCTTCATTATTAGAGATAAACTATAAAAAACATAAATACTTCAATATGATATTATTGCAGTATCCATAATTGTCTTAAGCATATCTAAAGACTTATTAGACAACTATTTTAACTCGTCCAATCGTACCAGTAAAGTATAATTCACATATGATATTCTTTTATTACATTCATAAAGGAACTTAGAAATATATTTATTTTAATGATATCATTTTTCATATTGTAAATTATAACATATTTTAAGGTATAGTCAAATAACGGAAGTAGAATAATCTAATATTTGAACATTAATCTAAAATTAAGCATGAGTAAAAATTAGAAATTAATTAGTACCATGTTGAATTATATTTATCTGTATGTACACATTTACATTAGAGGTATTATGATATTTGAGATACATTGCCTACTACATCTATAATATATAATCAAGAACTCGGTGTATATTTTTATTATATTTATTAATTACTGATTCTTATACTTACAATTAGAAATTCTTATAGGGATCCTTATTTTTTTTAGTTAATTTCGAGTATAAATATTGTAATCCAGAAATATTAATAAAATTTAGAAGGTTGTTTAATAACAAATCACTATTTATAAACTAAATAGATTCAAGTTTTTGGTAATTTTCGAGAACTCTAATGAACTCGTCAACGCCATGACCGAAGTTTAAGAAAAAGTGTTTACTTGCCTGTTTTTACCCAACTAAGCTAGTCAACAAAGAAAAATATTAATGGGGTAAACTCAGTTCAAATATATATATATCAAGTCGAGAACAGCCTTTTAACTTTCAAAAAGTTTTTATTATGAACCTTCTTCCTTTTTCAAATTCATTTAATGTATTAAATATTATCATCCAGTTAATTCCGAAAGCGTTCGAAATTTTACTTCCCTTTCATTTCTTTATTTTGAATAATACCAATGCCAATATTAGTGTTGGTTCCACACAAGAAATTTTTGCTCTTACACAGGAAATAACATATATTTCCTACATATCCATTAAATTTTCTCAAAAATAGTTTGCAGACTGGAAGATTTGTTCTTGACACATTAAAATAAAATACTGCGTTTAATGTATTAAAAACTCTACAATATTTAGATCACACATGCTGATAAGATCATCCAATACATACTATATCTGAAGAAAGTTATATGAAATATTGCCTATTATGACAATATTAGATATCCAGTTCTGAGGAACTATTTTGTTAAGAAGTAAGTGTCAAATTTCATTCAAATATCCATATTACTTTATATGAGTTCTAATTGATTTAAAATGCTTTAACATATTGTCATTCATATATGATACCTATTGATTTCGTGTGATTTTAAGTCTCCTGTGATCTTAAGAGCTCTCTCTCTCTCTCTCTCTCTCTCTCTCTCTCTCTCTCTCTCTCTCTCTCTCTCTCTGTTTCTCGATCTCTCACAGCTTCTCATATACGCTTCCACTCTACTTCCGCTGGATTGATTATAGTAAACCTGAATGCATCGATTTGTTCATACATTTTTGTGATTGAATGTTATTCTACTGTCACAATGGTCTAATTACATGTAATAAAAGTCACCAATAAAATTTTCTAGATTTACGTCACAGTGGCCACGTAATACAATTCAAATAAATTAGGATTTCATTTTAGAACGCACAAAAAATATTTAAAAGCGGACTTGAAAAGATAATAATTCCCTATTACTTAAATTATATTCGTAAATTGAAAGACTATAGACGACTCTAAGTTTACCTAATGTAATCCTAAGCGTAATACACGACAAATCATAAAAAATTAATGGTTATATAATAAAAATACTTAACCTGAATTCCATTACCAACACTTGCATGCTAATGTTTTTCAATTTTCAAAAACAAAATATATTTATTATATTTTTCAACATCCTTCTCGTTCTTTCATTCATTTAAATTTGATAAAGATGTTAATAAATACCTCGTATATCATTATCAACACAATCAGCAGCAGCTTAATTTCCATAAAATAATGCCTGTTATTCTATAAGAATCGAATCGTTGTATAACTAATTAATCATATTACTTGTTCATTAATTCTGTCGAGTCTTTTGTACTATAAATACTTAACGGAAATCATAAAAACAGCAAGAAAATCATTTTATCTATATTTTAAAAAATTTTATGCACCGTATTAGTTATTCAGTACAAAATTATTGAAGAATGTTGAATTTATATTTGCCGTTCATTTTTTTTATTATCAACATTCACTGGCAAGGTAAATAATATTAATAATAGTTATTAATTTAGTATTTGTATAACTGTGGCAAATATTAGAGTATGGCAAAAATATCAATTTTCTCTGCAAGAGAGACAAAATACGGAGAATTCTTTACAGAAATTTGAAATTATTACTGCATAAATGAAACTTATTCATATATAATATATTTTATTGTAAATATTTTCATTATGTTCACAGCATTTGAAATTGATACATAATAAAAAATTGATGAACAATATTGATGGAAATAAACAATAATAAGATAGATAAAATGGTACAAGAAAACAAAAAATGATAAAAGATCAAGAAAACATAAAAATAGATGAAATTTATTAACTTACGTATAATAGATATTTCATTGAAATCCAAATATTGACTTTGATAATATCTTTTACTTTTAAAGATCTATGAAAATATTTAATAAAATATGTTCATTTTTTTACTATAAAAGCTTATTCATGTGGTCAATAATATATTAAATAAATACTGAATGAAGGGGAAAATATCAGAATAGAATTTCACTATTTAAATCATTTTTTTAAAATCAATTAAAAAAATATTATGAAACTTTAGTTATAGATAATAATTAGACATTGATGTTATATAAATTTAAATCGACCATACACAAAATTAAAAATATGTATTTATGAAATCATTCCTTCATTCCTTTGCTTTAGCCTCAGCATTACTCAATGAAGGTCTTATTAGTAGTTCTGTGGCACCAGCTGGAACATTTACTTATCAAGTTGCAATTATTGGCAGACAAAATTACTCAGATGAACTAATTTTAATATGCGGCGGTGCTATTATTGGAGCACATCACGTACTAACTGCTGCGGAATGTTTTGTTACTGTCGAAGGATTTCTTCGAAATTTTACCTTTTCAATTTTTTCGGATTATTTTAATCAAGACATTAGGAGAGGCTTTGAAATTCGTATTAAATCAATGTTCTTCTATCCTGGAGGTTCCTCAAGAAAACATAACCTGGCAGTCGCGAAGGTTAATATACTTATGCCTATGAACTGTAATTCTTATGTCGGAATCTTTGACTGATTTTAGTATCTTATTAAGACCGTATCTCTGTTATATTTTAAAAATGTGGATTGATAATAATGATTATATGAACCAAACTAGCATGGTTGAAATGTTATAAATATAAAGTCTTAACTTTTTTTCAGCTCGCACAACCTTTTGCTTTGGAATATTATCGACACCTAAAAATCCTTGACATGCCAAATGAATTAGATATATTTTGGGGTCGTCACGGTCAAGTGGCGGGGCATGGATATTTTCGTTATCGTGCATACTTTAATGCACGCGGCCAAATTCAAGAAACAGGCATCGGTACTGACTACCGTCTTAGGAATGGAACTGTTATAATCACGGTAAATACTAACTGTGTATTGGATTTCGACGACATTGATTTCGACTATCAGTTTTGTGCTTTGATGTATCCAACTAGAGCAGATGAAAGAGTTGGAGTATGCATGGTAATATTAATAAATATTTTACAAATATTTAGTAAATTCTTCAAAATTTCTGTAGCCTATTTAAATACAAATGTCATTTTTAAAAGAGTAATTCAGAAGTAGTTTTATAGCACCGTATAACTTATAACCGTACTAAATTAACATTCTTTTTTAATCGTTGTTATTCCGCTAGAGTGTTGACGTACTTTCAGTTACGTCATACGATCAAATATGACCCGGACTGGTGCATTTAAATTCCACCCGTAAACTGAATCGCTAAAATTTTTTTTTCTTATAGGGATACAAGCTTTCTTGATGTCCGTGTGAAATTTCAACGCCATATATCCATTAGTGTGAGTTTGTCAGCTGTTTGTTTACGACGCAAAAAGTTTGTCTGGCGATATTGACTATGGAAAAAAAAGTTGCTCAACGAGTTTACTTGAAATTTTATGTTTCCAATGGAAGTACAGCTACGGAATCGTTAAAAATGTTGCAGAAGTGTTTTGAGAAGTCTACTTTATCGCGAACGCAAGTATTTCAGTGGCACAAAGCATTCATTGAAGGTCGTGAAGTCGTCGAAAACTTGCCTCATGCAAATCGCCCATCCACCGAAAATCAAGGTGATGATCATTGTTTTTTTCGTTTACCATGGAGTAGTTCACCATGAATTAGTTCCAGGAGGTCAAACAGTCATTAAGGAGTACTACTTGGACGTTTTGACGCGTCTACGTGAAGCAATTTCTCGTAAATGACCGGATTTGTGGGCAGACAATTCATAGTTTCTTCACCGTGATAATGTGCCAGCATATTCCAGCATGATTGTGTCTGATCAAACACGAAATGAAAATTATCGCTCAGCCACCGTATTTGCCCGATTTGGCTCTCTGTGACTTTTTCCTCTTTCCGAAACTCAAAAATCCGCTTCGGGGAACGCACCATGAGTCCATAGTCAATATCGCCAGACAAACTTTTTGCGTCGTAAACAAACAGCTGACAAACACACACTAACGGAAATATGGCGCTCAAATTTCACACGGATGTAAGGAAAGATTGTACTAATATAGGGAAAAAAATTTTACCGATTTAGTTTACGCGCAGAGTTTAAATGCACCAGTCCGGGTCAAATTTGATCATATGTAAAGTTTCATTGTAAGCTCAATGATAATACCAAAAAAGAAAGAGAAACAGAGTTAAGGCATTTACACTAAGAGTATCTATTTCGATATGGGAGTGGTAGCTATTTAATTTGATCGTGAAACAATGTTCTGCCATCAACATTGATTTTCCAAATAAGAATAAATTATCAGAGCCGTATCGCATTTTATTTTATATTTCGAAAGATGAGATTTGGATGTTAAAGAGCATTAAAGTAGTTATTTGTATGTTCGTGTGAATACGTGATTCTTTAAAACAACAGCATTTTTAACATGAAAAGGCAGAATTTATGTCGCACATGTCAGATATGGGTATTTTATTTTCATCTATACAATGAAATATCTGAAAACCGAAATGATTGAAAAAAAAGTCAGTGATAAATCTTTTAGGAAACCAAAGAAATTATCTAAATAATTGATGTAATGTTTTACCCACCCTTGTCGTAAGGCACTGTGTCGCTAAAGTTATTTTTTGAACTTACTTCAAAATATGTCTAGACATGTGTCGAATTTTTGTAAACAGCTTCCTTTGAGTTTTTTTTCATGTTCGAAGTAATAATTTATTTTAAAAATAACTTCAACTCAAAAAAAATCCTAGGCATTCAATTTGTGGTAAAAAAAGGCATTCAAGGTCTGTGATTCGGATAAAGAGGTATATCTTGATTTTTTTCTTAAGCCTCGTATTTTTTTCCTCTTATTTCAAGATATTTCAGTATGGAAAATAAAATAAGACATCCTCTACTATCATAAGACTAATAATGTACTAGTTGCGTTTGAAGTAGGATACGATTGGGGGTCGGATCTCCGAACAAAATAATCTGCTGTTGAGTACGAATATATAATCTGATAGATAAAAATGAAAATTTTATAGAAAAACAATGAAAAAATATCAAACTTTATTGTATCTAAAATTTTTTAGATTTGAATAGAATTTGAACTTGATTCTATATGATGTGACTAAGATAATTTTTGAAATTTGTATGCATGCCATGTTGAGAAACTCGGAATGGCGAATACAATAGCCCGTATAGTATCCATATCGTATCTCTATTATATTCTCTACTAAATTCACAGCTATTCACCTATTATGTACTCTAAATAGTCACAGTGTATTTAATTGAATGAATAAGCATAAGAAATCATTATTATTCAAATCTTATTTACTACAAAAAATTAATTATCTTTGGGGTCATCAGATTCATATGTACTAGAAGATACTAAAACCTTTGTAATAATGATGCCAGATATACAAGTTGATTATAGATTCTGTGTATTTAATTAAAAAATAACTGAATAATGCAGAGAATTGTGCCCCTATCATAGCCTACCTTGAACGCAACCAAAGTGTTTGCTATTCCATGTGGTGAAGTTATCGCCTTTCTGCATTATGCCTAAACGTTAACTTCAGACCGTGCAGTAGTAGGTCACTTATATCACTGAATATAATTAACTTTTTCAAACCTTTTATTATTACAGTTAGATACTGGCAGCCCTCTTGTCATAGGGAATACAATTGTTGGAGTGGTAGGAAAACCGAATAGTTTTTGTTTCGAGAATTCTATGTATGCTAATGTAGCATCATATAAGACATTTATAGATGCAGTGATGGAGGGAGAACTATTACATGGTACCATTATTCATAAGAATAGAGAACATCACAATTTTCCCTTTGCAGCTCTGTCGATTTCCGACTCCAAATAAAAATCTTCAACAGATTGTTTTTACGCAAGTTATTAATGATCGCTCGTAACTGCAGAATTATATTAATAAGTTTCTTTTAAGCAAATAGTAATTACAGTAATTTATTATCTTATTTTTTATATAAGGTTTATACTACCCCAAAAATGGGATGTTTTAATCAGAAATTTGAAATTAAATTGTTATAATTAATAACAAAGTACAAATCAACTGGTTTCTTCAATTCAACTGAATGTTTCATTTTCTTAAGTACTTCTTTTCTTAATTAATATGAACTTTAACAATAAACATTACATACATGTAAAATGTTTTAATACTCTTCTTGTCTAGTTATAATTACTTGCTTTTTGAATTACAATCGTAAAACTAAATCCTAATTCAAAAATCTAATTCGATTAGAACTTAGCAAACAGTATATATTAACATGATTATATTTCTTATTAGCAATTTTTCATGTCTTTGAAATGTTCCAGGTTTTATAACAAAGATCATGTTTTCAAACAAACTAATGTTATTTCATTGACTTGATAATCTGAATTGAACACTTTAAATAAGAAAAGTGTAGCAATATTTCTCCCATTCTCCACCACTTTTTTACAAAAAAAATTGTATTAGCATATTCTGATATAATAAAAATATTCAAATAAATTAAAATGATAATCAGAGAATCAAATAATAGATGAAAGAAATTATTTAATAAAAAGAAGTAATAAACAACAATAAAGGTAAAGAATAGAAAAGAGATAGAACCGTCCTCTTTATATTTAGATTGCAGTCGCGTACAACCTATAAATAGCTGATATGCATAGTGTCGTAAGTATAAGTCCCTAACACTTAAATGAGATCTTATATTGCGACTATCGATAAATCCCAGTCCAAAATTCATTTAATCCCATCGGATCAATATCTTTTACACACCTCAGAAAAACAACGAAAAAGATAAAAATGTTGTGAAATTATAAGTAAAAATATATTATTCAATTAATTTCGTTTTTCTTTCTAACCTCAAAACTGAGATTTTTAACATTATAAACAGTCCCACGAAGATTAAGTAGATTATCCACGTAAAATTCTGGAGGATTAATTTCAGAATATATTAAAATTTCAGCTATTTGTCTGTTTAAGTCTTAGAGCGAGTAGATCTGGAGCCAGTATACCATGTTAAAAAGTTCAGATTAATTATCTTATAGTGCAAGAGAGGCATAATAATAATATACAACTTTTCTTATTTTTCTTTTATAACTGCTTTCTTTGGCTATGTAATTTTACGGGAAATAATCAACCAATCACTGATTTAGTACGAAAGAGAAAAATTGATTTTGTATCTCCCTCGTAGAATACAAATATGATTTACTGGGAAGGCGCACGTAAAGAATATTAAATCGTTTTATTTTATTGAAAATAAAAAATAAGTTATAGAAAATTAATTAATTAAATAATTATTAAAAGCGAAATATAAGCGATATTATATTTAGTAAGGATGAATGAACAATGAATATACGAGCAATTACATAGCGGTATTTAATAGCTGCCAATTTCTGAGCAATAAGCGATTGAGCTTATTATATATAAATAAACTTCGATCATTTCTTGGGTTTCGGATCGTAGAATCTGAATCTAATAGTGAGCCCTCTCAATTCCAAATATTTTCGTCCCTGACATAAACAATCACCTAGAATCAAAGAACCTCGATGATTATTTCGATATATGAGATAACTAATAGAATTCTACATAATTAATAGATTCATAGATGTAAGGATTTCTGAGTTTAAAGGTATGGAAATTTACGAATTTGTGGTTTAACAGGTGTTCGAAACATTGTTTTGTAATTATATTTTTTTATAATGAAGTGCATGCGCGAATTCTTATATTCGTGCTTGCCAGTTTGAATTTACTTAATTTTTATCGATATCGATTGTTAAAATGTCTGCTAGTCCATTATTAACCGAATGGCTTTCTAATAAAAACGACACAAGAAGCAGTAAAAGTATGAAATGCAACTAATTTGTTTTATAATGATTTCTCTAGTATGGCGATACCGTATTCAGTAAAACTTTCCGTACAAGAAGCGTGTGGTAAAATTTGAGATAATTTTGTTAAAGCTTCAAAATTAAACACGGCACTAATGCATTCAAAAATGTAATTCAAACTATTAGTTGACGTTCATCGATGAGTTTTACGTATGTTGCAATACTATTTGACACTCCAAACGCTACAGCTAATCTTGCCGAAAATACTGCGTCGATGAAACCAGAAAAATCCTTTACTGTTAATAAATTGTTAAACGCACAGAAAATTATCATTTTTCATCAGCCAGTTCCTTTAAAGCTTTATTTTAGAAATCTGGATTCCGTTAAGTTAAAATTAAAAATTAATAATCTGACGTATGGACCTAAGAATTCTTTAATTTTAGAGGACGGTTCACTTAATTCGTTGAAATTACCTACATATATTACTACAGCAGGGTTTGAAATTAAATCGAACCTTCATTTGAACCATCGTTTAATTATTCGAGACGTATTTTCTGATTTCTCTTCAGAAAATATTAAAGAAGGTATTCTTAAATAGTATTTGTGAGAAACGGAGATTGGTCAACTAAAAATTATTTATCAGTGTTCAAATCATAGAAATAATCATTCGTGTATTACTAAAATTAGTGCTGATCACTACGTGTAACTAGTTGAAGCAGAAAATTTTAATATTCATTTGGTGTCGAATTTTGAACCACGTTTCCATAATGCATGTTTTAGATCTGACATTAGGTCATTGCTTGAGATCTGACCGCTGAATAGAAGGTACATAAGCAGAGGAGGGGAGAGTGGTCTCTAACACATACTTCGGAATTCCTATGCTCAAATCTCAAGTTAGCGTTAGACACACCCGGTTGTCAATCCAGTTTTGACGCAGGTATGTGCTGTCTTGATCACAGTCGATCTGTCATATAGTAGTTTATATAGTTTTGCATAATCAATCGGTAAAAAGCAATATTCAGCATAGGACTGTGATATTTGTTTGAGATAAAATCATATGATTAACAATGAAAAATTCATCATATCATTAAATATTTTAAGATGGAGCACCTTTGAAACAAGTTATGTATTCCTTACATAATTTACTGTACAAAATAACATTATGTATTATTACCTTCTTATACATTAAATATTGCTCCTTCATAAACTGTATGTTTTAAAAATTGATTATATTCTTAATTGTAAAAAATGTTCAAAAATTTTTATTATTGATATACCATTGTATTCCTTTAATATTTTAAATATTTTAAACCTAAGATATTTTACTGCTAAGCGCAGTAAAAAAAAGACTCATGAAAGGTAAAAATGAACTTTTATGCTCATGTCGAAATTTATTTTATAACACGTAGCATTCTTCTCATTAGAAGTATTGATAAGAAAACGGTAAAAGTGTTTCATACATTACTTTTAACACAATCGACATGCGGTATAATTTCCATAATTAGATTACTGCATGAAAACTCCAATAATGGTATTAGTTAAGTCTCATTAGTTTTTCAGCTTTTTGTACTATAAATACTTTATACAAGCTGATAAAAATTACGTATCGAAATTTTGTCAATTTTTTGAATTTTACATTTACATGTTTGCTAGTTTTTAGTATAAGATTATAACAAAATGTTGAATCTATATTTACTCTTAATATTTTTTCTTACATCTTCCACCTGTATCCGTCAAAGTAAGTAATTGTAATTAATCATAGCGATTTTATGTTTGTATATCAAAATGATTAAAGTCTATTCCATATTTAATTGAAGATCTTCTTTAAAGATTTATTTATACAAGCAAGCACGCGCAGATGCACATCTAAGCTTAGACTTCTATGTACATGTTCAATATTCCTATTTACAATGGAATAGTTTTATAGTTAGAAAAAAGCATCCTTATACTTTTTAAATTTCGAAGAACGGGCCGATCAGTTACCAAATAATATACAAGAGTAATAATACTAATTGATTGAGAGGCTTCACAGACGCTGGTCTCTTTGTGCAAACTTTCTAGAAATTCAGGTGTCAAAAATAATTTGATTTCTTCTGCATAATACACAAGCACATGGGAAATATTGTATATCCTTAAACATCTGAAATTTAATATATATTTAAATATTAACACAAGCTACAAATAGATTAAATTGATTTTTTTTATTATTTTTTTATTTACTATGAGAAGAGAAGAAAAATTTTCTTAAAGAATTGGAAACATGTTTTTCGTTCATGAAAGACAATGGTAATCATTATTAAAATTATGATCTCAGACAAGTTAAAAAATAAGATGATATGACATAATTCCGTTTGTACTCTACTTCGTCCGAGATACTACTCTTAAAATTCCTCCAAGCAAAACGCTTCTATGTCTGGATGATTCTGTGTCATAGGTGATACTTAAATTGAATATATTTACGTACCATATGTGTATATTGATTAAAAATTATCATATAAAAAATATGCCCAACCGTCATTACAATAGAGCCACATCACCGTTGGGCCAATACTACAGGGAACTGTAAAATTAAACTTTGAAATAATTAAAAGGTAGTACGCAAACCATATATGATGAGGAAAAACATATCAAATTCGCAAGTAGCAAACTATGAAGTTTAGGACAAAGATGTAACCAAAAAATAAGTAACCTATTAAAAAATAGATATATTATTTTATTTTACGATGTATTTCCATAATATAATATATGATGAAAGAATTTGAAATTTAAAATACCATAATCCTTTAGTTAAGTTCTTTCTTTTGACTAGAAATTTTTGCTAAAAGAAAAGTTTATGATTTGGCAGAATGTTTTACAGATTTGTGTTTTCAATTTGTAACAGTTATATAATTAAGAAGCTTTTATGACTACGTACCTATACTATCTAATATCTTCTAAATGGAGTTTACAATTAGCAAACTGCGAAACTAGAATTTTTTTATTTATTTCATATTCAACGAAGAATACAAATTTGAAAACAAAAAAGTATAATATTACTATAATTTTACTATATAAATTATATTGGATAGATTCACTTAAGTAATATTTACCGTACCTTTCAATGCACTTAGAAAATTACGATATCTATTATTTGTTGTGAAAATATCATATGAATATATGATGAACGCAATAGTTTTTGACAAAAACAATTAATCCGGAATATAATTATATTATGATATAACGGAGCAAATTAAGTGTCTGACAAAGATCTCATGCCTCTCTCGATCCGCAACGAGTGGAAAATTTTTCTGAGCTGATAAATGCGTTTGCTACCTCATACATTCATTCTATTATTTTGACATGAAGCGATTGCAAAATGTAAGAAAAAATATCATACTTTTTTACTTCCACGAGATAGTTGAAGAAAAATTTCTCGAAATCGAAAAAACCGTTCAACACTAGTGTACTCTGAATTATATCTTTCATGAGATTTATCTACCTTGCTTCGTTGTAATCTAAACTGTCTCACGGGGGAAATAATCATCTTCTACACAACTGATGAAATATATACTATTTTGCAACACCATGCGTATTTTATTCTCTTTTAACCAATATAAAGTGAACAATACATTACTTAGACGTGCAAGAGGAAAACCAAAACAAATCACTCGTTAGGATAAATGATTTTGGATAACTTAATATATCGGGAAGTACAAAAGTTACTTTGGAAGTAGAAGGAGGCTTAAACTCATTAATTTTCATGCGCGATCGTAAAAAAGAATATAGAACATTGAATTAAAGTGAGTATATATAGCATTCTTAATACATTACGTCGCTCAAGCTGCAACATTACATAATGCCTCGTTGATCTATCCTATTTCATTGATGTATAATCTATTATTTTATCTGAATATATTTGTATTCTAAATACTCAAAATTATTTTAGACTGCTTTAAATAAATTTTACGTCATTTTTTAAAAACGATTAAGAATTTATTAAGTTTAACAAATTCGATTTTAAAATAAGATCAGATTTATGAAGCGATAACGATTACAATACTTATAAAAAATTAAAACTAGAATACTATTTTAGATAATAAAAGTATATTAAATTAAAATAAAGAAAATTATGCTAAAATTTTAACTCATTAATAATTAATTTATTGCCATGAAAACAAATTCATATGCGCGACTACATCCGCATTAACATCTGATAAGTCGAAAACAAAAATTGTAATTCATTTATATAAATGTATTATAGCTTACAAATTTTAACTCAAAGTATTTGGAGATAGAACAAAGATAGTTTTTTGTTTTCCAAATTTCGTACTCTGAAATGACCAGAAATATTAAATATTCACTGCTTATTAAAAAATAATTAATTGTCACGTCAGAATTTATTTCCACTGTTATAATAGACTTTGAATGTTTAATATATTCTATTTATCGAATAGATATTTTGTAGAAACAGTAACTAAATTTATATTAAAGGTAAATAAATGTACTGCTATTCATAATTTTTAGCCTAAAAAAATTGTAAATTATCCGGGGCTATTTTGGCCATTTTTAATATTCTCCAAATTTCTGGAACCTTATGGATGAGAAACATAAAAAATAGAAAACTTACGTCTGTTCGCAAAATCTTTACCGGCTAAAAACAAGAAAAGCATTTTTTTCTAACTGCACTATGAATTTTGGTATAGGACGTGCAGTATAGCTATTGTCTGCAGTGAGTATGCACTAGAGGTTAAAAATCTGTAATGAGAATGAAAAAAAGTTAATAATGTCAATGGATTCCATTTCATACTTACTAAGCAAATTTACTTTAAAGTACAATAAATTTTTTTTAATTCTTAAAGATTTTTAACATTTTTCGATACTTAAGGGTTCTTATACGATACTTAAAATATTGCCACAATCGTTTTCTTAATTAATGAAAAAATTTTTAGGATAGTTACGATGCATATCATAATAATGCCTGGTACTATACTAGCTCAAGCTAATCTACATCGAACATTATTGAGACCAACAAAAAAGTATCATATAATAATTTATCCTTTTTCCACTTTAGCTTTAGCATTAGGTAAAGAGGGAATCCTTAGTACTTCCTTGTCACCACCAGGGACATTTACTTATCAAGTTGGAATTATCGGTAGAAAAAATTTTTCGGATACACGTTATTTGATCTGCGGCGGTGGTATCATTGGATTGCAATATGTATTAAGTGCTGCAGAATGTTTTGTTACATACGAAGGGTTGCATAAAGAATTTACTTTTGCAATTCTTTGGAATAATTATAATAATAATATTATGGAAGGTATTGAAATACGAGTAGACAGGATGTATTTTTATCCTGGAGGCCTGTTTTTTCAACATAATATAGTCGTCGTACAGGTAAATTTTGCCAATCTATTTATCCTATTTCTTAGGCATGAGTATTTTACTGATGTTCTTAATTTAGCATTTTTCTAATATATTTTGTTAATGTCAATTGATAAGAATTGAAATTGTTTTAGCTCAGAGAATTCTTCAATTCATATCATAATCCAAGCATAAAGATTCTTCAGATACCACCTAATTATGAAATATTTTGGGACCATGAAGCCAAAATAGCAGGACATGGATATTTTCGTTATCGTGCTTATTTTAATGCACGCGGCGAAGTTGAAGAAACAGGCGCATTTACGGACTACCAACTTAGAAATGCAACTGTCAGAATCACTGAAACTTCTGACTGCATATTGGGACTAGACGAGATTAATCTCGACCATCAGTTTTGTGGTTTGATGTATCCTACTAGACCAAGAGAACGAGCTGGAATTTGCAAGGTAAAATCATGGTATAATTATGTGTATATATATATATATATATATATATATATATATATATATATATATATGAAATAGATATAAATAGTTTTTTGATCTGGTTTGGGCTAATAAAACGCAGAGTATTTTTACTTTCGCAACGTTTCGTCGATAGATATCGTCAACCTCTTCAGGTGCTTTAATAAAAAAAATCATATGCCAATTAATTAAATCGAAACTTACAATAAAAAATACAAAGAAACGATAAGGCGTTCTAGGTTCAACTGAAGAAAATATAACATTGACAATGTCAAAAGCTAATAAGTCAATAGCCATCACATAAATATTACAAATGAAATACAAATTATAAAAGTTACTATCAAAATATATTATAAATATGGTATTATGTCTGTACATGTTTTGCTAAGTAATAACGTGTCTTCTCTTTTATGAACTGCATGAATAATATGAAGCTGTATAAAAAGCATTTGAGAAAGAGTATATTTTTCAAAATTATTATCAATATCTAATATACTTAAATAACAAACGTATGAAAATAATCTTTACAATGAATATTAATAACAGCATCAGGATTATTATTATTATTTTTATGCTCATTAATACGTTCTTTTAATATTCACGTAGTTTCACCTATATATATATATATTGCATAACAATTTTCACAATGAATTTTATATACTACTCCAGTTTTTTCTAATTTTTTGTCTTATCTTTTCACAATTTAATCCTATTATTTTATTAACAATTGGCACGGTAGAAATATTAAAATTTTTACTCAATTTTTAGAGCAATTACGAGGAAAGGATTAGTAAAGGGTAAGGAGATTGTAATAATCGAGATTAAATATTATTCTGACTATAACTACTAGAATATTTCTTATTATTATTTTTAGTATGACTATATTTAATATAATTTATTTTATGTTTTATATGCTTATTTTAGAATTGAGGAGGGTAGCCATGTTTTTGTAAAATATTTTTTACTATATCAATGTTGTTATTATGAAAACTGCTATGTGACACTAATAAATCTCTGTCAATTAAATTAAAAATTATATTTCTTTTTTATTGAATGAAGTGACTGGATGTAAATTGTAAAATTCTGTTCGAAGAAGCCGGCTGTTGGCATCAATCAGTGATAAGTTGACCATTTTTTCTGATAATAAGTAGTATAAAAAAAATTGATCTAATTATTAGTAACTTACATCATTTGTTTTTAAACACAAATTGGTGTATCATCAACATATCTAATATATATTGAAGGTACACAATTGTATTCATTTTTTAAAATATTACACTATACTACAAAGTAGCAACAATGGTGCAATAGCAGAACCCATGAGTGAGCCGAAAATTTGTTTGTAAATTTTATTATTAAAATTAAAAAATGTATTATCAAAAAGGAATTTTGTCTAAGTCATAATATCGTTTTATTAGCACAAACCAGAAAAATATAATCATATATTATATATATATATATATATATATATATATATATATATATATATATATATATACCCGGGCGAAAATAAATTACTTATTTATATGGTATAACTGTAACAAATAATTTAGTTTAAAAAAATTTGGTTACTCCTATTAAAATAAAAAAACGAGTCTTGAAGTCAAATCAAAAAATTAAGTAATTTATTTATAGAAGGAAAAACACGTTTAGAATTTCTCCTTAAACGTTTTCTTAATCTTCTTTATTCGTGTATTAGCTGCACAGCTACAATTTACTATGTTCATATCATTATGACGATGGACAGAATTAACTCTTACAAGAATCTTATTATTACAGTTGGACATGGGCAGTCCCCTTGTCATAGGCAATAAAGTTGTTGGAATAGCAGGTAGACCAACTGGATTTTGTTTTGAGAATTCTATGTATGCCAAGGTCTCAGCATACAGGTCATTCATTAATTCGATCTCAAGGCGGCAATTTTTGCGGGGCACTATTATGTATATTAATCGACAACATCACCGTAATGGTTCACAGCCTATAAACACTTTCTATCGTCCATCGCGATCACATTGACAAGAATATATATTGATCTAGATAAAACGAAAGATTACAGTACGGGTTTATTATTCCTGTATGATAAGATATTAACCTTTAGAGATAAATATAATTCGTGATATGGCTCAATTTACCAGAACTGTAAATTTTTTACATTAAGTTCACGTAGCGATACTTTTGATATGTCAATTTATGAAGAGCTAAAATGCAAAAATCGACAATGAACAATTAATTGTTTTCTAAATCAGTGAGATAAATATAATTTTCTTTATTTATCTTATCTAAAGTAATGTACATCATTCCCGCATTATTTGGAGAACTAAAAAATAAATTAAATGGATGTAATATAATACTTGCATTATATACGGGTATGAACAGTGGGCGAATTAAGAAATAAATAACTCAAAATTACATGTTTTTACTTGAAATAGTTTGAAATAATCATTACTATAATAGAAAATCGCTCGTTCGTCTAAGGCAATGTTACATATACATTGTACGAAAAATAGGTGACGCCGTTTGGATAACAGTATCGATAGTTGTGAGAATCACTTATTTTTCTCATTTCTTACGTAGTATACTATTTCGATGAAATTTCGAATCATTTTAAAACTAATGAGTAGTAAATTTTATGTATTTTGAAGGAATAAATACAAGTCAGGAAAGTTTATCAACTGAAATCAAGAAGGAAATGAAAACAAGAAAAATGATTATTTATATCCATCTAAAACGTACGGAAAATAAATCAGTATATCAAGGTCCTTGTAATGCCATTGTTATCTACAGAATTTTATGAACATAAAAAAATAATTATCCAAATCTACTATGACTTCAAAATCTATACAAATAATTGTAAAATGCAATAATCAGATTTATATATTAGTCTATAACAAAAAAATCAGAAGTACTTACGTAGTTATACATTTATTTATATCTGAACTAATTTTTCTCATGAAATAATGAACTTACTTATGTAGCAAAAAATGTTATTATGAATTTTATTTATTCATTGATATTAACATTCAATTCATGGTATTTTATTTAAAATATTCATAATTGACACCTAATAATTTAATTTGAGTTTCATCCAAAAAGTCTATTATCTGTAGATCATAATAAATTTTTGGTTGGAGGTTTTGCTTTTTTTATGTAGAGTTCTTGCGTCTTTCACGTAAAATATATTTAAGAAGTACACATATTTCATGATAATATTGAAAGTTGTTAATTTAATGTAGAAGAGAAAATTATACAATAAAAAAATATCATCGTATATTTTTTATTTAAGAAGTGAAGTAGCTAGACTAAAATTGAATATTCAACAAGAATTGCAATAATAACAATAATGAATACAATACTAAACGAAATAATTTAATACGTAATTAAAAATACAGTACATTGAATAATAATAGCGTGTATAAAGAATAGTTACTAAATGCTTATACAATTACTCAAAACTTATCAACCGTTTTAAGTATCTGTTTTATTATAAATACTTGTTATGAAGTGCTGTTTACTGCTGAAGACATTTCAAAAACCCAAGAAAAGCAATAAGAGTTGTGAGGCTTTAAATCACATTTGCAATAGAAACACAAGAGGTCAAATGACAGTTACAAAACACATAATAGTTCAAAGGAAATCCAGATCGAATCGAAACAGTTCAGGTGTGAACCAAAGACAACCAATAAAATGCGATCTGTTCTTAATTTTTAAAGTATATTTTTAATGTAAAACATTGATCGCTACTGACAACAAATGATGAATCTAAATCATACATTATCGAATCATGCCCCAGAATGGGGCATAAGACACGGCAAGGTAATTTTGTTCCATGACTATGTATCTGCATTTAAAGCGAAACCGATTCAGGATACAATTAAAGCACTTGATTGTGAGCCCGCCGTATTCAGCAGACTTGGCTCCTTACTACTACTATTTATTTGCATCAATGGGACACGCAGTTACTTCATTTATTTATATTTTATAATTTATTTGTAATTGAAATTAAATTCTCCAGTGCCCAGGATTTGCGAGGTCGTTTCCAATACAGGGGCTAAAACAGTCGAATAACGAGGGATATTTTTTGAGATATAAAAGTACAATCTACCCATTGCACGCCCCATTATTAGTGTTATTATTATATAAATAAAAAGTTGGGCCTATACAAACCACTGCGCGTATCAGTAATCCTTCGAACCCCTGCCTATATGTGCCCACAGCCACTTTAAGCGGAATACTTTCCAGAATGAAAGTATCCCGGTTACCATGCTAGCCTCCATATCCTACACGTCCAAAAATGCGATACACAGATGCGATACATAGACTCCTTTCTATTATAGCGGGACAATGGCATAGAAGATATTTAGGTGTACCCTGTGCTATATAAAAATTTTGCGTTATCCGTGGATTTGAAGGCTTTAACCTGGCTGTCTGCCCCAGTCTTCTCCCATTCTCCGCTGTTCTCTTTTGCTACTCACCTCTCTATGTTTGCTTCTCATCAGAGTGTTGCAAATTCCTATAACCGGTTCTCGGCATATGGAGGCTGTTTTGTCTCCATTGTTCCCTCTGATTCCCTGGTGACTGTATCTACGGGGTGTTCAAATAATAAAGTGACTTTTTGGTTTTCTTTTAATCAAAATTATGCAAGTTTTGCCTGCATGCTTCTCATGCTCAAACCATTTAAAACAATAAATGGAATGAGCCAACGATATGCCAACATCTTCAGCATTTTCTCTGATAGTGATTGGACATTTTAGTTGACGTACTAGGACGTTCAGGGCGAGGTTCGTCTTTAATATACTCTCGTACCTTCTTGGAGCAGCTTGTACCACTTATACACATTTTTTTACTCAAAATAGACTCACCGTATGTAATTGTTAATATTTCAAGAGCTTTAGAGAACTCAATTCTATTTTTGACAGAAAATTTAAGACAAACTCATTGCTTTTTTGGTAAAAGAAAATCACACGATACACTTATAACTTTGTATGCCTAGCACAAACAAACAAATAATGTAATAGAACTACAGCCGTGACTATATACTCAGTACCCTTGTGCCAACACAAAATAGAAAAAACATCGATAATCGACGGACATAGCCCGTAATATTTGCAAACTCACCTTATTATTTGAACATAATTTCGGTCTTTGCTGAGTTAACGGAGAGGCCGGTCGGCTTTCACTAACTGTCCACAATATTCAGCCCATCCTGCATGGTCTCCATCATTGGGTCCAGGAAGGGTTCTCTGGCGATTACCATAATGTCATCAGAATAGTCGATCGCTGTATAACCAATGCTGTACAGCAGCTTCAAAAGCTCGTTTACAACGAGGGATCAGATAAGTGAAAATAAAACTCCGCTCTGCGGATACTCTGACTCCACTCTGCCGCTTTTACTAACTGCCAGAATTCCATTTCCCAACATGTGATCGAACTATTTTGTTATGCGACGGAAAATATCGTGCTTGTGCATAGTATCCATAATGACTCCTCTTGTTATATGATTGCAGATCTCTTTGATATCCATAAAGATACCCACGGAAAAATCTTCGCCCTCCAATTGTTTCCGGATGACAGATATTTCCCTATACAAGGCCACATCTGTGCAATTTTCAGCTGGATAGACGTGCTGTTACTGGCGGAGCTGTTTGGCTTTCAATGCTTTGTCCCAGATATATCTATCGAGCATCTTTTCAAACACAGTGAGATCGAAAGATGTCAAGCATATGGATCGAAAATCCTTATAGGATGTACAGCCACATCTACTTACCTTTGGTATAAATTCAACTATGGTGCCCTGGCTCACACATGGCCAAGAGTGATACTGTCTCTAGCCAGTTTTCATCATCGGGTCTAAAATGAATTCCTCTATCCTTTGCTAGTGCTAGTACTGGACAGATTCCTGACGGATCCTGGTAAATTAAATGGATGAAAACGCCTGATGGCCCATCTGACCCCGGAAAGACTATCTGATGAGCTACCTTTCGACATGTGCCAAGGCTGGCGCACCCCGGCTAGCGTTCTCCGTCCACTGATGTACTATCCCTTTGGTCTGCAGAAACTAGGAAAAAATTCCTAAATGAGGTAGCTTAATGTTTCTTGTCCAGACGTCGAGTATCGGCCTCTCGAGCAGTTTCAATGTGTTTAGCGTTGCGTCTGGATTCTTGAATAGACTCCTGTTGAGTCTGACCGCATCCTTGCCTTCATAAATACTCTCACAGCAATTCTTCTAGTTCTACTATCTGGCTATCTTTACTGCGTCTATGTAACCGTCTCTGGTTGCCCCGTACGAATGCTAATTAGATTTATTACCGAATCGTCGGCCTATCTTGCAGCATTTTGGTTTTCTTCTTCAGATAACCTAGTGTGTCTTCTGCATTCTTTGGGCTTGGGATCATGCACTCAGATTGGCTCTTCCTTCTGGTGGTCCTCAAAGAGTACGTTATCAAGGAGTGATTAGAGACCGTCTCTATATCTTGATCTCCCGATCTACAGATCCTGCTGATCTAGAACAGAACGTTATGTCAGAAAGTCATGGTACCTCCCTCATGGAATAATTTTTGCCTGCAGGTTCCTTTCTCTCATGGCGGCTAATGTTAATAATACCCATGACGTACCAGATCCGGTAGTCTAACGTGGCCAGAAGCCCCGCATGCGATTCTGGGATGAACGACAATAGGGGATATCTCTCCTCTGCAACAACTCTCCCGTCCTCTTCGACTTAGATATTTACCTCCCACCAAGATTTAATGTTGGTGATAAGTGAGAGATTGTGCCCCTCCAGCCTTTCCAAGATGGTTGACGCACGCACTGAGGGACTGGGTATCAACGCTACAATCTATCTTCAGTCTAGCTTCTACGAGACCCCTCCCCCTATATTCAATCCAGCGCGGTCAGCCATTCTGATAGCTATGATTTAGCTTCTGGATTAGTCGATACAGTCGCAATAGTTCTCCTTTACAGAAGTAGGTATCAAAACGGGGCTATATATCAGATATCGAACTGTACATTACCTTTGACACTATCTTCAGAAATGGTGTAAATATTTCTAGAGTAATCCCCGTGCATCACGACACCTGTCACGAGGTTTGATCTTAGGTTTGATCTAGGCGTCGGAAATAATTCCAGTACCGGTCAGCCTTCCCACTCAGGGTCAAGAGACAGATGCGGGATCTTGTCAATCCATTGTCGCCTCTTGATGCCTATTTTCACCTGCACAGCAGGGTCAGAAATGCCTGCCATGAAGTGTGTCGCTCCCGGGCCAACTTCCTTCTGGCTGTACTATGCAGCCTCTTCTTTTTACGGTTATCCCCCCCTTCCATTGCCAGCCAAGTGTCCAACAATTACACGTACTCCAGGCTTTCGACCAGGAGCTGCATCCTCCTTTTTACCTGAGCAATTCTCTTACTGAGGGATTCATGGGCAGTTCTACCTCATAGGCCCCATCTCCCATAACAAAAATAGTAGAATAAGCGTTTTTCATTGTGGTCCGGCGACTAGCTAGAGAAATGAACGTTTGCCGAGACAGAACTCTGCATGTGCCGATAAGACTAAATATTCGGGGAGCTCGCCCGGTGCCCCGGAGGTATTTTTCGAAACCGCTATGTCGCCAGCGGCAAAGTAATTCCCCTCGACTGGCTTCTTTCTTGGGATGGCTTCTCTCTTGAGATGACTTCTTCTTTGGGATTGGAGTTTGCCTAAAGTATGCATTGCACCTCCAACCGAATACGATATAAGGTTGTACTTAGCCTCTGGCGAATCCGCGTGGCTATTTACAGAGTCTCGAATTCCAGTCTTAGTCTACGGAGAGGCCAGACAAATATAGCTCGTTTATAGGGAAGTCCTCCGGCGGAATATTTTGAGGCTCGACAGACGGTATTCCGCATCAAGCCCACTTCACCTACATGCCTGGATGACTCTGGTAAGGTCACTACACTTCCACAGGCGAGGACCAGATCAGCCGTTCAGTCTTCCCAGAAGATCCCCCACATCAGGCCCCGCAGGGCATACAGCAAGGTGGCAACCTCAGATGAGGGTGTAGACCGCATAAAAAGAGTAAATTAATATATCCAAAACGTAACACCCATTAAATTAATAAATAAAATCTATCTTAGTTCCACATTTCAAAGATATCCTACACTTGTAATGGTGAAGTGTTTTCGTTTATCAGCTTTAAAATATATCGTACATAATATTCAGTACAATGGAGCGCAATGAATTTCTTTTGAATTTCCCAAAATTCTGTGTGTATTCTTATACAACACCTTCTATAATATGATTAACTATACACATAGCTCAATATTTACAGTAATAAATCATTTTTTGATTGAAATAATTCATCATTATCGGTAGACAAAGTCATTTGTTGTCATTATGTCATTTTTTTTAATTCTACAAAGCGTAGAAGTTACTTATCTTGACCTTATAAAAATACGTATTTCAATTCTTTCTTCATACATTTTTAAAAATAAATTAAATCCTTATGTAAAATTCAATTTATATATACATATTCAAAGACATATACATATAGATATATACATATATATATATATTTGAAAACAAAATTGTCAATATTTGTTATTTAAATAGTTAATAGCTTTTAATTATATAGTTATATCTGTCTCGAGGAAATACTGCGATTATAAAAATTATATGTTAGTATGTTTCACAGATCAAAAACAAATTGTCTGTATTAGACTATTCTTGAACCTTGCTCCCATTATGTGCTTTGATCAACAACTAGTATAAAAATGGTGTATAATTTTCTATAGAATCGACACCGGCTTCAATTCAATACGAATTATGCGTATTCTATTCTAAGAATTCGAACAATTGTATTAATATAGACTTTATTAATCTAGCTAAGCGTTCCGTAGTATAAATATCTTACAGTACCGATTAAAAGCGTTATTATCAATAGAAAATAATTTAGTCTACTTTTTAGTTCAGTTGCTCATCCACATATTGTAAAATGTTAAATATAGATCTCTTACGATTTTTTCTTATTTCTGCTGCTGCATTTATTACCCAAGGTAACAATTTTTAATAAATTATCATTATTGCTTATGTATTATTATTATGAGCAGCCATTCATTGAGATGACGGGTATTGGTTAATATACTATATCAAAAATGCCTTGCTTGTCGAGTCAAAACTGCTCGATCAATGGACTTTGATTCCCATCATACAAAATTTTCAGAGACATTTTACAACCAATATCTCACAATATTGTGCTCTTTATATGTGTTCTCCTTAAGAAAATGTATCTCCCCTCCTTCAAATAAATAAGGATAGATAATATTTTTTAATTTCAAGCGTATTCAAAAAATCTTACACCAATGGACATGATAAAGATTTTTTTTCTTTCGTTCTCACACTACATCTTAATGTTTACAAAATTTAATTGATCTTTTTGAATTTTCTAAATACTAATAATTTAAGCGAAATCTAATAAATATCTTTAATAATTAAAAAAAAACTTTTTTAAAGATTAAGAAAATTATTTCGGTGGATAGACAGTGTAATAATGAGGAATTTATACAACGAAACGAATCGTTAGATTTTTATGTACATTATTAATTTAAGATTTATACTACTAACTAAATGTATTTCTCGAAATGAAGTTAAGCAATACTTGACGAAAAAATTAGAATATTTAGAGTACCGAAAACATGTTATATGAAATAAAAATGGACTGTAGTTTTATGAATTATGAATAATTTTTTCGTTTCAAAAACTTTTAATCTATAACAAAATTTAATCAAACATTAGTTTTTATCAGTAATTTTTTTACTAGCTCTATAATACGAAATTAATTGAATTTCGTCCTAATAATAAGCATATGGAATATATATAATATACTCAAAGACCCTTAAATTAATATTGAAAGAAAACTTGATTTACATTTATTTTTTACATTATTCATTATAATTAAAACACAAAAACTTAACTTACAAGAAACCAACAATATTTCTTTCATAAAATATTTTTATTTGTTTTACTGCAAAATACAATTATAGTGATAAATGAAATCATTCTATAGCCTTTCATTTAAATTATATTCTGTATTTTCATCAGTATGCATAGATACGGCACAGCATAATTTAGTATCATATAACAACCACATCAAAAAATAACTCGTTTGTAGGACCGCGAAGCAGATATAAATTAATGCTACCAATCGTCGTAGCCGACGTGGCATATACAAATCAATATATTAGGCTGATAGATGCGATGAATTAGATATGTGCATGAGATGGTTATAATATTTTCTATCTCGAATTGATATTTAACATTTCCATTGGCGTTTCATTTCATATATACGTTCAAATATTTATAGCAATTAATTTATCCTGGAAATTAAGTTAATGCGCTGTCATGTTTTCTTTTTTTGTAGCTAATTACTGAAATCATCTTTGAGGAAAGTGATGATTAAATTTAATATCTGTAGTGTTTCTCTGCATTCGTTGGAAATATAATGTCTCCTATATATTTTACTAATAATTATCCGCAAATTTTTGTATAAAGTTTTTTATCTAACCTATACAATAATATTTCCTATAAACTAGAGTCAAGAACTTTTTAACATTCGAGCTACTACAATATTTTTTTAAGACATTTCAACTTTCCAACTACTCGAGCATTGAAATAGTTCAGCCTTCGAACAGTTCATGATGTTCGGACGTTTCATCCACTAGAGGTGAACATTTTAACCATTCAAGTTGATCGAGTCGTACAATTTAAACAGTAGGTATATTGAATAATTATGTAAACAATTATGACTGAGAATATTTTAATCTTCGAGCATTATAAACGCTGAAATTCTCGAACAGTTATATCAGAAAATTTATTCAAAGAAATGAAACGTTTAAAAGGCTGAATTATTCGATTAGTTTTCTAGGCTCGAACATCGAATGTCAATTTATTTTTCTAATTTAAGCTGAAATTCAAACAATTCTCATTTTTACTTAAAGTAAATAACAACGTGTGGGGAAAAAATTTATAGTATTTACTTTTCATTCTTGTTTTAGCTACAGCACTAAATAAGGAGAGTATCATCGGTGGTGAAGTATCACCGCCAGGAACGTTTACTCACCAAGTTGGAATTATTGGTAGACAAAATGGATCGGATGATGGTCATTTAATATGCGGCGGTGGTTTCATAGGAGCACTACTTGTACTAACTGCTACAGAATGTTTTCTTACTCAAGAGGGAAATCTTCATGCTCTTACATTCTATATTATTTCAGATCATACTAATAGAAATATCATGTCAGGTTTTTATATACTTGTCGATGTTATGTACTTCATACGTAGAGGTCCCATTTATCAGTATACTGCTGCAGTTGCTAAAGTAATTTTATAATATTATATAATATTAGATTATTATATACATATATATTAATTCTAATTATGATGCATAAGTAATTTACTAATTTTATTTTGTTTTCTACCATTCACATTATAACTATCTGATATATTTACGGAATTCTTTGTATATATTCAACACTTTTTTATAGCTTAAAGAACCAATTAATTTCGCTAATTATCCATATATAAGAGTTCTTGATATACCGACTGAATATGAATCATATTGGGATCGGCGAGGTGCAGTAGCCGGGCATGGATATTATCATCATGTTGAGTATTTCAATGCCAATGTAGAACTCGAAGATGCAGAAATAGGATTTGATTTCCAGTTAAGAAATGCAACTGTTCATATTACGACAAATTCCGACTGTATTTTGTCACTTGATGATATCGATTATCAATGGCAGTTTTGTGGTTTAATGCTGCCAATAGTACCAGGACATAAAGTAGGAATTTGTAAGGTAATTTATATACTCAAATAAGAATTCTTAACGTCCAGTAATATCCACTGAAATTCTAGTTAGTTAATTTTAAAACATTTGGATACTTTTGGATCACTACATAATATTATTACATAACATGACAAATCATAACAAATCACTACATAACATTATTATAACTGAATTACTATATTGACTATAACTATACTATATTGTATAAAACTAGAAACATATTTAACTACTAAAATGGAGTTTAAATGTAAGACATCTAGGAATATCTGATAATTCAAGAAACTATGCTAATATAGTTAATTTTCCTACTTGAATCATCAAATTTTTCCGCCTGAAATAATAATTTTTATTCGTTATATTTAGGGCATTTTATATAAAAAACCATAAGCTTTGGAAAGAATGATAATTTCATATTTTTGTGTATGAAAAACTGTACACTAGGTTGTAAATATATAAATTATAAAAAATTATGCATTATTAAAATCGGTTTCAGGAAAAGCAAATATAATCAATTAGCTTAGCTTAGATACTGCACGTGTAAGATACGAATTTACAAAAATTTATAAGCTTATTATAATGAATTTAAAAATTATAATTTACATGTATTTCAAAGGGTTTACATAACGAACAGTTAATTAAACATCAACTTCAAAGGAAATAAGTGTTTGAACAAATATATTTAATTTTAATAATAAAATTTTTTTCTACTTTTGGATAACATAATGGAAAAGATCGATAAAAAAATCTTTTAATTTTAACTACTCAATAATCAAATTCTAAAAAAATATGGAGAGAGCGTTGCTCTTTTATATGTTTTGCGTTCCCGGACAATAGGGATATTTAAGAGCAAATTATTTTTTTTTTTGATCGATTTGAATGTTTTCTTTAACCTCATTTTATTGATTTTTTTTACATTTTTTAAATAATTATTTAATTTCTAAAACTATATTATTAATTTTATTTCGTATTTGAGCGATTAGCATTTTTTAAGGTTTTATTAAATTTAAAATTACAATATTGAATTTTCTTTTTTGTTCTTTTATTTTGTACATTTGAGTGATTGAAATATGTTCAATTCATTGCTATTTTATTTTTTCTCCGATGCCTTTGAATTTAATATTTAATATATTTAAATATCTTATAAACTTCAATTGCTTTTTAAAAAGCTATCGTATGATTTTTTTCGAATATAACTGCGGAGCTTCGAATTATATTTCTAAACATAAATATTATTTAAAAGTAAAATAACTCTGTAATAACATTTGTTATAAACATATATTTAAAATTTGCATTATAATAAATACATTTAAAAATATTAATATTTTATAGCGCAGAAGAAAAATAAATTTTTTATTTTTAGTATAGAAGAAGGGATGTATTTTGATTTATAATTTAATGATGCGTAGTTTTTATTTTGTATTAAACATAGAAAATCTTTTTAGTCGACAGATTCACTTTCACCATCACAATTTCAAAATCGTCTCGTAATCGTCAAATCGAATAGTGCAGACGACAAATCAAACGGGGTACCTGATTTTGAAAGTTATGATATTTTCCCAAAGCCATAATATGATTTAGCCCCATATAGGTTCGTGGAAAAGCCTTTAAGAAACAATTTCCGAATTTTCTATAACATCACGATTTTTTTAGAAAGCACTACTTTTTAGTCTTTTTCGAAATCCGTCAGATTTTTCCTATGTAATTTCGGCCGCCTTATTTATGGAACCGTAGAAAGGTTATTTTTCAGAAACATCCCCAATTTTCCTGTCATGGCACCGATCAAACCTTATCTGTACCTATTTCTGATCTTTAATGAAGTTTTTGTACGTGAATTTACAATTTATTTCATTCTCTTATTTTTTTAAATTGATTTAATTTTTACCAAATGTTTTTTTATTGTCTAACTATTTTATCATTCTTTTTTTCATTGATGTGTACAAAATTCTACTTCTGATTAGAAATTAACTAAATTTAATACTTATATTTGGAAATTGCAGATTTATATGAAAGCTCAATTTACTTGAATATATGATTATTACTTAACAAAGTATAAAGATTTTGATCAAATATCATTTCTAATGATGCAAAACGAATCGTTAAAAATAAATAAATCAGATGCTCAAAAGTATAGGAACTGATTTGTATTATTAACGAATTCATATATAATTTAACTAATATAAAGCCATACATAACATGAATGAAACTTTTAGAATATATATAAAATCTGTAAATGTTAAATATAGTAAATTATGTAAAACAATTTGTATACGTATAATTTTTTAGATATTTTAGAAATGGAAAACAAAAAGCTCTAGTCAAAACAACAATCTTGTAGTTAAATTTATAATATTATGTTATGATAGCAAAGGATAATATTAAATTTCTATATGTTTAAAGTAATCCTTTTTTATATTTTTCTACTAGGATTAGAGTAAGTTAATAATAGAATGATTCCTCGCCGTATGCTAGGACAATATTCATTAAACTTAATCTATAGCAGTAGTTACTATGTATGCATAAATAATTTTTTTAAATAGAAACATTACATCATGGATAAATATATATTTCCACTATAATAAAATTTATTTTAATAAATACTTTACATGCCCAATTGTACTACTTCATAGTATTTATATATCAAACATGTTTATTATTGCAGTATGATACTGGCTCTCCACTTGTCATAGGGAATAAAGTAGTTGGAGTAGCGGCTTCACCTTCCTTGATGTGCGGCGAGAGTACTCCATATGCCAAAGTGTCAGAATACTGGCACTTTCTCAATGCAATTAAAAAGGGGAAACCGCTCACTGGAACTGTTAAAATTGACAATAATCCACATACTTCTCCTAATGCAAGATTTACGTATGTAGGTTCTAGTTTTGTTTAGAGCTGAAAAGTCAAATTATATATTTCTTAAAAATATTTTATACTGTAAATTTTTTTTTTAATTAGTCATAACAATTTAAAGATTTTGAAATAGTAAGAGAAGCATCACGCATTATAATATATTGATAGATTTCACATTGTAACAGCATATGTGTACTATTAATTAAGAGGGCTGCGACATATTAATGTTTTCAGAGCTTTGAAAAATACAATACTCGGGTAATTGACATGAATTTTTACAAACTCTAGTTTAATAAAAAATTATTTCAATTTTTTTAATGTAAAATTTTTAATATTTATATTAAATTTTAACTGCACAATTACTGGATTCTGAAGTGCATTTAAAATATATTTCTAAGAAATTAATTGGTACATTGTATATAATCGTCTGTTTTTTCTAATGATATCATATATATATATATATATATATATATATATATATATATATATATATATATCGATAAATATAGTATATTATTTTTATTATCATTTTTCATTAATTAAATAACAGTTTCTCCACTATCCGCCATAAAAACCTAACTTGAGAAGATCACATGTTATATCAGATAACTCATTATTACATAATTGTAAATGTTAATATTTTTTCTTTACATAAAAAAGTCTTCTCTTAAGTAAATACTGAATAAAACTGAAAGTTTTTGTGCAACTAAATTCTGGAATGGCATACTTCCATACTAACATTCGAAGCTCTACATATGATTTCGTTACGAGCATATTCCAATGATAATACTAAGTTACGAATGAAAACTGTTCTAATAATTTTGCAAGCACAAAACAAAACGATATATGTACACTTGTGCTATATGCACACGTCACCCTTCAGCCGTGATGAACTACATTGTACACACATATCGAACTTAGTATTTGTTCAACGAATTGAAGAAAAGCTTGCAAGTCACAAATTAAAAAGCCCTTCTTATACAAAAATGAATATAAACTTGTAGTGCATCAAATACAAAAGGAATAGAAGGGACGAACTCGTATTCGTAATTTACTCAGGCCTGTAACGAAGAAAAATTGAAACTCGAATAATAGAAGGTTCAAGATGAAGTAGCAACAACACTTTTTGGATTTTGATATAATTTGGCATGGAATGTTAAAAAACTGATAAAAAAATCATTTCTATGAGCTGTCAATTATTTCAACTCTATTCTTTAACTAAATATATTTATTAAGAAAGCCGTTACAATAATAATATTTTTTTTTTAATGCAATAATATAAAATATAGTACTTCATTAAATATAGCATAAAAATTATACTTTGATTCATAAGAGAACGCTCAATTTTAGACAGCAATAACGTTATTATGATGAACTAATAAAATAAATAATTTGAATTGTAATACAATTTCAATTTAATGTAGTACACATTTTTTCTTGATTAATTTTACAAATTTAAAGAATCACTGCAATCACTTAAAAATTGATACATTAAATCTTGAAAAATTGTTTTAGATATAATAATTTCATTAATAATTTATAATACACGTTAAAATAAATAAAAAAAAAACAGAACGCAAAAAAATACATGTTAATTATTTGTTTTATTTATTTTTTCGTTAATTTTATTTTAATTTTATTATTTCTTTAATTATTTATTTATTTTAATAAGAAGTTTTTACAGCTTTATAAAAAATATGTCTGTATGAGTTCTTGAAATTAGTAAAATATTTATTAAATAACGTATTTAATTGCATAACGAGTAAAAAACAAATCGTTTATTAAATTTGATGTATTAATGTATAAATTATTTTTTCAGCAATTATTAATAATGACACTTAAGTATACTAATAAATATATTCATTGCTAATGAAATTCTGACTTTAATTTACCAGGTCCGTCTGAACACAGATTATAGATGAACAAAAATTTCATCTTGAGAATAAGTATTTCTAGCACCATTATTACTTTAAAAAATAATCTATAGAAAAATGTTTAGTTATTTCATTATATTAGATCTTTTAATTTCATTTCCTTTAGAATGGTTTCATTCTCAAGATTCCATGTCCGTTAGTGTATAATTTATTATACAATATTATGGAATAAATATATATATTTCGTCAGATTGTTGGGAAACGTAAGACACATTTACTCGTATAAAGAGTTATAAAATTACTTGCCTTGAAGAACAGACAAAGTCGATTGCTGTATTAGTAGTTTACGTCCCAAGAGTTAGATGAGAAAGCCGGCGATCGAATTCTAGGATAAAGATTTTTATAGAAAGTATAGAAATTATAGAAATTCTATAGGAATTATAAATTATAAAACTGCAGTTTCTGTATTAAAATTCAAAAATCTGTATGTAGAACTTTTGAAAGCTTTACTTACGAATCATATAACCAGCTTTCAGGCATAGATTTGCAATTTCGTTACTCTGTGGTTTATTGAAATTTCTACATACACATGGCCTGCACTTACTAGTTATTCGCACCTAGTTCTCTCTCTTTCTATATTATATGAATTTTTACTTATATTATGGTTTTTGCCACGTACACCGCAACTGAAGTGTCAGTATGTCAGTAATATGAGAACGAGTTGAAAAGAAACGAGCCATCGGCATCTCCCGAGTTCGATTCCCAGCCGACCAGGGTCATAGGTGCTCTATTATTTTCCAACTCCTCCTTGTTTATTTATTTATCTAATTAATTATCCACGCAGCAATTACTTTTCGAAAATGTTAATTCCCAATAGGAATAGTATTAATCGGTTGATGTGAAAGGGTTGAAAATGAAAACTCGGAATTTTGAGCCAAGAAATGAATTTTCTTGGTAAGTAAAACCCACGCATTTAGATATAAAACCCCCATGAGGTTTTAAGATATTTTTAATTAAAAAAACGTGGTCATGAAAACCACGTTAGAATAACACTTCGATCGACGCCCAATCAGAAAACCGATGCGTAAACCGAGCAATATCGACATACGGTCAACTCCCGCCACTAGACGTACCCTCCTTACATATCAAATCAAAATTGTTAATTGTATTTATGTCGACTGTATTTAGATAAATTAATAAATATTTCTATTGATCTTACAGTCCAATAGAATAAATAAAAATTAATACATAATAATATCAATATATATTTATATATTTATATATTTATATATTCACATCTGAAAACTGATGTTCTCAGAAGAATCCTTATTTTAAAGCAGAATTTCATTTGTTTCACTCGCCACAGCAGCTCTGTCTGTTTATCGACCATCTTTTTACGCATGTGATTTCATTTCTAGATCTAGGGTTAAGAGTGTTCAATAAAAAAATCATGGTTTTCAATTTAAAATATTTTTTATTTGTTAATCAACAAATGTATGTTCATATATAGATAATATCTATTTTTTAATTCTACATGTGATCTCGCGCAATCACTGTGCAATTGCAGTTCCTTGATCAACTACCTGAGATGTCTCATTATGACTAGAATTAAGATTTAGAAATAATTGCTTCAAATGAGTTATACTTCAACTATTAGAAAAACGTGGCAATTTCCAGATCTATATATATGAATGATATGCTAATATCCTAGGGTCGTGGAGCAAGACTTGAACTAAAAAGTGAGCGTTAATTACACTGACAGATAGGTTCATGTCATAAATATTCAGCTGCAATACACAAAAAATCTTATAGCAAATGCTTGGTGAATACGAAAAGAGAGATGGCCTTCATCAAAATTTTAACATCAGACTTTCTGCTATATAGTGGCAGCTCACAGATTCTAATAATCTATCTAGACTAGTCTTTCTTAACATGTTTACCTTTTACTTCTAATTGTCTAGGAAAATCTTTTCGCACCAATCTACATATAACAACAAAAGCTAATGCGGTGACAAAACCAGATATAATTATGGATAAGGTAAGTCTAGCTATTGTTCAGATTTCGATTTAGAATATACAATTATTTCATAATTTTCTATTATGTATAAGAAATAAGAATTATAGTTACTAATATTTTGGTTTATAGAAATAATCGTAAGCGAACTCTTCTTATAAGCCAAACTATATGTACACATAAGGTACATACTTGATCCGTACCGTGAGGCGAAAACCGCATATTTTACCTGAAAATAGCTTGTACACGGGTTCGCGCATAAGGTGAGCGAATACTTGCTATAGGAAAATCTTGAGGTTTTCGAAAGAGGTTAACAGGTTATGCTTCCTAAAAACAATGATTCCTACTGTGACGACAGCGTCCCAATATGTTCGCTAAAAGCTATTTTACGGACTTATATTGAGATAGGTCGTATTCTACCGCTGAGAAATTGTTGAGAAATTTAAAATCAGGTAACGTGTTCGTCTGGCCACCTTGAGCTCCCCGACCGTCATGCTGAGCGAGAGTTTGGGCTGCGTTCGGCGAGTGAGACTTATTGCTCGAAATTGGGCCGCACGCAACGGGGAATAGAGATTAAAAAAGCGCTGTATGAGCAATCAGGTATTCATTCTTTTCTGATTTCTACTTAACGAAGTTATTGTGTTTATACGAGAACTGATCCCAGAAGTACCTGACTTAGCTAGAGGTGGCGGTAGTTACTCCAAAAATACCACTGTATTAGACAGTACATAATCTATAAAGAACATGTCTCACGTTTGAAGACGCCATGACGTTTAGTATTTGTTTGACAATCAACAATAGTGAATGTTTTCAGTGAATTTGTAAACATGGAAAAAATTAGTCATCGTTATGTGATAAATAATTTTATTTGAACGGCCTCAGCCCAACCAATATAAAAGCCGAACAAGACTCTCCTCTGGGTGAGACTGTTCCTTCGTTTACAATAGTAAAATATTGAGTAGCAGAGTTTAAATGAGGCCGTACAAGCTGCCAAGACGAGCGTCGCAGTGATCGACCAAACGAGGTGATGATTCCAGAAATATAGAAGAAAATCCACAAAACCGTACTGGATGATCGTTGATTGAAAGTGCGCGAGGTAGCAGATATGATACGCATTTCAAAAAGAGCGGTACATCGCATATTAACTGAAAATTTTGAGATGACTAAGCTGTGCACAAGATGGGTGCCACGTTTGCTTACAATGGAACAAAAACAGCGTCGTGAATATGTTTCAGTTGAGTGTTTGGCAATGCTTTGCAAAAATAAAGCCGTACCACTTCACACCCGGAAAAAAAGAACAATCAAAACAATGGACTCAAAAAGGAGAATCGGATCCAAAGAAGGCAAAGACCGTTCCATCTGCAGGCAAGATTATGACGTCGGCGAAGAAATCAAGAAAATGGCCGCATTTAGCTAAGAAGAAAGTGTTTTTCCATCAAGACAATGCACCAGCTCACACATCCGTTATTGCAATCGCCAAAATTAATGGATTAAAGTTTAAATTGTTACCTCATGTACCCTATTCGCCAGATTTAGCTACCTCGGATTATTTTCTGTCCCCAGACTTGAAAAAATAGCACGCTGGTTAAAGATTTTCCAATAATGAAGAGGTAATGTCGGTAGTTAATGGCTGTTATGAGGAGCTTGACAATTCTTATAAAAAGGGTATCGAACTTATTGATGATCACTGGGAAAAGTATATAGAGCTAAGAGAAGATTATGTTGAAAAATAAATATATTTTTTCCAAAATTTTTGAGTTTTATTTGTTGGCAATTTTTAATTTGAATACTTGCTGTTTTATCAGTTTCTTATGTTCAAACATCGCGGCATATTTTTCATTTGCAATATATCTAATTATTTTCCAAAATTATTTTAAGTTAACTATAAGCAGCTAAATTTTTCTTTCACGGGTTTATAATGCTTCATCTAAGTTTCTTGACATAGTTAAGATAGACTTTTTTCAATTCCAATTAAAAACATTTTTATCACAGATACATCACGTACACTTTGAAGCAGAGTATGTTTGCAGTAATTGATTAGCAATATTATTATACCTTCTAATGCGAATTTAGAAATAAATATTCTATACTTTTGATACACAATTATATTTAGTAACTACTTTTATTATTATTTGAACTAAAAATTTTTAAAAAGAATGTATTTGCATACATGTTACTGATGATATTTAATCATGGTTTATTTGTGCTTGATATTGTCAATATTTGAAATTATCACAACTACAGGAATACATTTTTGGAAATATTTATTATAACTCGTTCACTGTCCTGCAATTTGTTTTATAATACTATTATTTTCAAATGAAATTGTATCGATAATTTTTTTTCTAAATAGCAAGAGAAAACTAACACAGATCATATCAATGTGGAACTGCAGAAAATTGAAAAATATATAATCTCATATTCATAAACATTCTCTGTTGCATTCCATCTTGCTTCTGAAGAAAATAATTATTAAAATTGTTATTAAAACAATAAGGTTTTTAATTTACAGATTGTCTCTGGCTAGTGAAACCAAGTGTAACTGTTGAAGTAAGACCATAATGTTTACGATTTTTATAGATAATTGTAGTAGATAATGGTACTTTTCTTTTAATTGCATCTATGAAATGCCAGTATGCTGACACCTTAGCATATGGACTATTATCTCCGCAGCCTTCTGTTGGTGTACCCGCCACTCCAACGACTTTATTGCCTATCACAAGCGGACTGCCAGTATCTAACTGTAAAAAATTTCGAAGAATTAATCATATTCACTTCTAGGATGACATAAGCAAAAAATTTGTTAAAATAATATTATTATGATCTGAAAACTATTACCAATTAAATACAATGTCGAAATTTAGAAAGTTATTAAATGTCTGAAAAATAAATCTCAAAGCTTAATAATGCTATATTTTTTATCAAACTCTATATTAATTTATAAAGGTAGTATAAAAAAATATAGATTCCAATTGCTTCCATTTGTAATATGTATTTAATATAATGAAAAATTACTAGTTTTTCCGCTCCAGCGACATTCATTGTAAATCTTTTTATTTAATTTTTAAGATAATCTGTGTTCCGATAAAAAGATTGAGTTAAGATATTTAATTTATATAAATACATACAAAATGATTTTTAATTATAATTAATATCTTATTTAACTGATTACATTAAATTAATCATTTTTCAAACAAGTCTTGCATAAATAAACGGTCTTTACTTTTGGTTTTTATTATTCGCAATCTGAAATATTTGATCTAGAATTAAAGTTGTACAAAATATATAATTTTTTTAATTTATCTATATATAATGCGTAAAAATTCTATCAAAGCATTCAGTATCTGATATAAGTTCTTTTTGAAATAGTTAGAACTGTATAAATAATGAAAAAATAATGCCATTTAATCCCGTATGTAAATGAGAAAAAAGGGAAAGAATATCAATTCGAATAAAAACAGTACAATATTTATTCCCATATCATATTTATTATATATATATCAGTTAAAACTGATCAGTAAGCCGGCCATGATAGACTCCGCTTATCAGTCGAAAATGTAAAAATCCTCTTACGTTCGTGATATCAAATATTTCTCAGTATTACATTATATTAATTTCAAGGTTATAAGCTTAAAATTTTTATTATAATTTTTTATAACTAAATGATTGAAACATTACTTATGTCATATCTATCTGTGTACTACGAAGTTATTTTTGATTTCATGTTATTATATATTTCTAAACTTTAGCCAGAAGTCTCAGTACAAAATTTTTCATTCATCAATGTTTCTAGTAAATAGTAAAATTACCTTGCAAACGCCAGCCCTTTCTCCTGGTCTTGCAGGCTGCATCCAACCACAAAACAGCATTGATACATCAACTTTACTATATGCCGAAATACAGTCAAAATTTCTCATGACACGAACAGTTGCGTTCCTAAGACGGTGATCTGTACCTTCATCTACTTCTTCTAGTTTTCCATCTGAATTACGAAACGCACGATAAAGATGATACCCATGCCCAGCTACTTGGCCTTCTTCTCCCCAAAATATTTCATGTGGATAGGGTATATTAAGTATGCTTATATATGGATATTGAGTCACTTGTAACGTTTCTGCAAGCTAAGCATATTTTTTCTATATTTTGAATCTATATTAAGTTTCTGATATTAGTATAAATAAGGTCCGTCACCTTTGTCACTGCAAAATTGTAGTTCCAAAACGGGCCTTCATGAGCCAAGTAAATTAGATCAATAAGAACTTCAAAACCTCTCATAATATTCTCATTCGAAAAGTCTGATAGAACTGAAAAAGTCAGTTCTCTGTGTAAACCTTTCTCAGTAATAAAACATTCGGCAGCAGACAATACTAAATTTCGGGCAATGATTCCACCATCACATACTAAATTTCGATATTCCGAGTAATTCTTTCTCCCGATAATTCCAACTTGGTAAGTAAACGTTCCTGACGGTGATTTATAACTACTAATGAGACCTTCTTCACTCAGTGTTGAGGCTAAAATAAATGAAAGAGAAAATTAGTACAAAAACTGAGTTTCATTAACATGCTGTATATATATATATATATATATATATTAAAAAGTTAGTCAAAGGAACTGCATTTTAGTAGTAAAGTTAGATCGTACTAGAATAATTCTTTTTAATAGCGCTGCATTTTATATCATATAGATAATCTGATACAATTTGGATTTTTCTGTTTGAATTCTATTTTTTTACTATCTAGTATTCGTTTATATTTGCTTCATATTTAAATTGTACTATTTCTATCTCGTTCATAAAAAATTAGAGTCTTACACGCCACAGATAAAATTTACATAGATTGATTGTTATCTTTCTTATGATTCTGCCACTCATACTTAACACCGAATATTTTATCCAATAGTATATGTTCTGACATAATTTTTGATATTTTAAATGTTCAAAAGTTTTATAAAATTTAAGAACTATTTAATAATTTTTTTTCTTTAATACAAGCCAGTTTTAATGACCTGAAAAACCTTAAAAAAAAATATATATATATATATATATATATATATATTTTTGCCTCAAATATTTTTTACGATTGTGTAATACACGCGTACACATACATTGATTCGAGGTGAGATTTTCATCTAGAATTAACGCCATATTTAGCGTATACAAAAATTTTGAATATAGTTTTTTATTTTTTGTCATATATTCTTTTCTATAGAAGCAAATAGCTGCTAAAACATAATTCATACCTATTATCATTATGGAAGTAATTTTTAGAAAATATGTTTCTCAATAATAAAAATTAATTATATTTACCTTCAATAATAATACTAATTGCATAAAGGCGGAAAAACAGTAAGAGTAAGTTCGACATTTTTTACTATGTATATTTTATGCGTTCAACGATAAATCGTTCACAAAATAGTCAAAATTATGTTCTATTAATAATAATGATTTGTAGTTTCACAGAAAGTATTTATATGTCGAAAGGCAGAACAAAATTAATGAATTCTATATTTATACAACGATTAAAATTCATATGAAAAATGCGTTCATGTCGTACATAAATTGATCTTCCGTTATTTGCATAGATTGTAATAATATAGTATTTTTTTCTGGCGTGCTAATTGAGAGTACTATACTGTTACCAGTCCCGAATAATGTGGGATGGAATTAAAGCGGTCACTTCGGAGACTCTATGTCCGAAGCAGCACTGTAATGGGACACTGGTATTGGTCAGCTTAAAACTATTAATTGTAATTATGTACATATTACACGTATATACATAAGTCAAATATTTAAATATTAATAAAGAAACTGAAAATTCAAAATGTTGTCCTGACTTTAAATCAATTCAATCAGTATAAGTCGAACGCAGTGCCAGTAGGTACAGTATAGGGCAAAACCTTAGATGCGCAGTACACTCGTATTTGTAATTTTATATTCTCAACCCTCCCACTGAAAATCACAAATACGAAAACAACATATGGACATTTTCTTTTCAATTTATACATTAACTTCATTAGACTTCTTAAATGTTCGAACGACTTTACAGGCAATGCCTTGGTTAAAATATCAGCTTGCTGATTCGCTGTGTTTATATATTCGATTATAAACATACCATTATTATAATATTATCTTAAAAATTTGTACTTTATGTCTATGTGCTTAGTTCTACAATGATCTCTTGAATCTTTAATTATTTGAATCGCATTTTGATTATCGACGAACAACATAGGTTGTGGCAAATTTTTATCGTATACATCTTTATTGTTTCATCCATAGAATTTCTTAAATTGTAATAGATACTGATATAAACTCCGTCTCAGTAGTCGAAAGAGCAATTGTACTCTGTTTCATCGATCCCCATGATACTACACTATCACCTATTTGTACAATAAATCGGGATACAGATTTTTGCGTAATATGATCACTTGCGAAATCGGCATCACTAAACGTAACTATTTTTGTAGAATCATTATTTTTCTTATAAATTAAACCAAAATTTAGAATTCCCTTTAGATATTTCAACATTCTTTTTATAAAGTTTACGTGAACTTTCATAGGAATTTCGCAAATTCTTACATGGGCAAAAAATATTAAACTTCCGATCGCCTCTTTGTATGGGAAGTTGCTTATCTTAATTTCTCCCTCTTTTTCGAAAATCGTAGACATGCTATTAGGATCAGCGGGTATTCGCACACTATTTGCATTTAACATATTAAATTTATTTATCAATTTTTTCGCATAGGATTTTTGATTTATTAACATCGATCCGTTAGACAAAATATATATTTCAATTCCTAAAAATACTTTTAATTCATCCGTTGTAATTTCAAAATTTTGTTCGAGATACTTCAATAATGTATGTATTGTATTTTTATTCTTTGAAATAATAGTACCGTTATCTACATATATTAATAAAATCAAAGGATTATTTTTATCTTTATTAATAAAAACACATGGAACGGTTACGGTAGAATATAAATCACATTTCTTCAAACAATGTACATGTTTTTTATTCCAACACCAAGCTGCCTGTTTTAAGCCATGTAAACTTTTCTTAATAGACAAACTCTATCTATATTATCTGTAAAACCTTCTGGTTGCTTCATATATATTCTTTCATTAAGAGTACCATTTAAAAAAGCAGTTTTTACATCGAATTTCATTCAGTACATACCTTGCGAAGCACTTAAAACTAAGATTGTTCGTATTGAATTATATCTCGCCACAGGACTAAAAATTTCTTTATAGTCTACATTTTCTTTTTGAAGATAACCTTTAATTACCAATCTCGCTCTAAATTTTTTATTATTTTCATCAGATTCATTTTCTATTTTATAAACCCATCTATTCGACAATATTTTAATATTAGGTAGTATTTGTCTGTTAAAATCCACTTATTATTTTTATTGAATGCCTCAATTTCTTCCTGTATAGCTTTTCGCCAATTCTCAGAATTCACAGTGTTTACTGCTTCGGAATATCCGTGCGGTTCATCGAAGCTGGCGATGAAAAGATCATCAATATTTTCAAAATTAAACATAAAATTATTTACTGTATTACCTCTATTCGGTGGTTGCAAATTTTGTCCATTTCTTAGATTGTATCTTTGTCCATTTATTTCGACGGGTTCTAATGTCTTATTGAATATTTTCATTTTCAAACTTATTATTTTAACTAACATTTGCAATTTCTCGATTATCATTTATTGGATTATTTTCTAGTATATCATCTATTTGACTTGGTTCACTATTTTCACTTGAAGCTTTATAGATACAAAAATTGCTATCATTCTCTTTGTCAATGAAACTTCTTGACTTAAATTCGTCTCTAAATAAAATATCTCTACATATTACTATTTTATTTTTTGATGTTAAAGTTTTCAACTCTTTGGTGTTTTCACCATATCCTACAAAAATATCTAATTCAGATTTAGCATCCCACTTTTTCCTGTAACTTTTATATACAAATACAGATTTGTATATAAATGTTATTGGTATATAAATTTATATTTGTATCAAATTATATTTGTATATAAATGTATATTGCCAAAAACCCGAAAATATTATATATTGCATTTTTGACCATGCCAAAGTTCAAGAAGAGTTACATTTTCAATATTTGTTTTTCAGCTTCTATTAAGTACATATGTTTACAGCTTCTGTCCATAATTTTTTCAGTAATATCTTAGAAGATAACATTGTACGCGCCGCTTCTACTATAGTACGGTTTTCACGCTCGGCTTTGCCGTTCTACTGAGGAGTATGCACAGCACTACATTGGTGTTTAATACCATGTTTAAAAAGAATTTCACTCACTTGTTTGTTAACGTATTCAAGTACATTATCCGTTCTCAATATATTAATGTTCTTTTGCGTTTCATTTTCTAGTCGCTGTATATAATTTATTAAACAATTTTTAACTTCGCTTTTATTCTTTAAAAAATACAATGTCACGTAGTTTGAAAAATCATCTTTAAACAGTAAGAAGTAAGATGAGCCTTCAATAGAACATTCTTCCATCGGTCCACAAAGATCCGAGTGTATAATCTCACCAACTTGAGTGGTCTTATTATCACTATGAAGAAATGGATCTCGATGCATCTTTCCGAGGGCACACGTGTCACAAAAATCAGAATAATTCTCTTTTATATCAATTTTATTACTTTTAAACAATTCTTTACAGTCGAAAAACTCTGATGTGCTAATCTTTCATGCCATAACTACATTTTGGTTTTGTTTATTTAATTTAAAATTGTATGCTGATTGTATACTGTATACTGACTATAATTGTATACTGACGGTAAGCAATATTTTTTCTACATATTCTACTTTAATTTTCATAGTTAAATTATTTCATTTGTCTGTTCCTGCCCAACTACCATAATGTTATTATTTATATAAAATTTACATTCTGTATAAATCGATTCAAATGTCAGATTTTTCTGAAGAGCTACACCCATAGAAAAAAGGTTATATTATAATTCCGGTACATAAAATACATTTGATAAAAATGTTCTTTGTCATTCATGAGCATTATACGCTAATTTATATCGCCTTTACCTTTACTTATTCGACCGTCACCAATGCGAATAGGCATTTATATTACCAGATGTTTCAAACCAATCGCGTTTACCGAAAATATGTCCTGCAGCCAAGAAGTTTATCGGTCTTTGTTGATATTCGAAGATATATGTACTTCTTCCAATAGTGCGCCCTTTTCTCTCGCATTGGATCTGTTGTTGTGATGATGCAAACCTTTTCATCGCTCATTTCCTAGTAGTTACCAATAGTCACGTCGCTTATGTCCAGGCTTAACGCAATTCCAACAACCATCTTGTTTTGCTTCATTTCCAAAAACTTGACTTTTCATATATTTATTTCCAGTCTTTTTATGCGTTTTAATTTGAACGTTTTTATTTCTAAATTTTTGCACATATTTGTATTTAGATACTAGGGCACTATTCTCCGAATTTTCTTGTGTTGACATTCGCGATTCATTCATGATCAATCGAGAAGTTAATCAGAGATCAGAGATCAGAAGTTAATCAGAGAAGTTAATCAGAGAAGTTAAATTTTCAACGGTTTTTTCATTCGTTGCAGATGTATCCCAAGCAGATTTGAAGTGATTGAAATTTGCTGGAAGGTTCATCAAAATTTTAGTAATCATCATGCTGTCCGATATTTCTTCTCTGTGGGCTCATAACATGTAACATAAATCACCAATTTTTGAAATATGCGTGGCAATATCATCCTCAGAATGCTTTTCAAAGCTGAACCATTTTTGCTGTAATATATGTATACTTGTATCTGTTTTGCTTTCATATATCGCGTGCAATTTGTCCCACATGGCCTTTACAGTTTCACAATTCAGAATGTGAACCATCGGTTCCCGTTCAATTGACGTAACCAAGAACTTTTGGGCTACGCCATCTTTTTTCGTACATTCCTTCAAGTCTTTCATGAATTGCGTTTTAACTACTTCTGTCGCATCTGCATCAGGACTTCTTGGTTTATTTTCAGATCCGTTCACTACACCGAACACTTGATGAGATATTAATAACACACGCATTTGACACCTTTATCTTTCACAATACTAATTGTACACAGGTTCCCGTATACTAATTATATACAGGTGCCTGTACCTGAACCCTTAACCTGTTGGTAGATGCAATTTGGTTTATAACAGTGGAATATATATTTATTCATATAGAGTAGATAAGTTAGTATATAAAGATAAACACGTCCGGCGTGAACGGAACGACACGAGCAAGTGACGCTGTCTGTAAGTTGAACGTAGCGCCAATAGATAAAGTATAGGGCAAAACTTTAAATGCGCAGTATACCCATATTTGTAATTTTATATTCTCAACAATTTCCTTTTCCTTTGTTATAGATTTTCAACATTATCAAAAGCCTATTACTTACGTCTTTGAGCAACAAGCCATCGAATTACAAATTTTGTATCTTTTATACTTAGATTTTCATTTTTTTGGAAACTAATTATGCTATAAAATTGTGGAAGTTGTCAGTTTCAGTTATTATTTTGTAGAAACCCAGATTAGTTTTTCTCTTTTGATTTGCCGAATACATGTACATTTGTATGTAATGACGAAACACAAACTAACTTCGATTGCACAACTGATGACATTGATTTTTTCTCAACATTATCTTTGTTGTTTCTTGAAACCCTTCAGTTAGAGAGGAATGTTGATAATTAGTGATAACCGGGGAAAATGAGAGCATGGTTTCATAATGTCACAGTAGACTGCAGCGAAGAGATTTCTCTATGCCGAAATATTAGCAGAATATTCAAAACAGTGAATGCGGATTTCTTAACTTTATGAAATGAACAAAAAATCCAATTTTTATGCGTTTATATAAAAATTTAACCCTTAGTGACTTATTTTCTTAATCATAACGAACAATTTCACATATACTAAAGCATTATTATCTTTATTACTTTAGCAGAATGAAGCTTCGTAGTTCACGATTGCACGAGTTATCACCGGCATGTGGCTTCATCGTCATTTTTTCTTCAAATATAGATTTTATGAAAAAATACAAAAAACTAAAAAACTGTCAAATATATATATATATATATATATATATATATATATATATATATATTTATCGAAATTAACTAAAGTGAATATTAGAATTCATTAAGGTATTTCGAAAAAAACCATGTAAAGATAAAAATTATCCGTATCTCGAAAATGACTAATTGAGCCTGATAACAACGAGCAATCAATTCAGCGTACCTAAACACATAATTTAACGCCAAGCTATCAAGGAGATCTTGAATTTTCTAAGGAAACCCTCCTAGGTATCGGGATTATTACACATAGTGACAAAGAGTTCCGGTCGGCGTAGAGGGTGCCTCACACTCCCTGAGCAGTTACCATTTCTTGCGATGATAACTGTAATAAAGTAGAGGGAATTACTCGTCTCGTGAAAGAAAGCTGGCATTTAACAAATTTATGCACGAACTAAATTTGCACACTTGTAAATGTAACAAATGTTTGTGCGTATATTAAAGATATTATATAATAAGAATGATACTAATAATACAAAGCGTTCATTACACATTCACAGTGGCCAATGAAATGTATTATATTGCAGCAAATAATAAAAATATAATTGTTATAAATTTTCAACTATTCAGCGTTGAAATATGAACGACGGAAAATTTAGGCCAATAATTTTTTACCGTAAAGTAAAGTTTTAAAGTGAAATTTACTGTAAAGTATCGTAGAAGGGTGCAAAAGATAGTTTGTCGAACGCAGCTGAGATTATATAGTAAGTTGCAAATTGTTTTTATTAAAAAACAATAAAGTAAAACTTTTAACATATGCTTTCTGGTTTGTACATAATTCGATATTTTCAACACAAGAATAAAAATTTGTATAACAAAAAACTTATTTTTACTTTAGCAGAGTTAATTTAATAAGTATGTCGACGCTCCAAAACATATAATGTATACAAATATGATCACTCAATATTTTTTAACATTCTCACACATTTCTGCCTTAATAGTTGGAATTTGAAGAAGAATGAAAGATCAATGTCTGTTTCTAATGACGGTTCAATTATTCGATGAAGAGGTGTTTCTTTCAAGGTACGATTAGTGATTTGTTCATGGTCAGTTGTCTGTCGAAAGATATATTGACAAAATTCTCCAACTACATGCCTGATCTATGCGTAAATATATAGAAAATCTATTGATCCTCATCTAGGACGATGTTCAGGCTCATACCGACGTAAAAACAAGAAATGTTCTTGCGATGAACAATGGGGCAACATTAACTTGCCCACCGAGAATTCTTCAGACTTGATGAAGTGCTTTACCCACCATCAACCATCTGTCTTTGGTGCCGCGTTGGTCCAGCGTCCTCTTCTATCAAATCTCGCTTTCATTACGAACGTCATGCGGAATCGTTGTGTCACAAATAAAATCGACCGCCCTGGCCTGAACGTCCTTGAACGTCGAAGGCTCTAAAGCAATTGCCACCTCTTTTACCCGCTATATATATTCCCATCCACGCTGATAGCACCGACTTCAAGATCCGCCTCCCTCCGGTGGTGAACTGATTGTGGACACACAGTACATCATCATGTTTGGTAGTGCCGCCAACTCTTGCTTGATGAACGGTAGTCACTCCAATTCTCATCTATAACTACAGGGGTATAGTTAACGCTACAATCCGTTGTTAAAAGTATCGGTGTCGTGTTGCCTAATACGAGCGCAAGGAAAAAATTATGTACCGACTTTTATTATGTCTCCACAGTTCGATCCAGCGACGACTATCAGCGCCGCACCACCTACCACGCAGGGTAGAACCTACAGGCGAAGGTCGCCCATGCACAGATCCTCCTCACATCATCCTATATGCTGCTAGAAATGAACGAAATATTAACATATCCATTCGGAGTTAGAAGTTTTGCTCTAGTGGAATGGAAGGACTACAACGACTAAAACCAGGCTTACAAGAGGCTCGCGAAGTGGGGAAAGCATACAAAGCTTCCGTGATGATTAAAATTACAACCATTATCGGCCCTATAATTTGTTAGCACGTCACAGTGGAGTGGTGACTGCTCAAAGCCTAAGTGGCTATCGTATCAGATAGTGAGCAATGAGAGTGTAGTATAGGAGTGAGTATGATGACGATGATATATATGATATATATGACGATGATATGAATGATATATATGCATGACGATTCAGCTCTTCGAATTATTTTTTTTATTTTCTCTCCTATACGCTTGTAAAAAGTAAGGTTGCGGAAAGGCGATGAAGTCTCTCTCTCTCTGTGTGTGTGTGTGTGTGTGTGTGTGTGTGTGTGTGTGTGTACGCGCGCACGCGTATAAAGAAGAGCTACACCCATAGTAAAAAGGTTATATTTTAATTCCGGTACATAAAATACATTTGATAAAAATGTTCTTTGCCATTCATGAGCATTATACGCTAATACATTTATATCGCCTTTACCTTTACTTATTCGACCGTCACCAACGCGAATAGGCATTTATATTACCGGATGTTTCAAACCAATCGCGTTTACCGAAAATATATCCTGATGCGCCCGAGTGGAGCAGCCAAGAAGTTTATCGGTCTTTGTTGATATTCGGAGATATATGTACTTCTTCCAATAGTGCGCCCTTTTCTCTCACATTGGAGCTGTTGTTGTGATGATGCGAACCTTTTCATAGCTCATTTCCTATAATCCCTATAATCCCATTTTCCTAATTCCTATAGTCCTCCGGTAATATAAAATTAGGTTCATACGATCCCGATAATTTTAATCTCAGGAAGCAATGGAGAATCGCGCAGGCCTTTGCGTTTTTGGAAACGTTGGTTGCGGGAATATGTTCCGACACTTGCATCACGAGCGAAATGGACAACCAAAACAGAACAACTAAAATTCAGAGATGTCGTTATCATAATAGATTTACAAGCGCCACGTAATACGTGGAAAAAAAGACAGATAATACAAGTCATTCCGGGCGAAGACAATATCGTTAGGGTAGCGAGAGTAGCAACTAAAAATGGAAAAATTTTACGGCCGGCGCATAAGTTAATTAAGTTATTTAATTCAAGCGATGTACAAAATTAACATAATTTTGTACGGAGGGGAGTGTTAAAAATCAAGAGCTCCGAAATTTCCTTATATATTGTTTATTTTGCATTATTTATTTAGAGGTAGAAAAAAGATGTAATTTTGGTTTTCTAGAAATACTATGTAGCCGCACATTTATTTTATATGTAAAAACATCAATTTATTTATGTTCTGTACGGAAAACTATAGATATAAGCGCATTTCATTTCTGTCTTTTTCCGTTCTGCTTAACGCGTCAAAATATTGTATTTTTTTTTCGCCGAAAGCGTTTCCGTCATTGCAGAGAGAATAATGGTAAACGTAACGAAGAAGTGAAATATTGTTTATTAAAAGGAAAACCGAAGAGAGGAATAGCCTAATACTATGTATATATGTATATATATATATATATATATATATATATATATATATATATATATGTATATATGTATATATGTATATATGTATATATAGGTGTATATGTGAGTATGTATGTATGTATGTATGTATGTGTGTATGTATGTGTATATATGTATGTATATGTATATACATATAAGGAAAAAAAAAGAAAACAAATGGGCATAAACGCTCCAAAGTTATGTTTTTTAGTAAGTAAAATTGCAACTACTAGTTATTAATTATTAGAAAAGAAAGTGCGATAATGTTAGTTCTTTATGTTGAATTAAAATCATTAAATTAGATGCTTGAAAGAATGTAAATGGCCAAGAGAAGCTTGAGAATCCATGAAAACGAACTACTTGGCAAATTTGTAAACATAGGCGAGCGCGATTCTGCGACATTTCTCGAGCACGCGGTAAAGTAAAACTCAGGTTCAAATGTAAATAGGTTTAAGAGAGAAAATAGAAATTTATATAGCAAAATTGAAGTTCGATAGTAAAATCGAAAGAGAGAAAAGATCAACGTTATAAATGATCTAACTATTAATAAATTAGTTCCGGTGTAAAAAAAAAAGAGAACGTTAGAAAGATGCGCTCGTGGACGACTCGCTCTAGCGTGATTCGCATGGCGATCACGGCTGTGTATCCCCAGCTCGAGGCTACTTCATGTTCCTCGAGGCTGTTTGACCCGCTGCGAGACTTGGTCTCGAGAAATAGGGTCCTACGTGTAAGGTAAGACCGCTAGGTCGAACCTAGGCCGTTTTGGCTACGAGGTATGCAGCGAGCAATTCGTCGATAAGCTTAACAAATTTCAATTCGAGAAAAATGCTCGGCCTTTGATTGCCTTTCTCTCTCTTATAAGCGCGATTGAGGAAAACGCTCGCCTATTGTATTGCCGTTCGTGCTCTTTCGGGTTGACGAAAATGATCGACGGAGCGACAGCGACGCGCCGCTGATGGGCGGCGCGTACCGGTATATAAGGCAAAGCGGGAACCTTCGAAGACAGAGAGATTTTTTTGTGAGTAGACACTAGTCTATTACGCGTTGCGCGCTTGCATTAATTGTCTTGATTAAGTGTGTAAACCTTATAGTTATAAAATCAATAAAAACTTCATTGAGTACATATTAACACTATATAAAATAATCTACCTACCAGTCCAACAACCCCAATCTATAACAGTACTTACATACTTAGCAGGTAGGTACTCGGTCGATGCCGGTGACAGCGGGCCGGGTTTACACTATGGCTTGCACAATACAGGTATGGACCTGCACGGTTCAACAACTGCAAGGTATACGTGTGTGTAATTAGGCTCCAGTAGAGGGTGGGGATCATCCGAGGTGTCGAGCTGAGTGAGATGTATGAGTGTGACGAGTCGTCTTTTGAGTAAGGAAGACAGCAAAACGTAAGATAACTTGCACCGCGAATTGTAGCTTCTAGTGTAAATTATCAAATATAATCACTTTTTCATATAAACGTTTTGTCATTTATTTGTGTCACATCCTGATTCCGCTCCTACAATATATATATATATATATATAGTATCAAATGGTTGGTGAAATATCAGCTTTTTGAACTGGACGGTTCTTTGAAACAGCTTTTTATACAGAAGCGATAATAGGTAAATTATATTAGTAGATGCTAATATATATATATATATAGCTAACCCCAATTGTGCGGAAATGCCTAACCAGCACGTTCCGTTAAAAAATATGCTTAAGGTGGTATCCATATGCAATGGATGTAACATCACCTTAGGAGAATTTTTCGAAGGATGATACATAGTGTTAGAAATAATAGTCATACTACTGTATCGAGTTTCGTTAAGTTGTTATACACTGGTCTGATTCGAAAAGCGAAGCAAGAGAATCATGGATAAATCTTTAATACCTCCAGAATTTTAAAGACCTATTTGGAAACGATATATTCACTCCCTCGATCCGTCCAACTGATCGGAAAATTATGGATAGAGCTACAGGGAGGTAATAAAAAGGTCACTTCATTCGTTAATACAGTAAATTATCTGGGCCGTCGACTCCTCAAGGTAGAGGGAATCCGTGTAAAGGCTGTGACCAAAGCAATGCGCTGAAATGCCGAACCTATCCTGATGAATTGCTTTTGCAAAGGCTTGACCAAGGAAATCGTCAGATGTATCAGAACAACAGCAAGATATTCTAATACGAGCGTAACTTTCTAAGTAATTTGAGTCGCAACGTTACTGTTCGACGAAGACAAGATCGTAAAAAATCATATATCTCTCATCTGGATGAATACTCCACAGAGCAATGAACAGAAGTATGTGCATGATGCGAATGCAACATATATAAATTCCCCGACTAATCGTCCCGAGACACATGGACGTCGGTTTCTACCATGTGAATACAAAAAATTCCTGTGAAAGATGTCCCTACATACATATGCTTCTATCGTACGGACACAAGACTCCCCGTAGAAGTCATCCCGACACACCTGGGCATTGTATTCTATCGTCCAAATACGACACTCCCCGTAGAGATCGTCCCGAGATATCTGTCCATCGGTTTCTACAGTTGGAATAACAACACCACCCATTCTCCCAAATAAATTGCCCTAGAGATCGAAGGATGCCGAGGAAGATAAGGCATTGGGTAGATACCAATCTGTCATTTAACAATATATATTAAGTTCTCGATCATAGTTCTCGACCTTTTTTAATGAAAAAAGTACATTTATGATGCAAAATGGATATACGTTAGCTTAATCAAAATATTTTCCATAATTTTCTACCACTTTTTTCCATCTTTCTGTCAATATGGCGATAACGTGGCAAATGAACGATGCCGGTTTCGAGGCGATCCAATCATCCACCAATTCTCACACTTCTTGAACATCTGAATTGCGTATCAGCGAGGTCGTGCTGCATCGATCTGAGTAGGTAGTAATCAGAAGATGCTAAGTTTGACGAGTACGCTGGCTGCGGCAACACTTCCCATTCGAGCTCCAACAGGATTTTTTGACGGCTTTCGCAACTTGTAGCCGAGCTTTGTCGTGCAAAAGAATGACTATATTGAAAATCATTCAGTTTGCCTTTGTATACCCCGATCGTGACGGTTTCATTCGGTTTTACCAGCTCGTAGTAAAGCACACCCTGTTGGTTCCAACAAATGCACAGCAATATATTGTGGCCATGTATCACATTTGACTCGAACTGGTGATTAAACTTCGCGCGTAAACTGAATCGATAAAAAATTTTTGTTCCTATATTGCTACAACCTTTCTTGATGTGCACGTGAAAGTTGAGTGCCATATCTCCATTAGTGCGTGTTTGTTATCTGTTTGTTTACGATGCAAAAAGTTTGTCTGGCGATATTGACTATGGCAAAAAGTTTGATCAACGAGTTTGCTTGAAATTTTGTGTTTCCAATGGAATTACAACTATGGAATCGTTGAAAATGTTGCAGAAGTGTGTTGAGAAGTCCACTTTATCGTGAAGACAAGTATTTGTCTCATATACCTAAAATTTGCCTCATACAAGTCCCCATCCACCGTAAATTAAGGTGATGCTCATCGTTTTTTTGCGGTTACCATGAGGTGGTTGAATAAGAAGTACTACTTGGACATTTTGATGCGTCTACGCGAAGCAATTCGTCGTAAAAGACCGAATTTGTGGGCAGACAATTCATGGTTTTTTCACCGTGATAATATACCGGCACATTCCAGCATGATTGTGTCTGATTTTTTGGCCAAATACGAAATGCAAGTAATCGCTCAGCACCGTATTCGACAGATTTAGCTCCCTGTGATTTTTTCCTGTTTTGGAAACTTAAAATTCCGCTTCAGGGAACGCACCATGAGTCCATAGTCAATATCACCAGACAAACATTTTGCGTCGTAAACAAACAGTTGACAAACACTCACTAATGTAGATATGGCACTCAACTTTCACGCGGACATCAAGAAAGGTTGTAACGATATAGGAAAAAAAATTACCAATTCAGTTTATGCGCGGAGTTCAAATTCACCTGACCGGGTTAAATTTGATCATATGGTATGCTCTGTTTTGGTGTCGATGTGGATGGTTAACCTGGGTCCATAAGTTTTTTCCCTTAGGATTGTAATAGTAGACTTCTCATCACCAGTTACAACACGCTAAAAAAAATGCCTCAAAAAACAACTTTCTTGCCTGACAAGCAAAGGCAGTGCGAGGTTGTATCGATTCATAATGGCACATTCGGTCAAATAGTATGGTATCCATTTCCCTTGTTTATGAATCTATTCTATCACATGTAATTGTTTGCACCTTGCCAACTGCTCAACCACTAACTCCTAACTTATTATCGAGTTCTTTCTGCATTTGAGCCTAGTTTTTGTCCAACAATGCTTGCAATTCACTATCTTCGAACTCTTTTGGTTGTCCAGAAAGTTCTGTGTCATTCACATCAGTATATCCAGTTTTAAACAGCTGAAACCATTCGTTATATGCTATAAGCGAAGGAACTTGTTGGCCATAACAGTCTTGAAGCAATCGATAAGTTTCTGCTACACTTGTTTTCAAATCAAAAGTGTGCAAAAGGACATGACGAAAAAACGATTTAATTTTTCACTGATCAAAATGATAATGTTTAGACGAATTATGGCGCCTGTCAACTGAATTTTATTAGTAAATACTGAAACTAAAAAATAAGTAATTGATCCGATACATCTGACTTGTCGCATTACTTATATCGCGATCTGAACGTGAAGGTTGAAATCTAAGTTCGTCCTTAATATTATAATGATGAATCTTATCCGATATAGCAAACGTCGATATTTTCAGCGGCGTCATATGACCTCATGTGACGATGTCTATGTGTCCTATTTTTCGATGAGTCCCTTTTTGAAAAACTCGGTTAATCTCTAGCGATTTAAGATTCAATCTCGAATTAGATAAATCAAATTAGAAATTCAGAATTAGAGAAATCTCGCTTAAGACTAGCTTTGTATTGGAGAGATAGATCAAGGTTCAAAAATTATTACCCGAAATAGAAGAAAAAACCAAACTTGAATCAATAAACTCATTTCGATAACCCTCCAATTTATGAAAGTATCCGTATTGTACTAGATTTGATGTGTACAATCTCTAACTTTTGTGTTATTACTTTTTTCATATCAATATAGGAACTAGTGATCTAAAAATGCGCATATTTTAAACTATTAAATGAAAATGAATATAAATACTTTATTGATATAATAAAAAATAAGATTAGATTTTAAATAATGAAAAATGTCTATAATCAGAACTTTTTACATTAATATTTTATATACATAAGATTTCAAATACATAATTTTAAAATATAATTTTACGCTTTCAGCCAAGACCAGAATTTGAACTCGGATCACCAAGTTACTAGTTTTTCGTTCTAGCGATAAAGCCATTGTAGGCCTCTGCACCCATTACCAAGATGAACTCATTACCTAACTCTAATTATGTATAAAACTATTTTTGAAAAATACTAAATAGATAACTTATATAAGTAAGTAATATTTAAATGCTCAATAAAATCTAAATAAATATGTAAAAAAGATATACTATCTTGATGAGGATTGCATGTGAAAAAATAACCAAAATATTTTTAAAAAATTTTATTAAAAATAAAAACAAAGTGAACAATTACTTTATTTATAGAAAATTCTTTAATAAATCATTTTTAATCATAAATGAAATAGAATACGTTATCTTTGAAAATTATGCTGACATTTTCTAACAAAAATAAAATTTTTTTCTGTTATTTAATGTCGCTCTATTTATACTCCCAACTACTGGCGCTAATCAGTGACGTAATATAAAAATCCGATAGACAATCATTTATGAAAAATTTGAACGACAAACGTTCAAATGACGGCAAATCGAATTCCGGGATACGTACAGCCTTATCTGAAGAGGTAAGGCCTCGCGCTTATATATACATATTAAATTATATTCATTATTATGTTATTCTTTGAGTACGCGAACAATTCTGTATATAACTTTCGATTGTCTGTTAAAGCAATAACATCTCACTGTTACATCAAACATTAGCATTTACTTATAAAATATAATAACATCGATTTTGTTAACTCTTCAAAACATATTAAGATTTATAGATCTTTTTTTAAAACATGTCGAGATTTAAGTTACTTCTGGAAATTTGTTTTATTTTGGCTGTCAATTTTATTATTCAAGGTAAATAAATGTTTGCATTTAGTTTTTAAGTATTATTATGCAATTCAGTATCTAAATCCCATTAATGAGTATTATTCTTTTATTACAATTTAGGTTTCATTGCAACTTATCCTTGTTATAACTTTTGCTGTTTAATTTATTAGCCATTTAGTCTTAAGTCCTTGCTAAGAATTATAAAATAGGGCCTGTTTTATATTGAGCTTTAAAACCAGCGTATTTCAAATTTCAAAAAAAAATTATTTGTATCTTTTCATCTCCTTTTATTACGTAGTTCGGTTAACGATTATTGAATTAATCATATGTGATCTGTAAATCATCAATAAAATCAACGCTATTTAAATTTTTTAAAAGGATATTTCTGATTTTTATAACAATATATCATGTCTTATATATTATATTCTTGACGCAAAACAAAAGAACCATATTAATATCTCTCACTAAAGCTATGGTTTATCTTATCTGATCTGGTTTTGAAGAAATTATGTTAAAATTAATTACAGTGTTATATTATCGTTATATTTCTCATTTTGACAATTACTAACAAAATGTACCATATGCACAATATTTTAATATTTGCCATATGGAATCTTATAATATTAAGCTGAATGTTGAATACAGGTCCTATATTATTTTCAGCAGAATGGGACACGTTTCCATATTTGTATTTTTATTTACATAATATAGCTTCACGCAAATGACATTTAATAATTGTTTAACTTATTGGCTAGTTTTTATAAATTATCATTTTCTGCTATTTCAATAGTAATTCTCATGTATTATAATAAAATAATTCATCTAATTTTTTCAAATATAATAATATCAGAAAACAGCATAGGTAACTGAAAATAAAGATGAAACGTCAGTCAGCTCCAGCTGATATGAATAAATAAACTTTTGTAAGGATTATCAATTTCTTTTTCTCTAATCTATAGAGTCTATAATGTTCCGTCGCCCAGGCATCAATATAATAAATGTTTTTTATTTTACTACCTAATAGTATTATATTATTATTATATAATACTATTGTATTATTATTATAAAATAAATGTCTTTTTTTTCTCACCTTAGGTTCAACACTGGGTACAGAAGGTCTTTTTAGTAGTTATGAATCACCACCAGGAACATTTACTTACCAAGTTGGAGTTATCGGAAGAAAGAATAATTCAAATGAACGTCAATTAGTCTGTGATGGTGGGATTATTGCCCCGGATTTAATAATGACTGCTGCAGAATGTTTTATTAATAATGAAGGCTTTTATCGAGAACTTACTTTTTCAATTCTATCGGATTATTCGAATAAAGATATTATGAACGGGTTTGAAATACTTATTGATTTAATTTACTTACTTCATGAAGGTCCCTTCGTAAACCACAATTTTGCAGTGGCAAAGGTAAACAGAATTTCTTAACACTTCTAATTATTTGGTATGAATATGAATAAGGTTTTAAATAAAAATGTTTAATCTTTCTTAAAATTATGTCCTTATCATAAATAAAAACAATAGATATATAGTATGTTAATAAAAATATGATAATTTTTTTAATTTTACTACATACGAATTTTTTAGCTTGTAGAAGCATTCGATTTTGCTCTGTATCCATACTTGAGTGTGCTTGAAATACCAACTATGACTGAAAGATTTTGGGAACAAAAAGGTCAAGTAGCTGGGCACGGATATCATATTCATGATGGCAGCATAAATTTAAATGAAGAAGTATGCGACTCAGATGTTTATACAGATTATCAGCTTCGGAATGCAACTGTTCAAATTATGACAGATCCCGAATGTATACCAGAAAATGGCGAATTGGATCAAGTATGGCAATTTTGTGGTTTCATGTATCCTACAAGAGAAGATGGCAGAGCTGGAATTTGTAAGGTAAATTTCGTAATTGCTGGATATTATATTACATACTACTCAAATTTTGTGTGATAATTTTTATAAAACTGACTTGTTGAGACCATGCGTTGTAGTAGGAAGGAGCCGATCGTACTGTCACGAAGTTACTGCTCGCGAAGGCTAATAATCCTATAAGATGTACGCCCAAATGTACATTAAAAAATCATTTAAAATTTCTTTCGCATCTAAAGGAGAGGCATACTAACATTGCTTTTATAAAACAAACATTTCTTAATTGAACAAGTGAAAAATCACTCTTCAATATTAGTATATATTCTAATCGGTGGTTGTTCTAAAACAAAATTTATTTCCCTTGAGATAATTGTAGATAATTAGATTATGTACCATGGGCGTAAAAAATACTGTACGGCTAGAAGAAGCAAAAGTGTCTACTGACGAAAATAAATGGAGGCCATCGCTGCGCTCGAACGGCAATAATGCCGTCGCGTAGTAATCCCTGTTTTACTCTTTTATATCATAATGTATAATAATAAAATGTAGAATATTCTCCGCCTAACTGTCGAGCAGGAACTGCGACTTGCTCGATCGAAAGCACAGAATAGAAAACAATGGAAATCTGTGCAATACAAGTTATTACATTCTGACGCATATGTAAACGTTTAATTCTAAGAATGAGAGGAAAGTCTTAAGGTAAAAATGAAATTTCACATTCGACATTTTCTATCAACTGCGTCTGCCAGGAAGTCTCGATGTTCTTGATACAAAACAAATACATCCATGTGTAAATTTGTTGAGTGAACACCTCACTTTCCGTTTATTTCATAACATGATTAAATCTCCAAAATAAAAAGCAAATTATGAATCCATATTGCACTTATTGCATATTGTATAGAAATATTCCAATCACGTTTATTAGTCATTTTTATGAAAGTAGAACTAACTATCAAATAAAAACTAACCTATGAATCACTTTCACATTCTGTATGACGATACTGGAAATATAGCAATGTACTATTGTAGTAATCCATATTCTTAACAACGCCACTATTGTCACACCGATGCCGATTGCTCACCTTCATGATGTAATCATTTTTTCTATCATTTATTCTGAAAATAGTTCTGATTTAACAAATAAAACATCACTCAACAAAATCATTTATCAGAAAGAATTTTTGATCAAATTATTAAGTTTTTTATATATGAGCAGTGCTTTTCTTATATTAATATGAAACTAAATATTATTAACTTATCTAAAAATTTTATAATTATAGCTCGATGTTGGTGCTCCACTTGTCATAAACAATAAAGTAGTTGGAGTCGCAAGCACACCCACCATCAATTGCGACAGTAAAAGCCCCTATGCAAGAGTGTCAACATATTGGCCGTTTATAAACGGAATCAAAAAGGGACTTTTTATGGCTGGAACTATTACCTACCCAAATAGGAAGCATATATTACTTTAATTAATAAAATATTTGGATGTTATTAAAATATAAGAAAACTATTTTCTATATTCTTTTCCGATACATGGATTAATGAAGGTGATTTAGAAAAGTTAAGCCTCAAGATAGAAATTATACGTGTGCTATATCTGTGAATATCACATAAAGGATATCTTGGTGTATCATATATACGGAATAACATCAGTTATTTACTTCCATTATAATCAATACATTTTATGTGCAAGATAACCCTCAAAGAAACACTATTTTTTTAATCTATCTCTTTTTTGTTATTTCGAATCGAAAGATAAACATATGTTGTATAAAAAATAATAATAAAATAAAATTATCTTGATTGACTGTATCTATTTCTCTGTGTTGGACTTCGGCTGCAGAATAGTCAAGCGTGTAGAAGAATAAAATATTTTGTTCAAATAACTCTAATGATGTGTATATAGATAAAATAAGAAAATAAAAAACAAATAAAAAACTTGTAACACTTTTTTCATTGTATTTGTCTCTGATTCTCTCTCTCTCTCTCTCTCTCTCTCTCTCTCTCTGTCTCCCCGCGTCTCCCTGTCCTTCTCCAATTTTATGATTTACCCGAACGAACATTGTATTAGCAAATCTGTTTGCTTAATACTGTTGTCCAAAATATAATTTAGCATAAGTTGAGAAACTTGGGACTTCCAGCCGAGCATTTTATAGTAGCGGCAATATTTTAGCGAAATCAGAAATCTCGTTGTAAGTGTTGTATAATCAAGATTATAACAGGACTTTGCACTGAAAAATATTTCTATGAATGATGCTGTGCTCTTAAATTCATATTTTTTATCAAAGACGCGCCAAGCTGATGGCATACTACAAAGCGTGGTCATTAAATCGTTGCTGGTTATTGATAATATCTTAGTCAAACTATATAATTTTATACTTCTTTAAATGATATATTCTTCAAACTATCTATTCTACTTTTGATTTATTGTCTTTCCCATCCTTTCATTAAAGACGTATACTTTGCCTATCAAAAATGTAAAACACTTTCTAAATTGCGCTTCTGTACTTTCTTTTGAAGGTACTAGTGAAAAAAGTCCATGGCCAGATACAAGAGCATCTAAAAAAAACTCGTGGAATTGATCATATAAAATTGATCATATAGATCTTAAACACTTTACGACTCAAACAGCCTTGCTGAGAATAAACTGAGAACATCAAATCGGATTCAATCTATATATATATATATATATATATATATATATATATATATATATATATATATATATATATATATATATATATATATATATATATATATATATATATTTGTAATACTATTGCTGTTTAATTTCAACAACACTTACATAAATATAATTATAATAAAAATGGACACGTTATCACTACAAACTTGTAGCTTAAAATACCAGTCCATCACGATACATCACCGGCAGCATTAAAGCATTACTTTGTGGTTAATGAATATTATTTTACAGCCCTAATCAAATATACTGCCATAGTCCCCTTTATTCAACATTGATTTATTTTTATTATTATTATGAACAGTTTGACCAAAACGGCTCTTACAAAATACTCACCATATTTCATTCTTTCCCTGATGGTAACATACATCTAAAAATTAATTAAAATCGTATTTATGTCGACTATTGTAAATAAACTGATGTATTATGGGATTACCTTTGTCACATGCCATACATAATTTTGTAATGAAAAAATTAGAAAAGATTGCATTATTCAATTTCAATTTTGAACTACAGATCTGGAAAAGATACGTAGATGAGATCTTTACAATTGTTTCAGAATGTTCCAAAATTGTGGGCAAAGTGATGGATGCTTTTAATTCTATCCATGATAGAATTAATTTTATAATAGAAATAAAGAATGTTTAATTTCATGTTTTCAATTAAAATTTTTTATCTGAGAGTATTATAAGTAAATGTAAAAACATAGTCATCAACCTAACTTAATAAATATAATAAATTCAGATAATTTATTTAATAATTGCATTGATAAGTATGATAAATGTTGAAATACTGGAGTGTATTATAAAAGTAATTCTACGAATGGTAACAAATATTATATCAAGTAAAGAAATATATGAAGCAAATAATGTATAAACGTTTGCGAAGTATGAATAGTACGTTTAGTCTAAAAGAGCATTGTTTCGATCTGTTGAAGAGAGAAAATCTTGAAAGTATAAATATTGTAAGGAATCAGAAAAATGTAAATTTAATATTAAAGTTCAGTAAATTAGATAACTCTTATAATTCTTTATTAATATACATGTCTGCTTTACATGTAAGGTTGAATGGGATGTGAGTAAGGTGTACATAATTTCATTAATAAAATCTTTAGTTTATTCCCTGAATGAAGTATTTGAATGAAGTAGACACATATATACGATAATTTCAGTGGTGGGAGGACTGAGATCATCCGTTACTAATAATAGTATATTTTTTTTTTCAGTAATAGTTTTTAAACTTCAACTTATATGAGGGTAATTAGAAACAAAGGCAGTCTACCTGTCATTATGATTATATTATTTTATAAAGATTTTAAGACCGAGAAAAATATTTGTAAGTTTAACATGTATCTACCTATATCAAAGCAAGTGAGGGGCCCTTATTAATGAGACTCGAAACTGGTCTCCTTCTTCTTGACAGTTAGAACAGTTAACTGGAGAATGTTCAACGTCTTTGTATATTTCAGCGTATGCTGGACAATATACGCTATTTTTTATACACCGTTGCGATGTAAATAACTGTCAAAGCAGCCATACTCAGTGAGCACTTATCTAAGATGATAATTATATGACACAAATACGTATTACCGATCTGCCCACTCAACTAGAATGGGCAGGACACGGTGAGTCTACTTTCTCATTTGCTGGCCCGTATCTCCTTCGCCAATATGCTATCATCCCATTCGACCATATCTTGTGGCTACATATAACATGTACTGTCGTATTGGAACACTATTTATCTTTGCGATAGACATTATGTCACATATTCGTATAAATATATAAATATATCTTAATTATTAATTATGTTTTATCAAGTGTATACTGAGATATCAATTGATTTATTAGGCCATATGATTACTGAAAATATAATATTTAAGTCGCTGCGGTATGCATAAATCACTCTAAGCCTACCTATACGGTTTATTAAAATATTGCTTAGAGTACGCAAGTATAGATCTTATAAATTAGAGTTCATCATCATCGGTAAAAGAAGAGCACATATATAATGCTTTAACTCTCCTATATTGCGCATTTTTTCCAGCAAATACTCTGGCTATATTTGACGTTTTCATACGCAAGAAAGGTATTTTGTTTTATTATTTTATCAAAATGTATTATTTTTTTTATTATTTTATTTATTTTATGATTATTTTATTATTTTAATAAAAGTTTTTCTTTTTTAAGTCCGTTGGTATTATTTGAATGACAAACGCCCATCTAGTACAATACCAATGTACCTCATTTCTCTAATCAAGAGTATGTTAGCCATTTATGGTGTGAAGGTAGCATATATCTTCTATTTGGTTCGTGAGATAAACAGCGCTGTTTAGGAAACAACCCTTCTTAGATATAGCTGCAACCCAAGTTCTTCACGAACCTACATAATATTGATACATCTAGTGGAGAAGAATACCACTCCGCATGTCCATTGAAATAACAGCACATAATGCGCTTGCTGAATCAAGGCCCTCTAATTTACTCTCTCAATAATGTTGATGATTGAACATCCTTTGCGCAAATCAATCTGATGAAGTTATAGTAGCACCCAGTCAGTAATAAATTATACTCTAAACAATTTTTCCGAATATACCAAGTATACAAAGAGATCAGATTATGGATGGTTCATGTGATATTTGATGTGCTTTAGTTAATAACTATCTTCAGCTTATTAATATACGAAAACGTGGCAATAATTTAAAGCAAGTAATAGTACTAGAGCAAATCTATAGTTGCATTTGACTTCGGCAGGATTCTGCTGTGACCTCAAAGAACAATTCAAATATTTGAAACAATGTAATTATTTTAGCAAGTTTTGATAATTTTTTGAAATATATTTTTGTTTCTGGACGGAAATACTATATGATAATAAGAAATGGCTAATGTAGAACCTATTGAAGACAATGTAATATTTATTTTATAAGTAAACGAAATCCGTCAATAACGTTTTATTCATCAACGAGTAGCAGACTGGCTTAAAAATATGTTTTTATGTTATATAAATGAATATGGATGGTAAATATCATAATTTCATCTACAAGGTTATTAAGTATTCACATTTATTAATGTTTTTTTATATTGGAGCATAATATATGTCGTTTAATTTATTGAAATATTATGTAAATATTTAAAATCAGTTGAATATTTTTCTTGGTTAATGTTTTAATTTTTAAAAAAATTGCACAAAATTCATTGAATTAAAAATGCTTGTTATTTAAAATAGGATTGTATGTATAGAGACATAATAATTATTATACACTTAAGTAAAAAAAGTATGTTTGAAATAGCGACAAGACATTAAATTTTCAAAGCCACGAGTAACTACGTCGATAAAAATAAAATTTAATAACAAATACAACTTTGCTATGTTATACAGTAGTTGATTAAAAATAATGGAAACGAAGGTTCATTTCATTAAAAAAGAGTTATATATTTATATTTTCTTATACTTCAATTCATTTTTCACCCCTTAGAAATCGATTGTTTTTGTTGTCAATGGTTTTTGGAAATTAATTTTGATTATGAACTACATTCCTGCTTTTAAGTACTTCGTTCTAAAACTAATCATTTTAGTGAATTCTAAACTACAACTTTTATACAATTAAGAGTTACAGAAAACTATATGAATTTATCAAAATTTGACATTTATAATTTTTCGATCCCACTCCAAAACTTTCCAAACTTTAATAGAATTTTTCTTTGAGAAATATTAACAACAAAACACATTTCAGAAAATTCTGAACTGTCAAATTTTTTTCAGGAGTACTACCTTAAGTAAACAAATAAATTTAGCAATAAAAAAAATAAAATAAATAAATAAATTAACAATAAATAACATTACTTTAAAATATTTATACTAAATAAATGAAATTCGATCATTTGTAATAATAGTTTTAAATTCTAGTTTTGCATAGCAATATCATATAATGTCAATTTTCAATTTGGTAGCAACTTCCAAAACAGTTTTATATAATATTTTTTCAAATAGATTTGAATTATGTATTATTAATTACTGAACAAAGTAATTCTTTTATAATTTGCAAATAGTTCAAATTATTCTATATGTAACGCATATTTTTAAAAAAGTGTTTATTTTAAGTAATTTTAGAATACAGTTTTTTTGCAATCGGTTTTTTTTTTTTTATTGTCAATACTTTGTTAGACGGAAAAATACTTCAGGAAGAAAAAACTATTGTCTGAATGATGTTGAATCTGACGAACCTTGTTCCGATTTTATATTTTGATTAACAGGTCTTAAAATATAATTGAGATGATATTCCGTGCCGTCTAAAATAATTTAATTTACATTAATGTGTTTGTTATTTTATAATTATGTATCAATACTAAATCCAGCATTTATATTCGAAACCTAAAGCTATAAGTATCTTACTTTAGCAGTGCATATTGCCATCATATTGACAGAATAAAATAAATTTCATTTTTAGTTATTGAAGACACAGTAATTACTGCTCATATTAAAAAAATGTCGAATTCGAAGATAGACTTGCTACTGACTTTTATATGCGCAGCCACTTTTACTATTAAAGGTAAATAATTATTCGTATAGTATACAGATATCTCTCAAACGAATATCACAAGACGCATTTTTTAAATTAGTGTTTGTTAACTGATCCATTGAGGTTTCAAACACTTTTGTTAGTTCTTCTAAAGATTTCAGTCAAATTATTTTTTCAATATAAAATTAAATGGTATTTTTTATATTAATCCATACTATAACGGCCTAAATATAATTTTTTAGATTTACATATCCATAATATCATTCGAAACTTATTTGTACATAAAGTATTTCATCAATTGTTAGATAAATATTATAATGACATTGGATAAATTTAAAATATTAACGTAATTTTAATTTTTGTTAAATAGGTATAGAAATTCTCCATACTAGTTCATTTATTCAAAATTTTACAAAGATTAATTTTGGCATATGATAAATCAACTTGTACTAAAAAGGTTTTACAACTATTTAGCTGGTTATATTATGAATTAATGTAAAAAATTCTATATAATTTTATATTGTAAGACTATTTACAATCGTGAGAAGAATTACAACAAAAGCGGTTTAAACGTTGATGGATTAGTTAACTACTAATATTCAAAAATTATCATCGCAAAACAAAAAAATTTTAAATATTATAAATATAACTCTCAGCAATATGGTATGAAACTCTGAATTTTAAATAATTATTATTACCAATACTGCTAATTAATATAACAATCAAGAATACGAAACTGTTCATAAATAAAGAAAAGAAATATATTTCAATAAGAAATCCTTTTAGAATTATATAAAATTTTGAGTTGTAACTAAAAATAAATTCTGTTATTAAATCAGATCAATTTCAATAGAAATATTAAGAACAAAAAAAATGTTGATATAGAATTTCCTCTATCTATTATTTAAGCTTCAGCACTGAATTCAGAAGGCCTTATCAGTAGTTATAAATCACCGCCAGGAACATTTACTTACCAAGTTGGGATTGCCGGTAGAAAGAATAACTCGAATGAACGCCAGGTAGTTTGTGATGGTGGCATCATTGCCCCAGATTTAATAATGACTGCTGCGGAATGTTTTATTACTAATCAAGGCGTTCATCGAGAACTTACTTTTTCAATTCTTTTGGATTATTCCAATAAGAATATTATGAGAGGGTTAGAAATACTAATTGACTTAATTTACTTAATTCATGAAGGCCCCTTTTTAAAACACAATTTCGCAGTGTCAAAGGTGAATGAACTTCTTTATCCACTCTATTTGGTTTCTCCAAGCATAATACTAATTTGAACTTTTTATTCAGATAATCTTTCTCATAAATATGTCATAAATTTCTCTAGATGTGTCAAAAAAGCCATTACATTGAGTTGGCAATACTTTACTGTTTTTAATACTTTAATATATTTTTAAACTTTTTAGCTTGCAAAAGTATTAGATTTCGTTCGTTACCCACATTTAAGAATCCTTGATATACCAGCTCAAAAGGAAAGATTTTGGGAAAAAGAAGGACAAGTAGCCGGACATGGATATCATATATATAACGGATTCCTAAATGTTAACACAAACATGGAAGATTCTATAAATTCTATGGACTACCAGCTTAGGAACGCAACTGTCCAAATTATGTTAGATCCTGAATGCATACCAGCGAATGATAATCTTGATCTCGACTGGCAGTTTTGTGGATTAATGTATCCGACAAGAGAAGATCGACGAGCTGGAATTTGCCTGGTAAATTTTATATCTACATACACATATACACATATACACATATATACGTACACATATATACATATAACATTCTTTAAGATATATAATATTTTATAACACTGAATTATTAGGATTTTTATATAGTATTATTTTCTATTGTAATTTAATCAAAATCTCATACTTTCTTAGAAGTAAAATTTTATTATACTATTGTTTCTTAATTATTTATACCTCTAGCCAAAAAGTACAAATTACATATTTAAAAAATGTTATTCTTGAGTAAATTCTGAATAATATATATTTTTTCAACTAACAACATATATGTCTAACGTAATACAACTTTTAAAGATTTTTAAAAAATATGTTCAAAAGTTTGAAAATAGTCAATTTCATCAAGAGAATTTAGTATAATATTATTGATTTATCTAACTCTAAATTCCAAAACACAAGTATAATCTTATGTATTCAGTACTTTTTTTTTATTAAAGCATAATTGAAACCTAGGAGGAGACTTAAGTTTTTTCGTGATTGCACTATAGAATGCAAGTAGTGTAACTGAGAAAGTGAATTGTACTGGCTTAAGTTTTATTTTATGTTGTCTGCAGCTTGACACATGACTTTTTCTTCAATTACTTTTAGGGGTGTTGCATTGCTTCCATATTTTTGATAGATTTATTCAAATGCTTATTATTTCCATAAGTAATAAATGCTATCAAATAAAAACTGTTTTTATTCGCTAGACAACAATTTTTCGATACGCAATCAAATATTACTATTAATATTTAACCTTTTTTTTATTTAGAATTTATCAACATCGTTTTGAAATTTCTTAGCTATATATATATATGTGTTTACATTATATTTTGATATTACATGTTTAAAATACATTACATATTTTATATATCAGATTTTTTTAATATAACATTTTTGTTGAAGCAACATTCTCTACGTCTGTTTCTGTTACTGTCATTTCTATTTGATATTAAACCCCCGTCTTGGTTGTTTTTTCTAAAATAAATATAAAGTATTTTAACTTATTAGTATAATTTAACTTTTCTTAAGCAACTATTATTAATTTAATCTTTTCATTTTGTACCATGGGACTAGATTCTTATTATTATTTAGATTTTTTTGTAGGTATTTGTCTAGATCTGTTGAACCGTTTTAAGAAAAGAATTACGTTTATTAGTTATTTTTAATTTGATCTGAGTAAATATAAAAAAAATTAGACATTGAAATCTATGGTAAACTTTTAAAGTTAGAAGAGTTTTGATAGACTAGCTTTTCTTTATATCAATAGATATCATGTAAATGGTTGAAGCTTCTCGTACAATCCGCTTTTACAGTAACTCTATAGTAAAAATAATTATAGCTGAAATGATCAATTCGTGATTAAATTTATCACATTTTTCAAAATCGATGTATCGATTCTGGTAATGCAGATATACTAATTCTGACAAACAACGAGTTTCAAATTTATTTCGTAGACATATTTGTCTGTAAATTATTCAGAAAATCAGGATGTCTTTATAATGAACGTAAACAAGTGTTACTGTATTTTATTTCCTTAACTACCGAAACAGAATTTTTCAATTAAAATATTTTCAATCATATACATTTGACAAGCAATATATTTTGGTATTTTCCTATACTATTATGACAAAGATATTTGTATATAAAATTATTATAAAAAATCTGTAGAAAAAACTGATAAAATGTCATTACAACTGGTACAACTCAAATATACTTTTAATAACCATTTTTTCATATTCAATAAGAAAATGAACGATACAAACTTATTTGAAACTTTTCTCTTACAGTTTGATACTGGTGCTCCACTTGTCATAGGTAATAAAGCAGTTGGAGTCGCAGGTTCACCCGCTATCAATTGCAATAAGAGGAGCCCGTATGCAGTTGTGTCAATATATTGGTTCTTTATTAATGGAATAAAGAAAGGACCTCTCATGCGTGGCACTATTATCTATAAAAATCGCAAACACATACCTCATAGGGCATAAAATATTAATCTATACAATGAAAAAACTAGGAGTTTTATATGAGCCTTCTCACGACGCACAGATGACAGCATAAATTCTATGATCATTATATTAGATTAAGCTTTACTTGTGTTTGATCACACTATCGAGCTTTGTACACCCATTTCATGTGAAATTGCGTACTTATATCATTTGTTTGATTATTAACACTGTGTTGATCATTTTCCGAATGCGTGGCAACCGACAACAAACATTTAATGTATTTCTTAGTGTTATTCCCTTTGCTATTAATAAACGAAAGATGTTAAATATATATATATATATATATATATATATATATATATTTTTTTTTTTCAAAACATTCTACAAGTTATATATTTTTTCCTTTTCTATCCAACTTAACCATGAAACTAAAATTGAGTTTACATTAAGCATAACAGTATCTTTATTACAATATTTGATTACATATCTTGACATGAATTTCCAGGTGTTAGATTAGATTAAAATTTATTCCTATAAACTTATTATATTATTTAATATCTTCCATTATATTATTATTTTTACTAACGGAACTCGAGTTGATAAGACCTTTCAAAGAAGAACCTGATACGAAAATTAATCTTTTATCTCTATAATTGTTCGGTAATCTCTCTTAATGATTTATACTTATAATTTTCTCGATAATTTTCAATATCGTACTTGATGAATTACAATTATTTAATTATATTATTAGTGAATAAAGAGACTATTAACCTAGTGTAACCTTCTGAATTAGACCTGATTTTTGTGAAGTCTCAATTCTGAATTTTCCAAACTTTGAAATCTATGGTAAACTTTTAAAGTTAGAAGAGTTTTGATAGACTAGCTTTTCTTTATATCAATAGATATCATGTAAATGATTGAAGCTTCTCGTACAATCCGCTTTTACAGTAACTCTATATATATTGTAGCTGAAATGATCAATTCGTGATTAAATTTATCACATTTTTCAAAATCGATGTATTCTGTACTCAATTCTGAATTTTCTAAACTCTGTATTAATCACTTCTCCTTGAAATTCACAAATTTTTTTTACGGATTAACAATCTTTAAAAAAATTATTCAATTGTAGCTCAGACTAACATGCCTGATCCCTAGAGTTTTCTAAGCTCTCAATGTAATAAAACAAGTCTTACCTGAGGTATGCACTACTACAAATGTATAATATATAGAAACATATAAAGTCCCAGATACAATTATAAATAATGAGCAGTTATGCAAAGGAGGGGGAGAGAGAGAAAAAGAAAAAGAAGAGAGAAATTACTTATTTTATTCTTAATTTGAATTTTAATAATACAAATATATAATGTAATCAACGAGTTTCACAAACAGCCTAACATTTGCAGAAACATATTTACCCTATTTAAATATACTTTCCTTAAATTAAATATTTCTTTCGATACAGAATGCGTATTGTAGAACAGGCCTAATAAATTCTAAGTTTATACATTTTTTAAAATATTGGTTCATGTATACAGATAAATCTATGAAATTTTACTCTCTTATATTATTATAATCTTGATAATATTGATATAAATATAACGCTTAATTTTAATTTTTTCTATCTATATACTGAACATGTAATTTGTTAATGTAAGTATGTTAATTTACAGTTGCTGTAACTAATTTCTGCTAAACACCATACAGGATACATAGTTAAGGAGGAATACATTAATTCACTCAATCAATATCTCTCTCTCTCTCTCTCTCTCTCTCTCTCTCTCTCTCTCTTTATCTATCTTATAAATTATTGCTCATTATATATAATTTCATTTGTCACACACAAACAGGTACATTATACGTAATATTTCGTAAGATGTATACTTTATGGTAGACCGCGAAAAAAATGTAGTATTCTTGTTCCAAAAAAATATTATCTAAGATACATAATTTTTGAGCCTCGTCCCTATTACATGTTTTCATGAACAAGTGATACAAAAAATTGTAAATGATATTCTGATACTGTCCAAGATATTTCAATTACCAAAATATATGTGTTTTACTTTGTAATAATACGAAATGTTACCTAAATAAGGCATGCATTGATTGTGTACGAGATTTACAGCTATAATTTCCTTACTCTATCGCTGGAAAGCATCATCATATTAGAAGTGATATAATTAGTTCAATTTTGTAACTATTTATGATACAGTTACTGCTCACCCTAACAAAATGTCGAACTTGGAGCTACGCTTGCTGATTACCTTTCTTTTTATGGGCAGTTTTATTTTTCAAGGTAAATTAAAATTTCTATATTTAAGCTTGTATCTTTTGTTATAAAACTAATTATTCAAAAACCAATCAATTGAATTAATTCAAATTTTAATAAAATAATTTTTTCAATACAATGTATCATGAACATTTTCGTATATTTTGCTAGTTTTTCATCACATTCACCTTTCATCAGTTTTCAAAATATTTAGCCCATCTCGACGGATCACTATATATATATATATATATATATATATATATATATATATATATATATATATATATATATATAATTAGAAGATTAATATTCAAGTGTAGTTAAAACTATGTTTTGTCAGGATAGCAAAATAATCTTAAGAACTCAAAATAATACTTTAAATCATAATAATAATAACAAATAAAAAAAGAACAAGAACTGCAATAAGAAAATAAAAAAAAAGAGAAGAAGAATATATGTGTAAGGAAATGATAGATAAATACGATTTCAATTTTAAGAACCAATCGTTAATTTTTCATGAACTACAAAATGTCATTAAAAAAGTGTACACAGTGAAGGGAGAAAATAGCCGTACAAACTGTAAGAAGTAGTAGTAATGTCAAATTACTTTATGCATTAAATGAGACCCAATTTACAAACACTACTAAACAGCTCTAAACAAATGATTTAACTCTGACAATATATGTGCGTAATCATATAGGTTTTATAAATATCATCTACATAAGCTAATGCGCACAAGTATACGAAAATATACGTAAGTATATATATATATATATATATATATATATATATATATATATATATACATATAGGAACACTCGATCGCTCAAAACTACTCGATATTACACAGTACGCATGGTTATATCTTCAAAGGACCAAGTACCATATTTTCGTGTTTGCTGATTCACGAACTAAAATCTTATGTACAAGACAAAAGAAGAAAGATACGAAGAAAACAGCTTCTCCGTAGTCTCTCTTCTTTCCGGCGCTACTGATGCTAGATAATGCTGCTGCGTCGAAAAAAGACTTTTTGTTAACTTTGCCATTTACCAATTTAGTAAAAATCCATTTTTAAAGTATTTTCTCGAAACAGATTTTAAACATTAGGAATATACCGCTTGTGAATATGGTATGCGTGAATATATTATATATATATATATATATATATATATATATATATATATATATATATATATATAAGTCCGAATTTCCAATAATCATTGCCAGTACTACGAATTAATATAACAATAAATAATACGAAATATAAGAATAGTGCAGACGACAAAAAATATATTTCAAGCGATCTCGTTAACAAATTGTTTTATAATTATGTAACATTTTTAGTTATAACTAAAAATAAAGAATTCTATTATTAAATAAGATCAATTTAAATCAGAGAAGAATATAAAAATGTTATAGATTTCTTCGACTTTTCATTTTAGCTTCAGCACTCAATAAAGAAGGACTTATTAGTAGTTATAGATCACCCCCAGGAACGTTTACTTACCAAGTTGGAATTATCGGTAGACAGAATCACTCGGATATACGTCAGTTAATCTGTGATGGTGGCATCATTGCCCCAGATTTAATAATGACTGCTGCGGAATGTTTTATTACTGAACAGGGCTTACATAGAAAATTTACTTTTTCAATACTTTCGGATTATTCTAATAAAGACATTATGAACGGGTTTGAAGTACTTATTGACTTAATTTACCTAATTCGTAAAGGTCCATTCTTAAAACATAATTTTGCAATCGCTAAGGTAAATGGCACTCTTACTAACAATTTTAATTGTTTTATCAACGCAATACTAAGTTTAACCTGATGTTTAAAAAATCATTTTGTATTAATATTTTTTATGTTTCTTTAGATAAGACACGAAATAAATATATTAATAAAAATATTACGCATTTGGTAAATACAAACATTTAAACATTTTTTTAGCTTGTAGATGCATTAGATTTTGTTTTTCACCCATACTTAAAGATCCTTGACATACCTAATCCTGATGAAAAATTTTGGGAACAAGAAGGTCAAGTAGCCGGACACGGATTACATTTCTATAATTCGTTGAATGTAAATCCAAACACAGAAGATCCTGTCGCGAGAGCAGACTATAAGCTTAGGAATGCAACTGTCCGAATTATGTTAGATTTAGAATGCATACCAGAAAAGGATGAGCTTGATCCCGACTGGCAGTTTTGTGGTTCAATGTATTCTACAAGAAGAGATCGAAGAGCTGGAATTTGTCAAGTAAATTATCTATGATATTTTTTACAACGCAAGTAATGCATAAACTATTTCAATGCACTTTTCCGCAATCACCTTCTTCAAACTTTTATATGATCAGTACTTCATTTTCGATCAAGTATGGTACATCTAAGATTAAATTACCTATGATCTCACTAAGAAGCCCAACAGGAGTCCTAGAATGAAATGTAGAATAATAATAATACTATTAATAATAATTATTATTATTATTATTCTCCGTTAATTTAACATTATTTCCATTTTTAATTAGATACTTCGAAAAATTTCCTCACATATTTTTTATAATGCAAAGCTTTCAATTTTGGTTAAATTATCTAGAAGATATGTTTTTGCTTCTATAAACTATAGAGTTCTATTATAATATATTATAGATAATAACTTCCAATCTTATACTGTTCCTTAGAGTTCGAACTGAGTATACCTTTTCCATATTTAAAAACATTAACATAAAATGTAATAACGAAATAATGCGGCATTTGAATATTTGAAAACTTATATAAGTTGTATTAATGAAGTTCACCATCATTAATGGATAATACATAATTAAAACGAACTTGGTATAGCAGAAGAACTTAAGCAATTTAAATGAGTAAGCGATTTGGGTGCCATAATACTTTTGACTTGATATTTCATGAGTAATAACCAGAACGATAGAATTCGAAGATTCGAAACATTACAAACCCAGAATCACTGATATAAGAGACGTTTTGGTAATGGAAAAATAGATACAATTTCTATTAATAAGAGAATACGATAAGTTTGTTCTGCTTAAAAATTTTATCTACATTTAAATCTGCTTAAAGCTTATATAAATAATGAAAGTAATTAGAAACTATTTGTAATGCATTAATAATAAGTCTTTTTATAAAATTATCTAAATTGGACAAAAAAATTACATCTGAAATTCGCTGATCTATACATATTGCACCTTCAGATAAGAAATTTTTACACTTTTCGATAACTATATTTACGAAAACGTATTTTATATCTATCAAAAAGAACTATCATAAAGATTAATTTTTTCGAAATTTATTCGAAAAGAAGACTAAATTTACTAAATAATTTACAAGTAACATAAGTTGATTTTTTATAAATTCTTTTCTTATATCAATATAAAACTGAGAAGTATTCTCTTTTGTTCTATTGCAGCTAGATACTGGTGCTCCACTTGTCATAGATAATAAAGCAATTGGAGTCGCAGGCTCACCCGCTATCGATTGCAATGAGAAGAGCCCGTACGCGGTTGTATCAATATACTGGTTCTTTATTAATGGAATAAAAGAGGGGCCTCTTATGCACGACACTGTTATCTATAAAAATCGCAAATACATTCCTCCTATTCTAGAAAATCTTAATTTATACAAAGAAAAAAGTAGGGGTTACAAGTGGGCCTACTTCTGACACAGAATAGAGCATAATTTCTATTTGTATAAGCGCATAGTAGTTAGATTAGATTTTACTCGTGTGTCATTCATTCATATGAAATCACGTATTTGAGTCATTTGCATTGTGTTCAATTGTGTATTTTTCGTGTACAAGGGATCCAAAAAAAAGTTTAATTTATTTCTTATTATTATTTCTTCTTATATTAATAAACAAACGATGTTGAATATATATTTTTAAAAACATTTTAAAAATTGTATATTTTTTCCTTTTCTATTTAATTGTTTCCCCTGAAAATAGACTTTCCAATGAGTGAAACATATAAGAAAAAAAATGGCTAGACTTCAAAGAAAAAATATTTTTAAAAATTCATTGTTAATATTATAAGGTATTGATAATTCTATAATAATATAATTCTATTTTATTATACAGGTTATTTCTTTATTAAAGCAAGTGTATTAACTGGTATAAGTGATTGTTTTAGTTCTTCTTCCAAATATTTGATAATCTTACAAATGAAACGTCAAGTAGCCAGATTTGTTTATCATTTTTCTTTATCATTTGTCGATCATTTCACTTAGAAAATGGAAGAAGCAACTGTTGGTACTGAATATCGGTTTAGAAATGCGAAACAAAAGTTCATGACTCCATAGTAATAAATATCTTGAGTATTAATTTATTTCTATACACCGAATCGAATAATTGTTCTAATATAAATATCGAGAACCATGCTAGTAGAACATTTTCACAATTATCAGTGTTGGGACTTCATGCTAGTGGACGTGGGAATACGTAGGTAATGGATAGGAGGTTTGTAGAAAAAAATAATTAAAACCGTAATTTAAATTAAACTAGCGTTAACATTTATTTTTATGCATTAGAATTAACATACGTATACAATATTTTTATGATATAACGAAGTTTTGATATCAAAAAACGGCCTTACAATTATCTGTTATATACTAAGGTACCTGCTTGCTGCTAATGGCGCTACAATGAATCGGAAGGCCGGATGGAGCTCCACCACCCGCCGTGGTCCCTCGCCTTGAGGTGTCCGACGTCTCGGCAGTGGGTTACCCACACCTTAAGGACGAGCTCGATAGTCTCTGGCAACTGCCCGGTGGAATTGTGCCTCCGATAAATAATCTGCCAGTTTCGCGCCGCACTTAATATTCTATATGTAATTGTGTACTACACTCTGTTTCGCGATAAATGTCCCCATTCGATCTACCTATTTAAGCGCCGAACTCGTAATGCCCACTTCCAAAAATGTAGCAAGAAGCCCTAGCCGCGCGGGAAAGCGAAAAACCAGCTCCGCCTCCTTCGGTATCCCCACGCTTCTAGACCTCGGCTCTCCTATTAGGCACGCCCCCTGCAGCCCAGCCGTATCAGACACTTCTGCATTATCATCGGCGCTCTTTTCAGCAACCAATAATAAATTTAATTGGCAAAAAGTGCGCGGGCAGCGAGCATCAGCAGAGGTACTTCCGGCTCCCGCCTAATTTCACGAACAGTCAGTAAGGGAGTCAAAGTTGAAGCTGTTATGATCGGAGATTAGATAAATATGTGTAATGTGAGGGTATAATATTTAATACATGCTTATAATAAAAATGTAGAAAATGGCACTAATATACACGATACAGTTTGCTCGTCAATGTATAGCGTATTGGATGATGTACCTTCAAGATATGGGCTAATGATATTCACGCAATTTTTATGCTTAATTTGTTATACTTTTTAAAACATGACGTAAAACGTGTTGCTATAAAAGGCAAATTTCATCGACAGTATAATGTTGAAATATTATTTTATCATGAACAAAACTAACGCTGCCGTTAAACCGTGCCGGTGGTCTCAGAAATATTGAAAAGATATTATTTCGTTAATATTACAATTAAATATTATTATAGCATTAAATATGATCCTTTTAAAAAAAAATAATAATAATTTACTAGATCTATGTTAAATTAAAAAATTTGTTGAAGAAGAAAAATTAATCTTTGTTCGTTCAATGCCGTAATCAGACTATCTCGCGTTACAATGCTACTACATATTTCGCGTGTCGCTTTCCAGATTTTACCTATTTATACAGATATGTCGCGAAAGTGATGCCGAACTCTCTCCAACATCGGCTTTTTTAATTCGCTTCTCTGGCAAAATCGAAAAAGCGCCTTGTCCAATGAAAGAAGTATACATTTTCAAATCTCGTGCGGTTGTGTTTTAGAATTATTATCTGTCAGCTTCTAATGTAAATTCGGCCCTCTGTCGTATTATTTTCCTTATAATGCTAATCTAAATCAAAAGACCACCCAAGACAGACAAGACGGTCTTGGGTCGATGCGTATATACCGCCCCGAAACACGTTAAGGCACCCAGGCAACGGACTTACATTATGGTATTGGAACGTATCCACACACGGTCCTAACAACATAGCTGCTTTATATCGGTAGTAAATTTGCTAATGATTCAAAATTATATAACATAATTTAAACGCGCTTAGTTTATTGCATTATAGTTTAACTATTCTTTTTAGAAATTAGATTTAATACATAATAATTTAATACATGATTTATACATTACTTAACAAAACTTTTTTTACAAATTCTCATTACAATCCATAGCAGTTAGTATAAATTTATGAAAGAGAAAAATAGATTTTGCAAACATTTCACGCTAAAGCACCCACGGAGATCGTAAATATAATATCGCAGGTTATCTAAATGCTCGCCGTAAATAGAAATAAAAATGTTTCCGATATTTATTACAAGATGGTACATGCCACAAGAAGATAATTCTTTTTCTTGTGAAAAGAATAAGAACCAAATTCTCTATAGCAATCCTATAGTAATCCTTCAATTAAACGGTCTACTAATTTATAGTTTTTATCATTCATTATCAAGCCTAGCTTGAGTGAACTTCATATATCTTAAGATGTATTCGTCCATCTAACAGTAAATTGATAATAATCAAAAATTTCTCATAAAAGTCGTCGTTTTTCTTTTCAAAATAAATATAACTCAATCGGTCTATGAAGATTTAAAAATTTGTTGAAAACAGAAAAAGCATAAGCTTTGAATGAGAGGCTCACAGACCGGCGAACCAATTTTTTGTCAGGAGGTAATTGAACTTGATATAATAAAAAACTAAACACCTAACATTTTTTTTAACTCTAATAGACCTTCTTTCCATTATTTTTAAACAAATACTGTACGAAATAATAAAATCCTACTTGATACAGTTACTCATTGATTTAAAAATGTTATGTCTTCTCGCTACATCAAATATATTTTTCCTAGCTTAAGTGCATATTATACATAATATTTCTAAATATATCATACTATTTTAAATTATAATGATTTTACATTAAAACGATTTTGAGTAATTTTTAAAAAAATGTTAAAAATTATCGAGAAAAAATATTAAATGATTTGATTGTTATCGATGCAGTTACTTGTGGGTTTTGAAAATTTGATGTCTTTTTACTTCTTCAAATATATTTTTCTTCATTTAGGAGTATAATATTCAGGATATCTCTATACATACAGTCCTATTTGAATTTCTTACATCAATGTTCACATCAATGTTCCAATAAATTAAACTATATTACCATATATTATGCTTGAATACAAAAAGATTAATAAATATAATTGCCGAATAACTTACAATAGCTTAAATTATTACATTCAATTAAGATATTCTATCAAAAATGTCAGTTTATTGAATTTCATAATTCATCGTTAAAAATACTTTAAGAAATAATAATAAAGCAATAGTAATAGAATATATATTCTAATGAATTCATAGTAAACATGAATTTTAATATCCATATATATTTATATAACATTAAAACAATAGAAAAGTAAGATCTCAATTATTCATTATGGTCGGTCTTATGTAATTTATTTTAATAGTCAATAACTTAGATTTAATTTGAAAAACAAACTAGCTTTTATTGAAAATTAGGAGTTGTAGTACGTGACCGTTGGGTAAAAGAGTTACAACCAGGCTTTACATGTATTAAACACCAAATGTTACAGCTGCGTTCTGAAAAAATTCATTGTTTGTTACATTTCGGGATGTATTGTAAACGTTTGATCAATAATACTAATTTTAATTCAATGAAAAAGTTTAGATAACGGTACCTACCCGGAACGTTACACAAATAATTTAATTAATTTAATAACTTATTATAAATAATGATTCTTGGATTTAGGGATATTCAAAAGAATGTAAGAAAAGAAGACTATCAGATATCAGTTTATCTTAGATTTTTAATTCCATATCAATGAAGTATGAAAGAATTTTGTTAGTTATTAAACTTATTAAACGAAAGCTGGGTACAATGATTTTATGCAAATAATTATTTAGGGCATTTATGTCGCTTTTAATTTAGGATTCACTTTTTCAATATTGAACAATTTTTAGGTGAAATTGTAATTGCAAAGCAATGTAACAAATTTATATTAAATTAAATCTGAGAAAATTTTAGTATTGACATCCTTAAATTTTAATAACTGATTCCATTAATAATAAAACAACTTTGTTGAAGAAATAAACCAATGCTATTGTGTATTGAATAAACTAAGATGTTAACAAATATGATACTTACATAATATTTACATTTTGAATCTGCAGTTTCGAAAAACATTTGTTTTACTTCATATTCACAGTTATCTTTTTCTACTTTACAGTTTAAACATTAGCAATACGAGATGACATCTTTTTCTACATTTGCAGAGAGTTTGAATGCAACGTCAATAACTAAATGTCATTTAAAAAACGGAAGAAGTCTTTCAATCTTGTAAAAATGTACAAATACGCGTATTTATTTTAAGATGTAGCTCATCGATATTTCGAAAAATAATGTCTATTGATTTAGCTTCACCCAATTTTGGACGTTAAATACCGTATTAGAAAACTACAATTTAAATTTCTAACGGTTTTCTTTTTAAATCTTTAAACGAAATAACCTTTAACATTTGAAGTTTCGCTTTTTCACAATTGAAGTAGGCGGAGCCGAGACACAAATTGCGAAAGCCATTTTATACGAAGCTCAAGTATTCGTACCGTGTAGATGTCGTTTGCATCGATCGGGGATACCCGATCGTTGAAATGAATTCTTTTCTACTACCGCAATTTTTCGACCACCCTCTCTTCCTATGCCATTCTGATAAAATATGTCCTATATAACGTAAAATTATACTGGCCATCGTAGTCAAGAATGCGTTATGGAGCATATTTTACTTAATGTTTTATTATACGGGTATTCTTAAACTTCGATCTTGCTATTCAACTGTAAAACCTTCTTTATCAATTCAAACTCCCGTTAAAACGATAAAATCGATTTGCTATAATTTAGTCCCCTCAGTATTGGATTATTTAACGGGACATTAAGGGAAATGCAATACGTGTAATCCACAACATGTCAGTCGAAAAAATATATAATCGAGTAAATAACTGAAAATATTTCCTTTCCATTCACTAGTAAAAATTTAATTTCTTCTCTAATGACGAAGGCAGGAATGATTGGTGCAAAAAGTATTATCAAGTATTTTTTCATTATTTTTTTAATTTGATTGTTATTTGACGTAAAGTTTTATTTTATGAAAAATTAACTTTTGTCGGAGTTGGCTAAAATTGCTAAATAAATGCAACTTTTTAGTTTCCTCCTCTCTGGCATTGAAATATTTCTATTTATGTCAAATCACTAATTTTAAAAGGAAAATGGATGAAAATATGTATTCACTAAAAATTCAATAAAATTTATTTATTTATTATTTTAATTTTCAAACAAACACACTAATGCTAAACTTGGTTTTCTATACTTTCTATTTTGTACGAAATAAGAAAAAGTTATTAAAATAATATTTAATTGTTTATATAAAATTGAATCGATTAATAACAAATGTTTGAAATTCATTTTATATTCTCAATTTATTTGACGACCATTAAAATCATTAAAAATATCGTTAAGTCTTCGCCGCGTTCAGATTGTACAATAATTTATTAAAATATAAACAATTTATATTCGAAGAAAACATTTGGGAGCCGAAATTCATATACCGTGTAGTCGCAGATATGGCGTATCCCATTCTTCGCATCTGTATTTCTAAGATGAAGCCCCTTAGGTGTATAAACTTCCTCTGGCCTTGTACGCCTCGACCGCAATATTAAACTGAAACCAAACTATCCAAGAGCCCGCGGCCGAACGCGCTTACCCGTGCAGTTAGCCGCCAGTTTCAGATGCAAGCCAGTTAATTACTTAGATGGCGATGGAAAGAGGGGAGGCTCAAAGGGGCGGAAGTACCTGATCTTACCGGCATCCTCGACTTTCGCTACCACAGGAAGTATTTCATAGCCGAATAATGTAATAACAGCGCCGAAAATTGAAGCTATGATCGACACCATTGTTGACGTCGTCCTTTCTGCCACAGTTCGTTTGTTTTTCTCATTCACAGATTGAGTGCTCGGTCAATATTTTTGGAGAAAAACTAACTGGAGTTGTTTTACGCTATGGCAGAGACAAACTTAAAGACTAAGCGATTTGTTATATTTGAAAAATTGTACAAAGACAGTCGATAATTATTCATATTAAGTGGTTCGAATCAGATGTTGGCCATCGATATAGAGATGACAAATATTAACTCTTATGATCAGAAGATTTCTATATGCTTTTAGAAGAATATTCTGAATTAATTTTATTTTTAAAGCGAAAAATTAACGAGATTTTTCAATAAATGAGGACAGCATTTTATTAGTACAAAATAGAATCTACAGTTGATTTTAATTTTTTTTTTAGACAAGAAAGAAAATACGTTACAGAGAGATTGAAAAAATGAAAAACCGTAGAAAATGTGTAAATAACCAAAATTTAATATAAATAATTTTCACATAAAAATAATTTAAAGGAAGGGCCATTGACACAAATAAAAGATAAGGTATTCATTTTTTTATTGTTATTATTTAATGCATTTTACCTAAATAGAAACATTTGGTTCTCTGGTAACTGTAAATTCCCTTTATTAGTAGGACTGATTTTATTCTTTCTACACAATGGACCAATTTTGAAATTATTCTCACTCTCTATGGACAATGTATCTCATACTGAAAGTGTTGTTACTACGTACTATGACCGTAACAATATAGAAATAAACAATATTAAAATACGTTTTAAAGTTCATAAATCTTTTTTAACCTATGTAATCGTAAATTTCCTTATAAATTTAATAAGTTAAAGAATCGCTGATAACTTTTGTGTATGTTCAGTGAATCTAAACTGCCCCATCTGTACTTAACATAATTATTATAAATAATTAATATAGTTTAATAGATATAATATAAATATAATATAGATAATTATAGATACTTTTCTGCTGCTGGCATTATTTAAGAAGAGCAAGATGAGTTCAAAAATTATTATTATATGAAATGAGAATGAGAATAATAATTAAATAAGTAAATAAGACACATAGCTCAGTATTTTAGAAAGCGATTCAAATTGTATAGACATAAATTATATCAAATTATAAATAATAATAGAATTGGTATTTAGCGATTTACTTGCAAAAATAAATTATATCGTCTGTAGATTTATAGGCGCAAATATTTAAATTCATATATTATAATGGAGAATCGTAGTCAGATGTAGAAGTCATAGACATAATTGAAGACACGTCCTGATGAAAATTTTGGATAATGGTAATTATACATCGTTCATTACTCAGGGGTGTCAGTCATTTTTCATTTCTCGTGAGTGAAGTTTATTCTGAGTGAAGTTTATTCTGTAAGAAAGCGAACCTTTAACGATCTGTGGAAGCTCGTCGTTCTTGTTCTTGAGTAATGTTTATTCTGAATAGTTGCTATAAGGTATTAAAAAATGTATTTGTAATTTTTTTTTTAATTCGCTTAGTTTTTCGGAAAAGTTCCTAAAAATTCCAATAAAATTAAGCACATTATACAACAAACAATTTCTCAATGATATTTTAGTTTTTATAAATAAAATTAAGATATATATATTTATATATATATATATATTTTTTTTTTTTCAATGAATGCAGTAAGAAGTCAAAATAAGCTAATGGAATTCTTTTCAAAAACAAAACATAATATCATTTTTTTAACTAATATATTTATTAGAATGAAAAATTGTGCATCCATCTGATTCTGAAGTAATTTTTTATGATAATGGTGTTGTTGGTGGATTATTTTTAATGGTTTCATCAATCCAATCTAAATATAAAGCAACCTTTGTATGTAGAGTCGGATTTTCCGTTGGACTATCGGTGTAGGAAGTTATCCCGATTACTTCGTACTCACCATTGCGGTTTAACTTCATCAAAGGTCCGCCAGAATAGCTCTGAATAAAAATATAAGTCTTTCAAAATGTATAAAAATCTTTTGTGTCTTTTATATACATCATTATCAAGTATGGACATTATCTAAGAACTTCTGTAAAAATTGCCGTCTACTTTGTGTTCCAATACAATACTACGTTTATGTTATATGGAGGATCGTTTAATGAATAGTGTAACAGAGAATTGATATTATAATACTTACATTAAGCGAACGTCCAGTTCGTAATACAGAATCAGTGCAGATATGCGTGTGAAGAATATACCTTACTAAAAAGTCTAGATTAGCTGTACGAAGTGTATTCTTCAACAGTTGCTCACATATATTTTCGTTAAGAATATTTATATATTGAATTCGCAATTGCCTAGTTACGATTGTTATTTGTTGAGGATCGCAAATTGTTTGATAAAGCCAACCAGCTATCATAGCTTGACCATCAAAATTGGTTACGGATGATAGTTTAAATGCTTTTATATATTCATTGAAACTTAGAGGATCAACTAATCTGATTAAACCTATGTTATATTCCGTGATATACCTAAAGTAGGTGTAATCGTCAGAAAATGATAAAATTATATTTGAAATAATTTGAATGAATATTTGAATGTGAATTTAAAGTCACAAAAGTGAATTAATTCACTAGTGCTTGGTCCTAAAATACATATACATAATTTTTATAATTTTTTTGTGCATCACACTTTGTATATTTAATTATTTTAAATGGACAAGAATATTAGCACTACACAGTCTCTTGAAATGAAATATTCATTCAGTTGTAAATATAAGCTCTTAAATTTAAATTTTAAGTTAAAAAAATCAATAATTGGTATTTTTCGTAACAGTTATTATAATTTAGAGACATTAGAAATTTTTATAACACTTAAATAATCAAAATGTGTAATAGAAACAACTAAAAGAACGAATATTGCAAAAGTGCTCTAGCGTTAACATTATGAGATCAATCGAGAAGGCTTTAAAATGTTTATATACTGAATTTTCAATACCCAATATCTTTATATTTTCTGTGCTTATCAGAATAAGAAACGGCTGATGACTGATGATATGAAGTATTGGTCGATTGCGATCCATCTGCGTATCGTTGACCAGCTATAACTCTAACGTGATCTTTCTTGTATAATTGATCTATTTTCATAACACTAGTGCCATCTGCTAGGACCCAATATTCGTTAACGATTATACCAGCACCAAAAACTTTATATAATTTTGGGTCGTTATCATATGCCGTTAAAGCCACTAGATTCGGATAATCATGTTTCTCATTCCTGTACATTCGCTGCACTAAATCTATATTATGATGAAGGAGTAGCACGTAGAAAGAAAAACATTAATGATATAAATTACATATCAAATAAAATGAAAATTCAATTAATTAATTGGAATTTTTACGTTCTTTTAAAACTAACTAAAATATTATTACAATGATAGAAAAGCAAACAATAGTATTTTAAGGAATTTGTTTCTTTTTGCATGGAAAATGTAGAAAACATTTAAACGGTTTATACAAAACAGTTATGTATATGACGCAAAAGTGATGCATCATTATCGTGATTGAATGAAGAAAAATTAATAAGTGAAGAGCTTTGGTAATTGTAACAGCTTTTGCTAATTCGTAATCGTTCAGGACGAGGGCAATCGTCGTATGAGATGGACGTCCGTCCCAAGTTAGTTTCCCGTTTTTTATTCATTTATTAGGGCACCTCATCGATAATTACCCACACTCGTGTAACGTAATCAAATGAAAATAATTTTATATTATTAGAGCTTGTTAGGGCAAATTTAAAATGCCATGCTTTTGATTAAAAATAGACTGCCAACAATATTCATTTACCTACATCAATTGAATAAGTAAATTAATATTTGAATGAAAAAAAGTGAAACATTAGGAATACATAATTTTTTATCAAAATTACAAAAATCGAAATTATCTGATAAAAATGTTGTATTTTTAAATGTTAAAGAAATTCTTTTTTATTTTTCTATGATCTTATCATTATAGAATGACTACATATATTAATCTCAAAATATCGAAATCTGTAGAATAAGAAAAGTACTCTTAAAAAGAGTAATAACGTGAAAAGTCAAAGTAGAAGTTAAATCCAAGATTATATATTGGACATTCAAAGAAAAATTGGACATGTTTTGTCTTAAACCTATTTTATCAAAGCCTATCATTCTCAATTTTTTCTCTTTACTGGTATTTTTACTCTGTACGGATATTTAAATCATTCTGCATATAATCTTTTAATAATAATTTCATCCATATTTTTTACTATTCATAAAAACATTAATAATTCCTGAACTCGCTTCAGAAATCATATTTTTGAGAGAAATTCACTCTACGAAGTTTATGTGCAAAGCTAAATCATTTGTGAATAAATTTACTGGGTACGTGGTAAAAAATATGTGCAGATATTCAACGCCTTCGTTACTACATATTTATTGAATTATTTTATCTTTAATCTTCAAGGTGGATGAGATAAATGATATTTATAATTTTGATATAATAATTCCAGTATGCATTTAAATAGATTTTTTTTGAACCCAGATGCCGTTCAAACAAAGATTCTCATGCGATCCAACGACAATATACATATATACACAGAGAATCTTTTATTTTGAATGGTTAAAATGTTTTTATGAATATTTAAACAAATAATGGCGAAAAATCCACCTCTGTTTATTGGTATAAAATATTAGAAAGTAAGCGATAAAGACTTGAAATAAACCATTTCTAAAAAAATCTTTTTTGTTCATTGTGCTGGCACAAGTACTGAAAAGTAAAAAGTCATATTTTGGTTTTGTTCGGGATACTGTTATTATTACCTAACAGTTCGTAATAAGAGAAAAGAATAGGCGGTTGTTTTTTTCGTCAAAATTTTCATGAGACTATTTATAAATATAAGCGTTCAAGTAAAAAGAAATTTAAAGAAGAAAATAAAAGAACCGTAAAGGGGATTTAAAAAAATATCTTTTTTCAGTATTTATTTAAACCATCATTTTAATAATTATAATAATAATAGGTGTATTCGACAATTTTCTATTTCATTTTTGTAAAAATGTTGTTTTAATATAAAATATAGTATAATTATTACTACACATTTGTATACAACAAATACCAAATAAATAACTTACGAGCTCTTGAAATGGTTAAAAGACAGCAATATATTATAGCAAGTTTAATATTCATTATTGATATTGAATATGTTTGGATAGACTCAAATTATTCTGCACTCTTTCGATTTGAAATACTTAATAGACTATTCTTTTATAAACTATATTATCTATACTGAATATTATTTAACATATTTCAGTATGGCTTGCTATTATATAATTAATCCACTTTTATTTCTTATCGTAGGTGTTTCATAGCAGTTATAAAATAAATATTTTTAATAAATTAAATTCCATACAAAAAATGGTAGTTATTGAAAATATTTTTTACCTTATATTAAATTATAGATATAAAATGACGCTATTTATTTTACTGCGATAATGTCGTTTATTCTCTTACGATAAAAAAGGGCAAAGAAAATATTTTAATATGTTGATCATACAAGTACCTATATGTTTTCTTATCAGTAACTTTGATGTACAGAGATTTTATCATATATTTAAATTTTAACTTATATTTCTACTATCAAAGACAGTAGATTCAATCCATAAACAATGATTGAACATTTAATACAATAGGAATAATTTATAAATCTATATTTACATTTTGTATTGAACAAGATAATGTTATGGAAGTGTTTATATAAATATCCGGTCCGTTTTGTTTAAATTAAATAAAATTTATGGATTAATTTTTTTAATTAAATAAATCGATATTTATCTGTATCTTTACTTCCTTCTATCTATAATTGAAACAAGTCGCCCTTCTCATAAGGGACGACAGTAGACGAAGAGCTGAGCCGTGTGCCCGCATTCGTTCACAATACTACAGCCTGCTGTAAATAAGTCGAGTTAGTAACACGAGCAATAGTGTTGCAGTTAACGCTACGCGACTGAGAGTTTGACAATTGTCACAAGTGCTCTTGCGCTCTAAATCCCTCGTTATTGGTTTTTAATCAAGGTCTATCTTCGAGTGGCTGGCGATATCGCTTAATTGCCTATACGATGACCTGGCTAAATTCTCCTTTACGAAACGGCATTCTTTGACGGAAGCAGGCGAGCTGTATATATGAAGTAAGTGTCTCACGATCGCTAAGCGACGCAGATGTTTTTTCACATATTACAGATTGATTCATCTTATAGTAGAAAAAACTTATATACTAAATATAAAGCTTATAATTAGATTCTACATGAATTTTTTTACAATTAGTATTGTATGGAAATTACATAATATTAATTATTTTCTATAATTAATATCACATATTAATATTACATTTTTTCATAAACTTAAATACTATTTTCATCGCTGTATTATTTGTTTCAGCTGAGAAATATTTAATATCAAGAGGAGGAAAGTTTTTGATTTTTGCCAATAATTTCGCATCTTTGTATATCATGTAATAAGCATTGACATAGAACATGATTGAGGTCTTGGACTTTGCATTAACATGGGATCTATTACGGTTACTGAGATATCTGTATATTGAAACCATGAGATCCGTGCTTAATAATGGATCATTATACCATGGTTAGTACCTTTCAGTTAAGCCTTGATTTAATATAATTTTAACGGTTTCCATCCTTGCTAGTATTGTAATTCTGAGCTTTAAATCACAATAAAGAATTATCTTTATAGCAGGCTGTCACTCAGTTAGCTTTTTGGAAAAATTATAAGCAATAATTTCTTTTCCAGTTATATCTATGTGTGCAGGTATCCAATATATATATATATATATATAGATGTTTCTGTTATACTTGACGCTAACAAATCCGTATAAATATCTATGTTATACTTTATATCCATAGCATACAAGATTCTTCTGTACTCAGTAATAAAGATGGATACATTATTATTATAATTATTCTTCTGGTCTTAATTACATTAAGCTCGGAGCATATACAGACACTCCCTACTAAGGATTCCTTACTACTTTTACTACCGTAAATATTTTTATAGAATTTGCATTTGTAATAAACGTTTTAAGTAATTGATTAGGATTATAAGAGAGTGGAAGATTCACTAGGCCTTTGGGTGAAAACTTAACGTAAGCTTTATAAAAAGTAAAAAGGGTAATTGCACACACCTCCACGATACTACTTCTTAAAATGTTATTATGTTAAAAACTCTACAATTACTTTTTCTAGAACATATTTTAAATATTTATTGAACGTAAGTTAATAGGCAAAATGCAATTCTAGAAATTTAACTGATTCTACAGAAGCTTCTGCTGATATTATTTATATGAAATTCCATTCTTTGTTCGTCAAACAATACTAGACGATTTACAACATAAATTTGTAAATTTTTTTAAGTTTTTGATTTCAGTACCACATAACTTGTGTGAGTTAGTAAATAATTTTTTTTATTTCAGTATAATTGTAAATTTTACTTATCAAGAATACAATCATTCCGCCAGTAGTTTCTCTATCTTTTCAAAAGTATGAAAACCTGCATAGAAAAAATTAAGACTGTTTTTCAGTCATATATATCTCTATACAGACAAGTATAATAATATACTGAACAATTTGTTCGATTTCTTCCGCTTGATTGCATAGTTGAAACAAAAGTAAAAACAGATTTCATTTGTGACTGACAGTTGTGCCTGCCTTGAGGGAAACACGGATTCTCATTGATTTACACGTTCGTAGCAGGTATCATCAGTGCCTAAGGTCAATTTTATTGTTTCCTTGGTCGGGCAGTGTAGACTGAACAGTATATTACATGTACACCGCTTAGAATAGATGGTTTAACGCTATTCTATCTTGTTTTTATCATTCTTTTCAGTTCGTAGAGCCTTTTTCAGAAGGTTCAAAAAATTTCTGAACGCCTGGAGGCGCAGGATTTCGCAAAACAGGTCAAGTTATGTTAAGTATCAATTACAATTTTTGTGTATCTATATCGTCGAATTGAACTCATTGAAGGGGCAAATACTTCTCCTGAACTAAAACTTCAACATTCTCCGTTTCTCTTTGCTATAAAAAGTATAGATCGGTTGTTATCTTACTCTTGATAATACCGCTGTTCACGAAGTCCCTTTTTAATTGATTTAGTTAATTAAATTTAATAATAAAAATTAAGAAAGACACCCCTGCATTATTGCAGGTAGAGAGATGTATCCCAATATGCTTGGCCGAGTAACTGGCGTAAAAAAGAGCTTATATTTTTACGATGCCTGGGTGAACATTTTCGAATTCTGCAGGGTTTTCCAGGTCTTCCTGCGATCCACTGTTTTTATCTATTCCAAATCTGGACAAATCTCCTTACTGCGTAGAACTGCTTACCTCGACTCAATTTGTTATTTATTTTGATTAGCTGCATTTTATCAAGTTAGGTGAGCAGATATTTCTATATACTAGTTGCTAAATTAAATCTATAAAAATTTATGCATTTATAAATGACAGAATATCTCTACGTATGATATAAGGCTGGAGTAGGTTAACGCAATCTTACCGAAGTATGAATGGTTTAAGAATGGAGTATTAAAATTTCAATATCAACCGTTTAACGAATTATTGGACGGTATTATGGAACAGATATAGTGAGGGAATTTCCAATAACAGTGACGTCAAGATTAGGTTTTAGGGAAGAACTTTTTTTCAATATTTTATTGTCTTTCTGAAGATATGATCATCTATATAAACGAAAATCGTACATTTCCAGTTAATATATCTTTTTCTGATGAAGCAACGTTACTATTTGGTGGATCTTTCCAAAAGCATAATTGTCGACATTAGACAGATGTAAATCTTCATTGGTTATAAGAACAAAAATCGCGGTAGCCCTAAGAATTAAACAGTGGAGTAATTAAATGGACAGATAGGTGACCAGAAATTACATTTCTGGATTATATTCTTTTACAGAGTATATAATATATATTCTGTAAAAAATCGAGTTTACAAAACCTCAAGATTTAACAGAATAGTGACAAAGAATAATTGATGAATAGATTATAATTCCAACTCAAATTATTAAAAATAATGTTGCAGTGTTCTATAAGTGTTGGGTTATTGACGAGCAGTAGGTGAAAAGCAGTTCGAATATTTATTATGAAAATCCAAATTTATAAAGTTTATATTTAATTTGTTTTGAAAATAGGTAGAGAACGATTCGTTGGCATAAATTTTATGATTAAAAGGCCTGTTGAAATTTGAAATTTCGTTGAACCAGTCAGTTTGTAAATCCAGTTTCCTATTACCACGGGATTCGGAAATATAGCATGGGTAGCGCGCTGCATAATTTGCACTCGGAATTTTTAGTAACTTTAGATTTAATAGAGACGTCATCTTTTTTTAAAGTGGATATTGTAGATAAAAAAAATTAAGTTATGTTTCAAATTTATAGTTAAAATAAATACATTGATTTTCTAACACTTCTTTATTCTCAAAATAATTTAATCGTACTTTTGTCGACTGCTTATATACAAATTAATAAATATTTTTTCATTGGTCTTACAGTACAATAATCAAATCGATTGATTTGATTGGAATGTAAGACCAATGAAAAAATATTTATTAAGTTCTTTATTCTCAATAGAAATTCAATAAAAAGATAATTTAAAATTCTTGTCTTATGAATTATAATATTTGTTCTAAACGCCATGATCTACTGTATATTTATAGTTGATAAACTAAAATTTATATCAACTGTACTTATTAATTTTTTATAAAGTATTAAATTAAATAAATTCATTTTTAGTTAACACGAAAAAGTTTCAGCTGATCAAAAACGCGTCTAGCATAAATACATTCAACTTGCCAACCCAACAATTCGGGTTCTTTATGCGTTGAAAAGAAAAAATTAAGCAACTAATACCTTTTGTCACGTCATAAATTAGATTCCATATTATCTATTATATATGAAATATTCCATTATATATACATGAATAATCTACATAATTATTTTATAATTTCTGAAATATAGAATATCATGATTTTATATAAATAATGTATAATTATCCATTTTACATTACATTAATCTAATTCATCTTGGCATACGCATTGTACCTTGTTGCATTTTTGCCAGGGACTTAAGCTCTCGCTTATTTTATTCGTATAAGAAACATTCTTTATTAGAATCTATATTCGATAGTGTTATCGTTTATATATATATATATATATATATATATATATATATATATATATATATATATAAGAGTATATAATAGTTTATACTGTAAATAGTTTAGAAACCAAAAAAGAATTTTTTGCGCATGTATAATAAGTAAATGCACATATATCCTAGCAGCAGCTAGCAAGCAGCTCAAAGTTTTTAAACCTGTGGCAACTTTAATGATAAAAGGCAAATATCAAAAGTTGAGAAAATCTCTTACAACAAAGAACTGCCAAATTTCAAATTAGTCGACAAACTCTATTTTCATTAAAATGTGTACATATAGGTTTTTTAGAATTCTGTTTACAGATATGATAATAAAAATTGGCAATAATTACATTTTTATAATATAAATATGAAAGATTCATATAAATTTTTTTTATAAATTAACACGACCACACTCTTACTTGACAGACTGTATCAGAAACCAGCACAGGTAATCGAAAATAAAGATAAAATGTCAGAAAGCTCCGGCTAATATGAATAAATGTTTGTAAGGATTATCAATTTTTTTTTCTCTAATCTATAGAGTCTGCAATGTTCCGTCACCCAGTCATCAATTAGTTAGGCCGTCCCATCGACAGATCTCACCATTTTGTATTTTTTTTCGTCAATAATTCCGCCTAGTTTCTCGTTTTCCAGGCCTACAAGCGCTGGCCAAGATCCATGTGTCCTGATCAGCCGATGGACACTGGCGCGTAGCGCAAAAGCTATTCGTAATAGCCCACAATTTATTTGATATTTATACATAACTTTTCCTTCTCCATCCATCGTGGTAAATTGATTACTTATTTCGGAAAGACCGTGTCTATATATATATATATATATATATATATTAAAAAATTTGCAAATATAATTTTTGGATTAAAAAAGGAGCCCCATATTTTCTATATTCCTATTAATTTACAGGAAAATATAATATAAATATTATATATATATATATATATATATATATATATATATATATATATATATACAGATACTCCGTATTGCATATTGGTGCGAGTTCATTAAAAAAATTGTTGCAGATAAAATAAAAACTAAAATAAACCTATTATAATAAAATTATAATAAAACTAAAGTAAATGATTAATTTTTTTATCATTGTTAAATCTTAAATCGCACGTTTGCCAATACAAAACTAATACGCGCTCCTTATCTTTATCGCCAAAACATGTTAGCTGTACCTAAACATTTCAATATTTCAGGTGCATTAGTTGCCCACCCACGCATCGAAAAGTTGGACTGCGCATTTATTTTTGTAACATTATAGACTAGAGTAGTAACTTCTACTGTAGTATGTTAGACCTACAGCTCCTTAAAAAGTTGTCCATAGAAGAAATTTTAGTAATGTTTTGTGATTCATCTGATATAGAATTCGCATAAGTTTTAGCATTTATCTCTTTCACATATATTATACATAGCACAAATACGCAATCTATACAAAGAAAATCGAAGATCTAATAAAAGTATATTCTTCGAAACGGGTATAATTATATAGAATTTTTTTAGTCAGTAACAATCATATTTAATGCATATAATCAACATAAAAATTATTAGACACCCAGTCACTATAAACTCCCTTTGTAAGATCAGCTCCTCATATCGAACATTGAAAAAAAAAAGATTAACAGCGTATTTTTAACTATGGTATTCTATACTCAGTTCTTGCTGAATAAGAATTGTTATTTAATAATATAATGATGATATGTACATGATTTATTAATAAAAGATTTTGAAAATTTGTACACTAATATTTGATGGAATAATAGAAATATTATTCACTACCATTTTCTATTTGATAAAGACCTTACTGAGAATGTTTTTGCGAAAATATTTTTCAAAATATTACATATAAGTTATTGTACCACGATCGAACATTCAAGTAAAATTTATACAATCTTGTATTTGTGTTCCGATATTCAATTTTCAAGTCTACCTCGAATCAACAATTGACACAAGCATCGGTCTAAAAATTTACATGTGTCGTGTTTACAAAAATATAACAAATTTCCGTAACCAATTAACACGTTGGTCAGTCGCTGTTTAGATGATAAATAATATTTAAAAAAAAGTATTCAACTTAAACTTTAATAATTCAAGAGAAAGAAATGTTATTGCAAATATATATATCATTTATTTAATCTATTGATTAAATGATTATATTATAGCTCTATTTATGAAGAGAAATCTAAAGATTCTCATTTCAGATACGCATATTCAATATAATTTATCATAAAAAGCTAATGCTCTACTCTATTTAAAATAATTTAAGTCTTATAGAAAATTTATGATAAAAGTACGCTACTTTACAAAGCGGCTAATCTGTAGGATATAAACTAGTTTATCTGCATGCAAGTTAATAACCTCAAATGAAAATAAAAAATAAAATTCATGATTGTAAATAGATTGTAAATGAATTCATAATTATTCTAAATTGGTTGCTTCATCTGAAACCGAACCTGGGGATGTATCTTTATACTAATAGTAACTAAGTAAAAGAAGAGGACGAATATTGCACGCAATCTGTGAAACTAGAGCATTCTTTCACATTTATTAACACTTTTTTATTATTGTTTACATTTTAAATAAATTACAAATCTGTAATAAATATGTATGAAAGTATAAAGGGAGAAGAAAATTAAACACTGTCATGTATAAACAGTGAAACTTTATATTAAATGAACGAAGAGAGAAAGTTTAAGGCAAGACGAATTCACGGAAAATACGAGAATAGGGGAAGCTAAGACACTTCGAAGGAAATTAAATCAGTTCGACTGGAATAAAATCGCTTTATTCCTATTTGCATTATGTTTCTTCTTTTATTCCTAATAGTCTTTGTTCCAGTTTTTTTTTACTAAAATACGGATATAAATTTTCAAGGATTATGAAATGAAATTTGATAGGAAGTATGAAATCCCGATAATGCTTTTTATTTTCTCGTTTTGACATTAGCTTTAATTACCCGATTTGAATTCTTCAAACTCATATTTTAGTTTGCTGCCTACTAGCTTCGTTGGGGATCTAACGACAAATCACAGACTGTAAAAACTTTGTTTTCATCGTCTTCGTCACATTTATTGTTCTCAGCGTGGTAAACCAAAAAACTTTTACTCGAACATTTCTTCAAAGAAGAATCATTAAGGTTTTAGCTGCTTGAATACTACTTAGTACTAAGAAATGGGCGAACACTTTTAAGCAAGACAATTATTTGGTACTAATACCGAAGTGATCAAAAAAATTTTTGATGAAAATTATGAACGATGCAACTTCAGAAATTGAATGGTTAATATACCATTAAAGAGGAGAATTACTATTCATTTGATTATCATATGATTTCAGACAATTTAAAATTCCTATTCTTACGCAAAGCATTCGTTCTTCTGGATGAGTTACTTGCTCATTTGGCGAATTAATTTCCTTCTCTCCATCTTAATATTTTCACCTGATAAAGTAAAATTAAATTTGATTACAAAGTTTTCCTTGTTTAATTTTCAAGAGTTTCAATGTGAATGGAATTCTGTTTTTCATTTAGTAGATTGTTACCCAAGTCAGAGAATGGAGTTCTCCTTAACTACGTTAAGAGATATCTTAAAGTGAATTATGCAAAAATTAATATCCACAATTATTTATAAATATTGATATAGAAAATATAGTGTAACACTATCTCATGTCCCACGTATATCGAAAAAGTTATACATTAAAAATGTGGAAAAAATGTTTGCGGAAAGCGAATTAGATTGTGCTTTAATAACAAAATTAGTTTTTATTTTAATATTTTAAAATTAAAATAAAAACATTCTATTTGAGATACTATGGGGGTGATTATAAACAAAGATATTCTGACTATCATCGCCATATTAATATATTAATTTGTTAAAAGTTTTATACGACCAATACAAATGTTTATAATAAGGATTATACACGCTATTGTCTAAAAATATAAAAAATAACTAAAAACTAAAATAAATTGAATCAATAGTTATCATATAATTTTATGAAGTTTCAGAACTTTGGAAGAAAAAGCTTCTCAAGTTATTTACCTGTATTCATTTTATTCATCTTTTTGCTAATCATAGATTCTCTAGTAACTTTTATAAAAGCAGAAATTGATAAGCATGAAATTTTCCTACAAGTCCGTCTTGTGACCTAAGAAAATGCCTCCGAGGCGATCCAGTCGTTGAATCTATTTAGAAAACTTATTTATAAAAAATTCTTTGCTTCAAGATGTAATGAACTTTGTAAATTTTCAAAGTAAACTTTGAAAGTGATTTAAAGAAAAATTTTTTTGTAACATAAATGAATACCAACGCAGAGACCTACCGTTGCTGGATCGCTAGGGAGAAGGACTAGTAATTTGGTGATCTGACTTCAAGTCCTGGTCTCGGCAGATGAATGCAAACTCCGTTGTAACAATTTACATATGCTTTGTTACAAATACATTGTAGACATCCGTTTTAACACTAAAATTTGGAAGCATAAATAAAGTGACGTTATATAGTATTTTAAAAAATACCAATGGAAAACTTAATCGAAAATTAATTAGTTATGATTCAAATAATCTTTTCCTTATACTACTCTAAATCTAAGATTTCTATTTGTCTTCTGGACGTTTTTACTCAATTAAACAAACATACAACTATTGTTAAAACAAATAAATAAAATTCTTCAAATCATCAAATATAGTAGACAAATTATTTATTTACTTTCTTATCAAGACAATTGTTAAATAATATTTATTTTATTTATTTATTTATTTCTTACTTTTAACGAAGCATATAGTCTTCTTACTGAAATGTACAAATATACTGAGATGAATTGCTGACACCGAAAATTCTTCTGTAGGTACTATGTTGTTCAATACCTTTCTAAAATTTAGTTGACGGGAATCGAATGCGGGCCATCGATTAGCCTCAACTGTGCGCACACGATTGTTCAAATAATATATTATATCGTGTGAAAATAATCTTAAGTATATAATATTATAGTTGTTTCAAGTAATACAAATAGAATTAAAGTAATAAAAATAGAATTTAATTTCCCATGCAGATATATATATATATATATATATATATATATATATATATTTATTTATTTATTTATATTTACGATATAAAATAAAATGTGTGTGTGTGTGTGTGTGTGTGTGTGTGTGTGTGTGTGTGTGTGTGTGTGTGTGTGTCTGTGTTTGTGTCATCGTCTTATAAAAAATATTTAATGGTTCACTTCAGAAATTTATTGATATTGTTTTATTCATCCTAAGAGATTTGATCTTATCCAGTAGTCATATAAATGAGTCGATAAAGCAGAGTAATATACATATATATTGAATTCTTACATTATTAAATTGTTGTTTCTCATTCATTTTTATTTACTTATTTTGTTATTGAAAATATTTAAATACATTAATACTTAAGCTTACAATAAAGCTTAAGATAAGCCTTATTAAAATAAAAAAGAAAAAAAACATTAATACTTAATTCTAATAAGATATATTAAAAATAATTCTACTAAAAATTAATCTAAAATCAAGATTGTTCGAAATCTGATATAAAATTTTGTTTATTGTTTTTATTTTCCATTTTAATTATATGTCATGAATCGACGAATAAAACTCCAAAATTATTAATTATCTTAGAGTATTTATTGATCAAAATAATTTACATTTATGATGTAAAACCTCATAAGCTTTGTACATAAAATTTTATCAAAACATGATATTCAATATGGATTTTAATTTGAATTTATTTTAAAATTTTAAAGTGATAAAAAGCCACGCAGTTAAACATAAATAAAATCACAATTTCTCTAAAATTTATAATCATTATATTTACTCCTATTAAAGCAATTTAACGCTGGCTTTTCCATTAAATTTAATAGAAATAAATAAATATTATTTATTTTATGGTTTATAAAAGTGAAGTTTAATTTCATATTAATGCTATAAGTTTTAGCGAATCCTTATAACGAGGAACTGAGCCTCTTTTTAAATTTCATATTAAATGATATTTTATTGTGAAATAATCATAATTTGATATTTGTTACATTTCTGTTTCTAAATTAATTTTAAATAAGTTAATTTAATTTCTCATGACTTTCTGAAATATTATTTCAAATTTTGCTATTTTAAAAATTTTAGAAGTCTTCATTTAGAAACTATTTTGTGTACTTTATTAATCTCAAAATTAGCAGTATTTTAATATTTATTTCAACAATATCCTATTAAATTTGATTGAAAAGAAGAATTCAGAGGCATTATTGAAACCCTTTCGATTGCATGTTTCTTATGAAAAATCAAATTTATCCGAGACTTGACAAGGAACCTCTTCATGTGTATCAAATTGCTAAATTTAAGATAGTTATAGATGGAAGAGAGGATAATATTATTCCGTAATTCCTGAAAATGTGAGTTGCCTATTGTACTCAGAGTACGTAGATTAACCATTATAAGGACGACAGATGAATCAATATTTGCGAAAGATAAAGAAATCTTATTCGTAATGCATTATAAGTACCGTGTCCAGGCGAATATTAGGCCCAAAAAATAATTATAGGACATACACGGTACATGAGGGGAGTTACAAAGCAACTCCTGTAGTTATTTAGCCTTACTTTGGCGTAGTCTTTCTATTAGATCTAAACCAATATTTCCTAGCTTCCTATATATCTAATAATGGGAAGAAAATATTAATAAAGAAGTTAAAACTCAAAAATGAAATAAAAAATTAGATAAAATTAAGTTTAAAAGACAACCTTGTATGAAAAGATCTAGAAAAAGGTATAAAGGACTAACAAGTGTATTCTTCGTCGAAGACTTCTTTCTATTGAGCTGCATCTACTATTACTACGAATTGTGGCTCTGCGATTGATATTTTGGAGACTGAATGAGAATGGCAGCCCTGTACCACCGACTACTTATAAAGCAAATGAAGCATCGATCCAAAAAGTCGATAGAAGAGCAAAAAATGCAGTTAAAAGGAGAAACCTCTTCGATGTGGTACAGAAAGGGAGTGAAAAATGAAAAATCTCAACAGTATTGCGGATGATTAAATTGCCTGTACGGAGAGAGTATACGTCGCAAGCGATCTTAGAACCCATTATGTGTTGACTCTGTCGAGCAGCAGCACATTGAGCATAATCTACTAGCGCTAATACCCAGGCTGAGAGTCAGTCTTCACAAATTCTGTAACAGTCAGTTAGTAGTGGATTAGTACCAACCTAAAAGCGATTTTATTGCAGAACAGTTTTAACTGTTGAAAAAAAAAATTGATAAAAACATGGATCAGGTAATAGTGTAAGTTCAACACCTCCTTTCGTAGAAGGGGGAGTTTACGTTAGCATCACGATAAGCTCGCAAGCGAAAAAAGACTAATCGGTGTGAGCTTTGTTTTTTAAAGATCATCAAACACCGCTTTTATGCGCACTTTGAGTTGGATAGACTTCGAAGGCTTATCGATTAAAAAAAAGTTAAAACAGCCACGATTTCAAAATAAATTATTTGGATTATCGTGCACGTATATTCGGCTTAAAAGGGCAAGAAAAGAGCGTATCGACGGCTGGTATACCTCAATAAAATTTTTTAAGCTTAGCCCTAGATCTTCGTCCTGAAGACTTTAAAAAGATTTCTGGACAGACATATATGGGAACAAATGTTGTATCCCAGTACCCTTCGCTAGCAGCAATATACTTATAGAGTCAGTGCATCTACGCAAAAAGTTCTCCCTATTGCTATCTCGCTGATAAATAATCAACTAGATTGCAGTAATTTGCTGTGTGTATCTTACTATATTTTAAGGGAAGCGTTTAATTACACCTCGACTGAATTCATAAAAACCGCTCTAGAAAATCGTACTTATTCTGAGTAGCAGGCATATAAACTTTACAAAAAGAGATACCGTGTTTAACGGTATATCAACTATATCCTCCCACAGTAAAATTTAATTTTTCATCTTTTATGGTACCTTGTTATGCATTATCAGCCTTCTTTCTCTGCATGTCTACCTTATTTCTTATTCCAGTTTATAATAACAATAAAATAACCCGTATAGAAATTCATTCTCGAGTCTAACTAGTATCGAATTTATTTTCCTTATTAAATGTTCAGATACAGAAAGGAAATCTAGTCTGATTCTAGTTCCGATTTGTCCCACTTTTAATAGCATTTTATATAGAGAACGAGCTTAGATTTTGGTAGGTATAACAAGTTAGAAACTAGACAGAATCTAGTCAGAAAATCTAGAAATTAAAACGATTTATATATTATTCTAATTTTGTTTCCTCGAACAAGTGAATAATTTTTTTACTCTTTTAATATTTATTTATTTAAAATAAAAAATATATTTACTTATTTAGGTAACGCACATCATTTAATTCTAATTTATAAATTATTCCCTATAAGTATTATTACATATTACGCATTATAATTAACAATTAATAATTAGAATTACATTTTTTATACACTAATTATTATCAATTTTAATATTAAACACCTCCGTTGAACATATAAATATTTTATTTCGATGAAAAAAATTCCGGACTCCGCTGAGTATCGACCCTCGATCCTACGATTCGCAAGCTAACGCATTATTCACTATTCTAAAACGTAATATGCTATACTATATTTTGCATATGACCACACAGCACTTAAGATCATATAATAATTTTATAAACACGAGATAATACATATATAGTAAATCAATGTTTTAAATTCTTTACCATGTTGGAAATATCTACGGTTATATATATATATCATTTTCCTACTCGCAGGACATCATTCTTTTTAATATTAGAAAAAGTTCTGGAAAACTAACTAGAATCAAAATAGAAAGCCTAACAATTTCCTTACTTCTCGTACTTTCCAGATTCCGCCTAGAAAAACGTCATTCTTTCCAACATAGAGAGCATTTGAGGAAATCTAACTAGATCCATGATAGAAAGCCTGATCATTTCCTTAAGTTTTCTACTTGTAAAATTTTGACTATAGAAAACACGTATTTCTTTCTAACATCGATAAAAGATAAGAAAATTTGAATAAAGTCGAAAAAGTAATAATTAATATAAGAGGATTATTAGATGATCGTAGGGAAATCTAACTCGGATCTGGCGAGTATTACCTACATGAAGAAATTAACAGTAATACTGACTAGGATATAGCCCGAACTAGGGATATACCGAGTGTATTTCTGCACGGGAACTTCTAAAATCAACAGGTTCAACAAGATTTTTTTTAAATTTAATTAAAAATTCTATTTTTTTTGTTTTATACTAGTCCAATAAACCTTAGCTACTTTTCGAAAATATTAGCACACTCTATTACCACAATAGAGGAAGGAAAAAAATCAATAATTGTTATAATATAATCGATAAAATGTCAGATTTTAGTAGTCGCGAGTTTTGAAGTTTTCCCGACAAAATCGACGCATTCCGGCGAGCGGTGGATACTTGGAAGCCCGTGCGCACACGCGGATAATATCAAGTTTGGTCTGCATAGCGGTACACGTGACAGCGTTCCGATGACGAAGCGTTATATATAGGACTTCGTTGCCGTTGCAGCGGTCGCCGCCCGTATGGGATGATTAATATATTGCGAAAGTTCGCCGTGGAAAATCGTAAGAATCTTTGTCTGGATTTATATACGCTCAGCGAACAGAGTCACGGAGCGCGTAAACGAAGGAGAGCCCTTTTTCCTGCTCGCGCGCTCTTAACTTTCAAGCGATGGGATTTCTTTTCTCTTTTTTTGCTCCAATGTAGCATACTTTATAATTAGCTTAAATATATATTTGATGCTAAGTGCTAATCAAACTGCGATTAGCTCGATGTCTCAAAGTGCACATACGTGTCTATGTGTGTCTGTGTTTATAAAAATATCGAGTGACAAGAAAAATGTTGACAAATCTTAATAAACATCGTTAGATGAACGGTGCCACATAGTCATGAAATTTTGAGCTCTGAATTTAGAATAAGTTAGAAAAAACAATAGAAACAACGTAATCCAATTAATAAACTCTCTTGCATACGTGAGTATTTTCGAAGAATTTATCTTTTTATACACTACTGCTATTTAGATATATCTACTTTTTCAATATCTATGGTGTATCTTAAGCATCCTTCGCAATTTCTTTGCTAGAAATGAGTATCTAAGGCTAAAATTATCAGAGATATAACTCTTACTATAACTTGCAAGATTAAATTAGTTATACAGTTACTATTTTATTTACCTTAAAAGCAGTTCAATAAGGTCACGACAACTTGAAGTAGATATATAAGAACAGAAATATATGTTTTAAATTCATTATAAAAATATAGTATTTTTATGTAAAATTAGAATGAATTAAAAATTGTATTGGAGAAATTAAAATTCACAACTGATCTTTACATTGCTAATAAACATTGCCTTACGATGATGAATTTTTAAAAGAAATCAAATATTTTCGATTTTTATGCAAAATACATTTGTTAATTTAATAAAATATCTTGTGCTACTTAATAAGAATTTTTACACTTGATAATTAAATTTACAATTTATTATTTATCAATTATGCTTATTTATAAAAAAAATGTGCGCTGTTACTTTTCAACAATCTAATGTTTACTAAAAGATAATGTTTATTACAAGATCATCTGCCAATCAATGGATAAATTCAATAACACATATTTATTATTAAAGTCCAACATAAATAATTTAATGCTGTATAGAAGGAAAACGTCAAAAAATGTAAATTCATCTTTATCCCCTCTAACTTAAAATACTGTTAACTTGGCGCAACTATTAGTGCATAATGCCCTCTGCTATAATTATTACACATATTTGAATCCCATATTATTTTGCGAATTATCCCTCATTCTCTCGCACGAACATTTCGACACATCGACTAAAAAAAAATTTTTTTTCACCTCCCCGCCCACAACCGAAACCACTCTACTCGACGCTAAAACAATGTCACTGTCTGTACGACTAAAAGCGGTATGGACCAGACACAACAGCGATTCACCATTAACGGAACGCGGTCGTTATTTTATTCATCATCTCGGGGGGGAGGGGTGAGAACCGGTACCGCGTGTCCGATGTTGCCCTTCGCGCTTCGCCATAACAACAAAAGAAACGCACCGAATGGCGACGAGATGCGAAATCGAAAGGACCGAATCACCCTCGCAATTCAATATTTCCGAAGATTCTGTAAGTAAATTGAAATTATTTTTAATCCGAGTTTCACGGTAACAAAATTCTTCCGATACACTTGTAATGCTGTTTGTGTATACTGATTGACTTTAGATCTGTCATAAATATGAATTGCTATTCATTAAAAAAAAAAGAAACTATTCGATTATTTCGAATATTTTAAATATTATTAAACATTTTGATTAATAAGATACATGAAAATCTACGATAGTTTTATCACTTGTATATACGTCTACTTTTATACGCATTAAAAATGGCAAAATATACTACATTGACAAAAATGAAGGTTTAAATGTGACAATGCAATTGCTGTATTTTACATAATTTTTGTATAGTAAATGAATGCATTAATTTTTTTAATAATTGAATACTTTACAATTTACTCGCATATTTCCGTCTCAATGTGCATTTTCTATTATTCTCCTGTTTTTTGTCGCAAAATAGTTTGTATGTTTTGTTCTATGAATAAAAATTTATTGAAAATATTTTTTTTTCAAGATGAACAGTTCTGTCAACCATATAATTTACTCATCGCTAAATGTATTAAAATTTCCGTTGAAAAAAAAAAAATATTAGTTTTATTTATTAGACCATTACTTGCGGTTCTTAAATGCCTGATTCCGATCTCTTCCTATGCTAGAAATGCCCCTTAATTTTTTACCATAATATACAGTGGCATTTGCAAAGCAATTCTTATAAGCAAGAAAAGTATTTCCATCGTGATCGAATTAATTCTCGCGAGATACACGCCAGTTTAAGAAAAGTGGGCCGCGCCTTCCTTCCGTGTCGCCCGCGGCGCGGCACAGAGCGAGGGCAACGGCGGCGGCCGGTATCAAAGCAGCGATAAATTCCATTTTGCGATAACATAATTACGTTTTTCTTTCCACCGCGGTTTAAATGCGATGCCGGCCCATTAGCCGAGCCTCGTGGCAGGAGCTCGAACGCGTGTCGCGCCGCTCGTTATTTATTACGCGCTAAGTGCACTCCTGCAGGCAAAGACTAGGATTGGGGGGAGGGGGGGCAGGAGACATAAAGGTAGTTTAGATAGTGCGAATGCTTTCTACAACACTCAAGTTACATTCGATCGAAATAGTCGGAATCTTGTAATATCGAATTTGATAACGCTAATACGTGCCTGACCAATATTGGGTTTTGCTACTTAAGACTTAATCAATATCATTTACTAGTATCGAATAAATACATTCGATATATGTATTTCTTATTAAAAAAATTATCACGTTTTAAAGACTAATTTTATACACTATAAGCACAATCAGCAAAAAATGGCATCATTATTTTATGATTAAAATACGATATAACTTCATCAATGATAATTAACTAAATTTCTATAAAAAATATTAATCGTATATATTTATAAATTCTAATAATAATTAATTTCAGTAATTAATTAAAAGTTTCATTAATAATAATATTTGTTACAAAAATAAGTTTTTATGTGTAATACAAATTTAAAACGGCAAGTAATAATTCAACTATATAAAAACTTTCGGTTTACTGAAAACTATTCCGTTAAATTAACTACATTTTAATAACTTTTTAACAGGCTCATAACTATAAAAATTTTAAAGTGTAATGTTAAAAATATATTTTCTCAATATTAATCAACGTTTCATGATATGTTCGTAAATTGCAAAAATAATACGCTCGTAAAAAAAAGAGGAAGAAAACGAAATTCCATAGAGTGTTAAAGGAATCCATCTCATAAATTTTATTTACGAGAAAATACCCGTTTTGCTCAACATAGTTAAAAAAAAAAAACTGTATTTAGCTATTTTTATGAGTGGGGCGGAGGAAGAAAATGCCGACCTAATGCAGTGTAAAAAATCCCATGAGCTCCAGCTGGGATTCCCCGAAGCAAAGGCGACCGTCCGAACACAGTCAAACCCGGTGTCCGCTGCTTGAAATCCAATCGCCCCGTAATTAATTAGTGCCCAACGAGCTTCACGGCGAATCTGCGGTACTGTAAGCACGTCCGCCGACGTGTAAGCAGTTTGCGGAAGTATCATCCGCGTGAGAAATCGATGCTTCGTCGACCGCGCGATTAAGCGCAACGAGAGAATGACCCGGCTCCAGCGCCGTGCGCCGGTTCGATGGACAGAGAAGTCGATCCCTGCGTTGTAGTTGTATCCTAAATTGCATGCAATCATAGAACGTTTTTATTTTCAGAATAACTTATCTATTACAATATACATCAAAGAATGTACATACAGAATTTTGGATCGATTTACCACTTACTATTCGAGGTATAGTAGGTTAAAATACTCTCATTTGTGAATCTTGTTCTCACAGTTGTTGAACAGACACAGTCGTTGGCGTGGTAATTTATCTTTTAACGTTCCGTTCAAATATTTTTAAATTTCGAATATGAATACGGATCTTAAACTGATTTTTCATGCAAAATTTAACGATAAGTCTTAAAAGGTCTAGTAAAAGGTAAAGATTATTTTAAATTATTTCATTCATCAAGTAAGATTTCCTGGTTTTACAAGAAAAATCTATCAAGAAAAGTTATAGTGACTATCAATCGATGTAGGTCGAACCACTATAACCTTGCTGCCTTCTTCTTTCGCGTAGAAATCACAAATAATGCGAGCTGTGAATCCAACGCAGAAAATCAAGCTCTCAATCATATATTCTGGCAATCTCCACTTCTAAACTCAACAAGAACAGAACTCTTAAGAAAATTAAGTAAACAAAATATAACCCTTCCGATAAATATTGAATCATGCTTAGCCTTATGTAATGTAAATGTGCTCAAACATCTCTGTACATTTCTTGAAAATTGTAATTTAAATATTTAAGCCACTTATCATAAACACCTATGTTAAAATTTTAATATATGTAGCATCTATTGTATTATTACATGTACAATGATACTAATATGTGATTGATAAAGCTGTATAAAACCTTTTGGATTTGGGTAAGCTTAAATAAAAAAAGTCTTAAAAAATATAGCTAATAGTAATTAAATAATTAAATGTAGAAATAATTAAATAGAAAAATAATTCAAATAACGAAATAAAATAAGGGCATTAAAATAAATAGAACAATAAATTACTATCTGGGGGGGGGGGCGATCTAAGATGGCCCGATCACTAGAGCGAAGAATTATAGTACTTTTCGGTGATCCGATTAATGAATGGAGTTCCGGTCTCGGTCGATTGACACAAGCATCAGAATTTGCTATTATTCGTTATTAGATTTTGTAAGTTCTAGCAAAACATTATAAGAAAAATAAGCAACTACAAAAGGCACCGTTGTCGCAATTTTCTTTCACTAGTCGAATTATATAGACATAACAAAAATATATTTTCGAATTAACTTATTTCTATGTATTTTTACTGTAAACAACGTTGTGACAATTCTATTATTTTTCCAAAATTCTTAAGGTATAAGTTTATGTAGTTTTTAATTTTCATTCTAATTGCCATTAATTATCAACCAAAGATTATAATCATTCAATGGTGAATAGGGAACACCGAACTGGCATTTTTAATAATGATATAATTACGATCCTTAGGTATTGGCAAAATTGTCCCTTCAAGTTGGAAATCAATGTTGGCATTTATCATGCAATACGATCTGAGTATTATTTTAAATAGACACAATTAAAAAAATTATTGGCTTAGAATTAATTATCGTTGATAATATAAGATCTAAATTTTATACATTATACAAATTAATGTAGTAACTATGCGTTGATAGAGAAATCGATACTTAGTGAGTTTACGTAAATGACAGTCTAGTCCTTTATACATACGAGAGTATTGAATGCATACATTTCCTTTTCATTCGATTAATTTCATTGTACCGTATTATTTTCCCTTATTTTATTTGATTTTTAATATATTAACATTTGTCATATCTACACGAAAGTGGAAAAGTATGTTTCCTATTCACGATCCTCGTAGCGTGGCTCGTAAACTACGTTTCTTGAATCTTGCTACCCAGCGGAAAACTTCGAGCACATTGACACGTTTTTCGAGAATGCAAAAGCTTTCCATACCGTGTCGGCCAATCTATAAAAGGACACCCGCGATACCTCTCTATCCATCTACAAATCTATGCTCCGGACCGTCTTGCATACACGATGACCACGTATTTCTACGCATGCAATCTGAATTTACAACGACCATCCAGTTACATTCAAAGCCGAATCACATTTGTATCCGATAGCCACTATAGGAATACATTGTAAATTTTTTACAGACGACCATGCATATTTTCGGTAACATAAATAATACAGTGACGAATGCGAATGTTTGCATAGTTCAGGAAAATGTAACCTTTTCGAATAAAACGTCAATATTACTTCGATACTCTTTTCATTTATTTATTATTTTAATCTTAATTTTTTACAAAATCAGTAAGAGTAAAGATATTGAGATTTGATTGAGATGAAATGTATTAACAAGTAATAGGCATAACTGTGCACAACAGTCGTTATGTTTTATGTACGATAGTTTAAAAAATGATAGATATTAAAATTATTACGTAATTTCGCATTTCGATATCAACTAAAACTTATATAATTATAATGCTTGCACTTGGCGAGTGATAAGTCGAAATTACTGCGCCGGAATTTTCCATCCTATAACGAAACCCGCCGTATTCTACAGCGGAAAACTTTGTGCGGGGAAGCTTATGTACATAACCGCGTAACGACGACTGCGCGCGTGTCGTTATTAAAACCGAGAGTACAAGCTGCGCATCCATAAATTACGAGAAGCTCCGAATGATCTTATATCGTTACGCGAATCCACAAAGATTCGCTCGCTTCTTCAGCACTCCACAAATCGCTTGCTCTCCTTGGCTCAGAAGGCTTTGGTGGTATCGAGCGATATATATATATATATATATATATATATATATATATATATGTATGTGTGTGTGTATTAGTGCAGCGCCGATTGGTAAGATTGACACTCGAGCACGTATATATGCCCAGAGGTTGTCTCTGCACGCCGATAAGGATCTCTCTCTCTCTCTCTCTCTCTCTCTCTCTCTCTCTCTCTCTCTCTCTCTCTCTCTCTCTCTCTCTCTGCCTCGCTATTTCTCAACAGAGAGTCTATCGAGTCGTGCGTTGAATCCTCTCCTGGACTACCCCGGAGCGTGTGACAGCGTCGCCGACGCCGCTAAGTTCGTTACTTTGAGTTATGTCAAACTTCCGCGATGAAGTTTAATTGGATAAGGTGCATCGCGGAATCTGGGTTCTCCCTTCCCTCTTCCATTCTCCCTCTTACGGCACGATTTAGACTGCCTTTCCCCCCTGCCCTCCTACTGCTGCGATCCATGAGAGAAGCAGGAGGGAGGGCAGGGTCGGGGGGGGGAGATTGATTTCACCGAATGTCGGCGTCTCCCCCCTCACCCTCTCTCTCTCTCATTCTATCGCTCCTCTACCCTCCAACGGCGTAATGGCGCTTTTTATCAGGCAGAGACCGGCTCTGTTTCGATCATCAATTTCCGTCGAGTCCCTATTACGAATTGTCAAAGTTGGCCGTCGAGACGAAGAGCCGCGCCTCAAAAGTAAAGTCCTCGCCGTATCCCCGAGGCAATGGAAGGAAACGAAAAGGTGGCGCAGGGCGTCATGGAGATGGGGCGGAGGAGAGGCCAGGAAGTTACCGAAATTATTTTCATAACGCCCGAAGGAAGGCGGCAGTCGAGCGGTGGACGTGACAAATCGCTTAATAAAGCGGAGGTGAATTATCGGGCTATGCCTTCGAATTTAATGCATTTTTGAAGAGACGCCGGCGTTAGATTAGCTGCAGCGGCGCGTCGCATTCGAAGCTTAATAAGCGCCACATCTATCTTTCGTACCTGGGGACGAAGAATCACGGACCTTGGCTCTCTAGCTGAAGGTATTAAAGGTATAAAGATTAAATATAAAAATCGATTTACGATTAATAAAGAATAATAATGTCAAACTACTATTAAAATACCTTTTCGCCGACTAGCTTATCTTTATTCTTACGTAGTAAATAGCTTTAACTTTCCCATTTAATACTGATACTAAATTGCTCTGGAATTTTTGAAAGCGAAATTAAAATTTCTTTTTTTTTTTGAACACATCAAACTTTCTATAATTTTAAAATTTCGTTTAATATTGCCACACGTACAAGAATTATACTTTTATAAATTAAAATAGATATAAATTCATGATAAACCGTATATCATTACTTATTTACTCGCAACATCGTAACTGACTTCGGCGATATTGACAAGAGATTTATATCATATCTACCATAAAGCTTTAAGCCTTTTTATGGATGGTATATAACAAAAGTTATTCTGTATATTACTAAATAAATCTGCTTTACGAGTTGAAAAATTTCTCATCGATTTTGTGAAGTATAAATTTATCAGAGAATAGATGGGATATGATATTTTATAAAATAAAAAGGAAAGCTATAAATACTGTTATAAAAATCCAATATCTACGGTTTATAACTCTGATGTACTTTCGATAAAGGTGGCGTTCGAAAAAAAAAAACCACAAACAATAGATTGCAATCGCAATTCGAAAGGAGAACATCGTCGACTCGTTTAAATTACAAAGCAGCAACAACAAAAAGGTCGAGCCCGATTTTCCAGGCGTTGGCGAACAATTGCTGAATAAAAAAATCGACTGTAAAAGCGAACGTCAAGGGACGACGGTAAGAGAGGCATATAGAACAGTGAAATGCGAGGTAGCGCGCTCGTTCATACGAAAGAATAATCAGGTGGGGCGTACACCGCACAGCAATAAATTCGAGCCGACGAACGCGCTACTTCGCGAAAGAAATTATAAATTTTGAGCTCACCCACCCGGCCCGCCCCCCATTAGACTCTTGTACAGCGGCAGTAAAACTTGCTAATGTGCACGCGCATTAACAAAGGGTGAAAGAGAGAGAAAGAGAGAAAGAAAGACAGAGAGAGAGAGAGAGAGAGAGAGAGAGAGAGAGAGAGAGAGAGAGAGAGAGAGAGAGAGAGAGAGATAAGCTGTTGGCCGCTTCGGAAAGACGAGTCAGCAGCACTAAAATTTTCGTCGAAAGCTGGTATAGCTTAACTTGATCGGACGAGAAAATGCGACCGCGGCAACGATTACCCTCTGACGAGAATTAAAAATTCAGCTGGTGTTAGTGTACTTCTTTATATGCTAGAGGCCGAAACCGCTGACAGCGGTCTTTCTTTTGCATAGGAGATTATATACGAACATTTTTGATCTAGTACATGCATGTGGAGAGGCAGAGAGAAGGAGAGAGAGAGAGGGGGGGAGAGGTAGAGAGAGCAGCCTTGTTCATAGCAGCAAAATATTCATTTTTGTTATTCTCAACTTTAAATATAGTCTGACTAGTAGTAACAGCCCTTGAAACTTTAATATAATTACTGCGAAAAGTATTGGTATTATTTTGAAGGTTTGAGATTATTTTTGAGATTATTATATTTATGATAATATATATGAGACTTTTATTTTTTATATATATGATATATATGAAATTTTTTTCTGAAATTCAGTATTTTTCTTATTTGATGTATTGCAGACATAATTAAAAGATGATTTGAGCTTGACAGCATATTTGAATACTCTTTGTATTCTGTATTATGTATTATATATTTATTACATAATGTTTTCTTTAACTCGCTGCGTTTTACCGTGTGGGAGTGCGATGGGCCTGTTCGGATCTCGCACGTATCTGTCCTTATTTGCTTATTTGATTTTTTTTCCGACGAAATCTGAAAGAACATTTAAATATGAAAAACTTTTCTCAAAATTCCAACAGCATAAATATTAATATAGAAATTAATTATGTATACTCTTCTGGAAACGTTCGATTTAAAAATTTCTTCTCTTTCTTTTCCATCTATGTTTGAAATAAGGTGAAAACGGAGATAACTGGAAATAAAAAACAATTTCTCCTATCTATTAAAAATTAAAATCAGAATTGAAGCTTCTCTTTAATTGAAGTAACTTCAAAGCAATAATATCATTTTTATCACATTTTTACACGATTTACACTGTATTACCTTTTAGTCAATGATTCTTCATGTGTTGCTCAATATGTTATAACTTATTTTGCATAAATAAGTGTAGATAATTTAGAATTATATCTTCTAATTCCCAATAAAAAGGGAAATCTTGTTTAACAGCTGTAAATTCATAAGAAAACTAGCAAGAATTAATTTGGAATCCAGTGCGTATATTAAATGCTACATTTTAATAACAGTAATAAATTTTCTGTTAGATTTTTCCTTTCAAACCCGGTCCCTCGTAGAGTTACTACATTCATATCCTTACTCCAAACGTTTTCGCACGGATCAGTATAAAGAATAAAACCGTATGACTGGGATCTGGATAGTAAGGTTGCCGAAAACGAAGTCATATATGCGATTCATTTTGGTCATTTTTTTACACATCCTATAATACTGGAATTTAGTACAGGTTAATACTCATCTTAGACGTATCTCAAATATCGCGGATTTTAGTGGAACATCGTGAAACAACAATTTTTAATTTTGAGAAATGAATTCAACTGATTTATTAATTGAAAGTATTTAATTTTACTTTTATTTAATTCATTGCAAATATCCTTCTCATATTAATAATCACTTATCTGCTGTAACGGATAAATTCAAAGAGAAAAAAAAGTCAAAAACATAACGCCGGCGCAAATTCATAGAAACGGAAGTCCGGTAGAGGATGTCATGCGACAGTTGTGAAATTAAAAAAGCTTAAAGCTTATTATGAAGCAAAGCAGCTTCTCAAATTATGAGCTCTATATTATACGAACCCAAGCAAAATCTACTGAAACAAGTTAGTATAATTTTGAGCGAATGCATAGAATCGCGACTACGAGAGTAGCCTCGTATAGTTGCGACCTTTTTAACTACGCGTACACAATAATAATTCTCGACCTGGAGGGTAATGCTTAACTTATTTTCTCGGAAGCATCAATTTCACCGAGCATTGCAATTCTTTTTTCCAAGCAAGTCACAATGGCGCTTCAGTCGCTAGGCAATTCGCGAAAAAAAAAACTTCGAAATTCAATCACTGAAGCATAAAAGAATTTCCGTTATGAAATGAAAAATACACATGTCTCCACTCGGTAAAAATAAACTGTTCGAAAATTATTTTAATATGTTACAATTGCAGTACATTGTTTATTTAATGCTTATCACTTGAAAGAATTATTATTATACGAATTGCGTTTCACGATATTAGCGCCCGCGAATTCATCAACCGTCGCTTGATCCTACATCAATTCAATTCAAATCTCAATGGATCAATAGCTAACCCAATTGCAATGCAGAAATTTTTATTTTCAAAATGGTGAGCGATGATAAGCTAGAGTGTAATAATTACTAGCATTTTGTGCGAATTGAGCTTATAATTAACCATGTCGTCTTGTAAAATTCTATAAAAGAGGTACAACTGTATAAAGAAAAGAGAGAGAGAGGGCGATAAATAAGTTTGCGAGCCTTTCAAAACTTTTCGTATAATCATCGTATACTGAAGTTTCCTGGTGTCGAGATACAAAAGTAAAGTAAAAAAAAATTCTCTTCATAAAACATTGGACAAGAAGTTTTTATTAACGATCAGAGTTATTGATCAAAATACTTTGATCAATAACTCAAACTTTATCTCGGCCTTTCAAAATATTAGTTTTCATTAAAAAGTCCCACGAAATTTCACGGACTTGTCACTCTTTAATATTGCAATTTACGTTATTCCTTATTATGTTTGTGTATGCAGCCCCCACCAATTATTTACATTTAATTAATCAAATTCAAAGTGATTCAATATTTACGCGATTGACTGCAGTCAGATTCATTTATTAAATAATGCAATATTATCAATTCTATATTTACAAGTGCATTCACTAATGTTAATTATTACGCTTTATATTAGTTATGCACGTTGAGCAATATAACTTTTGATAATTTTACAATATATGGAACTATTAAATATTATTTACTTTAGAATATATGAAGCCAAAGCGTGATTAAGATCAATCATTTCGAATAGAATTATAAATTAGTTGCAAATATTTTTCTTCGATACGAAATAATCGTTATCCTATTAGCGCAATCCCATCAATAACCTGGAAATTAACTGCTACTAGAGATGGGCAGAATAGATAAATATGTCCAATGCGAATAGACAATAACAAGGCTCAAAGTATTGTTTAATCTCATGGAATCTCTAAGTTCTTTCTTAGATCATTAAAGTAATAATAAATAATACATTTTTTATTTATTTTTCTTTTGTTTTCTTAGGCTATGGATGTTAATAAAAAAATTTTTCATAAAAGGAGTCTACTATTATAAAAGGTTTATCGTATACCAATTAATTTGCTTTAATTTTTTAAATTTAAAGTATTCGCTCTTTCTATAGTGTTTTCTGGAGTAAACAAATACCTATCATTGTTGATAAATATCACTTTAATTAGATACTTACCCATCAACTAAATTCCATTATTTCGTCAAATCTAGCACCAAAATTAAGATTGCCCATCGGACTACACAATATATTCAATTTTGTTACTTGTTGTAAAAAAGAAATTACTATATCTTGACTATCGTGATACTACATAATGTGATGAAAAAACTTTTACAAGCGATTTCAGTATATTAAAGAAGGCGCGAGATAATCGAGCCGCCCCTGTCTAATCGAATAGTGAAATGCTCAAGCGCGACTACTAGCTTTATGATTAATAAAATAAACAGCACAAATAGACCAAAATTAAACTCGAGTACCTCTAAAATGTTCAATTGAAATAAAAGACTTAATATAAGACTTAATATAATAATACGACGTTTAAGTAATTAACAAATACAGTGAAATTTCAGAGAAACAAACCGTGTCAAATATTGATTGAATTGCCAAGATCGAAACATCCTCAGATATTTTAAAAATATTATCCGATCTTCTCAGTTTAATGTTTCAATTATTTACAGAGTATAGTTTGTACTATTTTTTCAAGTTAAGCCCTCACGTCAGCGATGGATTTTGATTTTGCCAACAACAATTGTCGATAACAATGATTTCTCGAAGCGTCTATATCAAACAATGCTGTAAATTTAATGAGCTCGATCGTTGATTAAAATCATTATACGATTAAAAAACTATATATACACACACATACGTAGTTGTTGAAATAGTGTTTGAACTGCCTGGAAAAAGATAAATCCACCTGATTCCCCCCTGCCCTCACGCTCATATGTAAAAGCAAAACGAACGCAAAGGAAGATTCCATTCCGCTCACGTTTCGTCGAAGCGCGTCGCGGATTTTATTGGGTGCGTCGACAAGCGCCGCAGTTAGGACGTTCGGCTATATAGTATATATATATATACATATATATATATATATATATATATATATATATATATATATATAGGGTACAGCTAAAAGCAATTCGAAAGCATTGTCTGAACACGCGGTATTTTTCAACCCTGGTGAACACAGACTCCATTATAGCTCATGCTGTTGTTGTTAATGTAAGCAAGTTCAGAAGTGGGAATGTCATGTAAAGCCCCCGTATTATTGTTTAATGTAAATAATTTAGCGGTTAATCGATAAGTCCATCTGAATACAAATCTACGAAGATATTTTACCAATTTGCTCGCATTCCAGTTTCTGTCGATACTCGATTCTCCTGCCTAATAATCGCATAAATATACATACACTGGTAAAATTTATTTTCAGACACGATTATTATTATATAACGTTGCAATGAGAACTTTCGAAAATATTCGCGAACCAGCGAAACTACCGGAATGCGCGATGAAGAAGCAGAAAAAAATATGAAGAGAGAGAGAGAGAGAGAGAGAGAGAGAGAGGAAAAGGAAAGTATAAGAATTCATAAACAGGTATTTCAAGCACGAAGATTCTCTATTTCACGAAATTCAAAGCACTTCGAGCATGAATGGAAAGCAATTTGGCACGTGTCGAGGCTGACATGAACAGAAAGCGATGTCTATCGACTACTAATATTGAATTACTCGTTACCTCCCTACACTCGTGCAATACTAAAATCAAATCGTTATATATATATATATATATATATATATATATATATATATATATATATATATACCCAATATATGAGGAATTTAATTTTCAGCCGATGCTTTATTTAAGTATATAGCTAACGATACAAAGGTGAGAGTTGTGCTTGAATTTCCAATGAAGCTAAATTGACTGAGGTATAGATAATTCACAAATTTCAATTTTAATATATACTTAATGATATATATGAGAATAAAAGAATTTATAAAATTAATATTTCTTTCGATACATACAGAATAATATAGCGAAACAGGTTTGCCAAAGATTTAGTATACTGAATTAGAAAATTTATAAATCATTTTAATAAAACATTTCGAAATTTTAAAAAGTTTTTAATAAGACGATTTATCGCTTAAAAATTTTCAAAAAATAAAAGCCAATTTGGACGAAACTTCAATTAATATATTTCCTTATCGCTGATGATGTAGGGCCAAATTGTCATGTAATTCACTATTATTGGTGGCTTCTATGCAAAGTGCCCTTTATATGAATTAAGATGTTTTATCCAAAGCTACTTTTAGTAGCTCTACCAGTACCTTAATACGGAATCAATATTAACCATTTTTTCATTTGAAAGTCTTTTTGATCCTAGAAAATGTAATAAAAATTAATAAAAACAAATCTGATTCGATTAAAAACAAAAAGAAACTCATAACGGAATTGGAAAGAATAAATAAATGGTTTATCATCGAGTCAAATTGGCAGAAAGTTTTTAAATCAGCCCCGCGACGTTTCGCTGACGCTGATGTGCAGCTCGAAAAAAACTCGCCCATACTTTCCCCTCGCACGCAGTCGTAGAGCAGGACTCTTTATTACCGCGTCCGGCTATTAATCGCGAAGATAAAAAAAAAAAAAAAAAAAACGTCCTAGAGAAAGAAGTACAGCTCGGATCATACCTCGAGATGGCGGAGAATTCCTTCGGGCCCGATAAAAAAAATTCCTCCGACCGTATACGGAACAGCCGATGGCATCGGAGAAAGTGGAGAAAAAGTCCAAGGGGGAAGGAGGAGGCGATTGTGGGTGGGAGGTAGGGAAGAAATGCAAAACGCCTCGGGCGAATTCCTCGTTAACAGGCTTGCGCTATATGGCCGTATGGTACGCGAATAGCCGCCCCCGGCCCACTCCCCTCTACCCATTCCTGGTGCCCGCGAGGCGCGCGAAAATTCCGTGGCGCGACCCCGTTGCCGACGTGTAGCCGGATGGACTTTTAGTTTTTCGCGAGATCCTGCTGCAGAGCGCGCGGACACAACGACGCGTACGTACAAACGTATGCGCGAACTCGCCCTCGTTACATCTTCGGCCCTCCTTCCGCGGGGGCACTCAAGTGCGACTCTGTATTGCTCGTCTCTCCCTGTGTACACTGATGGCTGCGAGCGCGCGTATATAATACCCCGTGGACCTCGGATGATTTTAATCTCGGGACCGGGAAATGCGGACCTCGGTTTTTCCGTCCGCTCTTTTTTTTTTTTTGTTCTTGTTTTCTTGTCCTCGTCGCCCTTTGCATTCTCGAGTTTCTCGGATGCCTTTTTTCTCTGGTCTTTTCAACAGCCATCCATGCCGACGAATGATTGCGCGGACTTGATCTTTCGGACGGTTTGATCAGGGCAGAGGTCTAGTGGGAGGGGCAGCAATGCCAATATTACGTATTGTCAGGTAGAAATAGTTGCTCGTCTTTTATTTGATTAATCGAAATATGACGATAATAACGAAACATTTTATAATAGGCTAAAAATCCTTTCTTGACTGACGTAAAATTACTCTCGGATAAGAAATTCTAATAGTAACGAAAGCTGTGCATGTACTTTAATCGTATACAGTGAAGTTTACTTATTATTAATATTATTCATAATAAATAACACTAGTACTATAATAATAATATGAAATATAATTCTTGCACTGTCAAAAAAGCCATTAATTTTAATTAAATTTCCGAAATTTGCTTCCAACACGTATACATTAAAATTCATTATTTACATTAAGTTAAAAGTATAAACTTCGAAATTAATAATTTAATTACTATGTAAATATATAATTGAATAGTTAAAATAATTCAATATATATTTATTCAAGTTTCTATCATAACTTATACTTTTTGTAATATTATTCCTTAAATTTCATATGCAGTTACTCCAATATGCTTTCAGCATATTTACATTTATAATAATAAGTTAAAACTGAAATTTAAAACATTGAACCTTTTTTATTTTTCTATTTTTCTCATCCAACTTTTGTTTCTACTTGTCATTTTGTGGCCTCGTTGGTTTTCATTTCTACTACTTGTCAATCATTTTGTTTTTCATTTCTTAGTGTTGTCATTTTTGTAAACGTTTTTATTTTTTTTCTTTTCTTTTTGTAAAATTTAATTTATTTTTCCAGCCTAACTTGTATTCCAGTTAAGTCTCACTGTATAAAATATCTGAGACTTCTTTTATTTGCGTACACGTCTAGTGGTGACCTTTTCGTCAGTTTTTAATGTTTCATGAATAAGCATTTTTCAAGAAATGCACTCTAGCGGTACTGCGATAAAGTTGCTGAATTTATTAAGCCTTTAAAAATTATAATTGTAGAAAATATATACCGTAATGAACTAATAGAAAAGATATGCATTAAGAAATCATTTTTTACAACATTGTTTTGATTATTGCTTTTAATTTTCATATAAATTTTCTGTATTAAACAATTATACTACTGTAGCTTTAAATACTATTTCTTTTTATGATTCGTTATAAAGAATTATAAAATGTGTTTTCTTTATTCTTAAATAAAATTAAAAGTCTCAATCATATTACAACATGAATATGGCACACAATAGGAATTATTATTTTTAAAACAACAGAAATAAGTAATTTGAAGCTTTTGTGTCGAATGACAAAGTAGCTCGAAAGATTTTTTTCTCAGATCCTTTCTACCATCGCTGCAAAAATTTATAAAAAACGATTAAATGCAACCTTTAACATAAATTATACAGATAAATATATGCGTAGACTAATCAGTGAAAGATTTGATCTATAGATATATAATAAAAAAAATTTTATAAATTTATATTTCAATGCTTGTATACACATGTATATAGAACTATGCGTAGTTCAAATATTAAAAGCTTGTACGTGGAGTTTAAAAAAATTAAATGTTACAAAAAACTGACTTTCTATTGATATTTCTTGGAAATTTTATAGCCACGTTATAAAGTAAAAGAAATATTATTAGGAAATAAGAAATTATCGCGAATTTAAAATAGTGTTTCATGACATATATTTACCAAGCTAATCTTATCTATGTAAAATTGAATAAGTGAAATTACTTATACAAAAAGTGTTTCGTTGGCATGCAATCTCTCTTGTACAATCACCAATTCAAATGGATGTAGTTTTCAGCCATCGAGGAGCTGATTATTCTAGCACGTAATGTATTATTTAAAGTGTTTACTCGATCGAAATGACAAGCTTGACCTATTTTTTAATAATAGTCAGATGCTATCTTTAAACAAATAAATTCTAAAAAATGCGATAGAAAGATATTGAAACTTACAATATAGCAAGAACTGGTTGGTGTAAGTAGTCGTTGGTATTGTAATTGGAAATAATTTCAGGTCTTGTAAATTATAAACATTATTTATTAAAATTGGCGAAATCCTAATCAAACCAAATCATATGGCTTAAAAATCGATTTGACGAAAATGAATCACGTACATTCATGAGAAATTTGCTAACCTATCGTTTTTATAGTTTCTATTTAATATATTAGGATATTACAGCTTAAATCCGAACTGTCGAGCAATCACGTTTAAAAAACCAAATCAGGCATTTATTGTTATTACATAACTAAACTACGACATTTATAATAACACTCAAGTGACGAATATTTGGAAAGTAGAAATTTAAATTCATGTTCACACCTAATTGTTATAATAGTAGCTAAATCATCACTGACGTAAGCTTTTATGAAAATCATAAACTGTAAACATATTTTCATCAGACATTTTAACGATTTTATGGTCACTTTTATACGTGTCGTATTTACATTTTAATAACCCACTGGTATACAAACTCTTTCGATCAATATTTCATTATATTCGAATTTAAGATACATAAATTTAATTATATAATAACTTTGCTATTTCATCTAGTCGCCGTGGCAATGTATAAACTTTACATAGCTTGACCTGTTAAATATCTTCGATGTTGCACTAATTATTTAGTTAGATTATCGCATGATAAAAAAATATTATTTTCTTTATATATACAGTCGCTACATTTCACAAATTGAGAAATTTAAATCGAGAAGCCGGAAACAAACAATTGAACAACTTTTTCGGCCATGGGAAAAACGGAAGGTCGAACTTTTCACTTTGGCCGGCTTCTACAACAACTTTCACTGCACGCTGTAATAAAAGATCGCTTAAAATTAGATTTCATTCCGATTCTTTTCTTCCATAAAATAAGAATTTCATCTTTTCGAATTGATCATTCAATTGTTACGCTGCTACGTCAATGCGAATTATTCAAGCTGTTACATCTTGATATAATTTTTACTAAATCACTTCTGTTGTGTTTCATTGGATCACAATTTAATAAAATTCCCTGTAATTGATTTATTCCAGTAATTATAAAAATTTATTAAATACTTTCTCCTCAAAAGAATAATAATAGTATTTATTACTGCACTAGAATGAAGGGGAGCATTTTAATATAATTTAAATGGGATTTTCGGTCAATTGAATTAATTTGGTTAGTAATTAGAATTAAATAGAAAGTCGCACAATCAAAAATTCAGAAGTGCTCATATATTTGTCATTGGAAAATATATCCAAAATTCTAATTTGACAGTATAATTCTTATCGTTATTGAATAATAATAGGCAAGAAACAAGCGTAGTAGTTGCAATTCTGTAAAAATTTTTTTATATTTTGAACATCCGTTACTTAGTTCATATAACCCTGAGTAATTTCGAGCTACTACATCATCATCATTATCTCATATCAAAATATGTTAAGTTCGCGCGCCGAGGGAGGATATTTAATTGTTGACGTTAGTAAGTAAAATTAAATTTTGATTAAAAACAATTTGTTAATTTGTGTCAAAAACCACTGCATTCCATTTGTTCGTACAGAAGGCTAATAATATTTTAAAACAAGCTCGTTAGCATATTGATAAACGCGTAGAACTTAAAAGCGTATTTTAAAGGATGAAAAAGACGGATATAAAGTACGGATAAGACTGAAAGAATTTTCATTTAAACTATCGGATATATCTCTTACTATCTCACACGGATGTTCAAAAATTGGAAAGACGTGGAAATCCAAGTGTAAATTTTACTATAACTCGTTAAGAAAATTGATTTGTACTGTTTTTCTTTGCAGAAATTGGCTTGTATTAGATCTTGCTGATAATCATGAATTATATTATTTTTCATCTCGAATTGAATTGCCTTCGTTGAAATCGTCCATATTATACGAGTTCGAGTAATCTTTAAAATCCTCGCAAGTGCCGAAAAAACTTAAACTTTTATTAAATGGTGGAAAAAAATTATTTCAGTTTATTGTACGAAATTATTATATTATATTATATTATATTTAAGCTTTCTCAAGTTTATAGATCATCGCTCAATCAATCGATAACTGAATTTTTAATCTTGCATTCACTCGCACTATTCTTATTATTTCCAACCGATTTCGTATGCATCGATTATCTCTATATTTTCGAATGCTAAAAACAATATTTTAAAATGATAAAATCTTTCAAATGCACACAGTCGAAACTCTTATACTCGCCTACGTAACATTACTGCGATAATAAAAAATCAGTTAAATTTCCGCCGCAGCTCAATAACAGTCCGTACGGGGCGAGTGCATATATAAAGAATTCAGACTCATAAGATTAAATTTCAAATCGAACTCCATCCGTTCCCACCTCTACATCCCTGGTTTGAGTGTAAATTGCCAATGAAGCAGAAGGAGGATGGGAAGGAGAAGGAGGAGCGGCGCGGCACTTGCACAAACTCTGTCTGTATTGGTAGTACACGCGGAGAATGGACGTTGGTACTTGGATCTAAAAGCGTGGGGGCGGGCGGCAAAGGGGCGAGGCAAAAACGCCCGCCGAGCGAGCTGAATTTAAGATAGAATAAAGTCAAATACCAGCGAGTCTTACGGGTCGACTTGTAAAGGATCGAAAAAGACTAACACAGTTAATGTATTTTTAGATTTTATACATACACACACACACAAACATACAAAGCTTAAGCAGCAGGTTTGCGTAGGCTCGCATACGATAGCAATTGCCATGTCTACCTTTTTTTCCCTTTACTCTCTTTTTCTCTCCTCTCTTACTCTGCTCTCTCTCTCTCTCTCTCTCTCGCTCTCTTTCTTTTTCTCTCTTTCTTTCACTAATTTATTATTGTTCTCTTTCTCTCACAGTCCCTTCATATTCTACCCTTGCCGGCATTCCTCGTGAGACTAGTATGCGCTCGCATTTGTATCTCGCACTTAATTTTTGGCGCCATGTAGAATATATTGCAGACGTTTCGCAGCACGAAGTAATGCGCGAGAATCCTTTTTCTCCCCCCCCCCCCACCGCGTCTCTGTTTTTTTTTTACAGCTACTCTACTGGTCGGAAATAAGCACGCGAGATATCAGATTTTCTCACTAGTGGGAGACATTTTTTTGCATTGCGTTTTAAAATGCATAGGTATTACAGCCGCCCTGTATCTGCTTACAAGTATATGCAAATTTGAGGATTATTTTAAATTAGCTACTGACGGATGAAACGACATTTTTTTCTATTAAATTCTTATTATTTATTCATAGTGCTCTGAATTAAACTAGAGTCACACTAATTTTAATAAATTAAATCTATTGAGTATTTCACTAATTGAATATCAATATTCAGAAACTATCGAGGTGTGTGTTATTGATAAAAATTATATATCACAAAGTTGTAATATAAAGTTTTCTCGAAAGTTATTTAATTTATATTTTAAGTCTGAATAGCGTTCCACCTCTTCGAAAATTTGTCGAGACAGGCTGAAGTCTTAAGCTGCTACAGAATATTTCACGCTGATAAAAAAATAATTGAAAAAACAGTATTGACTCGAATTGTACTCAAGTCAAACACTTTTGAAAGCTATAATTCAAATGTTTTTTTCTTTCCAAATTCATACTTTATATGGTAAAGAAGAAACTTCTAGATTTATCTATTTTAGTATTATCTGGTGGATAAATATTTTTCATTATATAAATTATAAATTTAGCTATCGAAATGCACAAATTTACTTTACAATTGATACTTTCAATTGATATTACACCCTACATATAGAAATTTTCAACGAGGACACGAACTAACCTATACGATCTTATAAAAATATAAAATTTTTCGAAAATAAAATTTATCGATATGTACAATGCTAAGATGAAAAGAAAATTAATAGATTTTTTGTTCATAAATTTCAATCTTTTCTATAAAATAAAAGATAGATTCAAAATGTTTTCAACTCTGCCGACAACTAAAAAATATCAACATGAGTGCAATCTTTTTCGGGATTGATTAAGCTCATATAACGTTATAATTATATTTTAAATGAGAAATACAATATTTAAAAACAATAAATTTAAAATTTGAACTATCGGAAAAACAAAATTTAAGAGATCGATTACCGCATTAATTTGGCAAACCAATCATTATGTGCCTACAGAATTGTTTGGCACCATTATCATCAAATTTAATAGCCTGAATAAAATTTTGATTGAAAGAAGTATATTGATAAGATTTCTTTTATTCTAGTAATTTTGCATTAGCGAAATATATAGAACATGTACAATCTACAGCTGAAAATTTACAGCTTAAATTTTATCGTATGTTATTAAATTCCATTCGTTTCATTTTCAACAACTTCTTGATATATTATTAATTTATGTTCTTAAAATATAATAAACAAATAAATAAATCAATAATGATGTTCAAAATTTGATCAAAGTCGTTTCTCTCATAAAATCAAGCTTATTCAAGAAGTTAATTAACTCGTCTCTATAGAGATCGCAATGGAACAAATATTAAGACATAATTAGGTACTATAAACTTCAATTAAGGCAAAACTCTCAATTAAAAGATGCGCACCATCTTTCTTCAAATGCACTGTCGACAAAGGCTCAAATATTCGTTTGCCTCGGAATAATCTCTCTCTCTCTCTCTCTCTCTCTCTCTCTCTCTCTCTCTCTCTCTCTCTCTCTCTCTCTCTCTCTCTCTCTCTCTGGCACACACTTATAGACAAACTTTCTATCTTTCTCTTCTTATCTTTCTTTCTGTTTCAACCATCGTCCATACATTTACGAAACTGTCGCGCTCGATTGGTCTATGTTAATGATTCTTATCTAAATAGCTTTCTAGTCCCGAAAAGCCGGTGTGACCCTTGCGAGGAAGGAAGGGGCGGGAAAAATTTACGCGGTTAGCACAGGGCACCGACTGTAATTGAGTTCTATATAATCCTGGAAACGCACCGTGGCGCGACGACCCCTGCTATATATTCATGCAGGCGAGAGTTTCGTTTCTATATATAAACAACGGTAACAAGAAAATATGCGGGCAAGGGATCTCGAAGGCGCATAGAGAGAAAAGAATACTATGAGACAATGGAGGACGGGGAGGATAATCAGTACGAGCGAAATGGAGAAAATGTAGAAATGATTTCTTTTAAAACGGTAAAATATATATATATATATATATATATATATATATATATTTCTGAACAAGAGAGTTAAGTACCTGTCCTTTGTTTTACGATTTAAATATTTTTGCTTATTAACTATAAAAAATGGCTATATAAGTGCATAAAAATATTCAAAGAATGTTAATAATTGTTAATACATGTATAAATAATAATTACAAAATAGCTGCAAATATTGAGCAAGTTGATTAATTTCCTACAGAAAGGAAACAGATTATACAGATAAGATATAAGACTAAGATGGTATGAAAATAGATAAAGTAGAAAATAATTTGAAGAACACTAATAAGCATTGATTTTCATTTGAAATTTTTCCAGTTTTAAGTGACCATAATCGTACTAGAATGTATAATATGAAAACATTTTTAATGAAGTTCTAGGGGAAAAAAATGTATAAAATAAATGATAAAAACATTTCTCAAATGAAAGGCTACATAATAGCATAATAAAGATACATACGAGGAACAGCCTCGCGATAATTGTAAAGTCGGATTAGTAGAACCCCAAGAAAATTTCGACTGTGCAATTGTTTGAGCTATTTACATGAACTGTTCGATGAATCTTCAATCGAACAGTAACTCGAATTTAGTGCCTCCTTGACTAAGAGCCGCCAGGAGGAGGCTCCGTTATCATGGACGCTGAATATATACAAGAAACTCTGGATAATTAAAAGGATGACTATACTTAAATTATTACAGATTATACAGATAAAATTATACAGATCTTGGATACCGGGAAAAAAATTAAAAACTGAGAAGCGACCCTTAACAGCATGTAAGAGTACAGCTCTATCTGAAAATTTTAAAAATTATGTTGCCGATTAGTTGGACGTAAAGGAAAGGGCTGTTATTACACGTTAGATACATCGCCTTGCAGATTTCAACTATCATCTAGACAGGTTTAGCTTTAAGCTGACTGACTTAGCTATTATAGGGTAGAAAGTCAGTTATAGAAGAATAGTAATATTCGAAAGTCATAATTTTTTCTTATTAGTTTTTTTTAAACTTACTTTCTAGCACAGAAAAGGCGATACGAAAAGAACTTGTTGAATTGCTATTCCATGAGCAATTGTTCATGAGAAAAATCTGTTCCATGTGGGTGCTGCGTTTGCTTACTGTTGACTAAAAACTAAAAGTGTTGTTGAGGCTTGATTGTTATTTGATTATTTTTAAACGTATCAAACAGGATTTTTTACGTTGATATGAAGTAGTGGATAAAGCATGAATACGTGAATTCATTGCTTCACTTCGGAATAAAAATCTCGTCGAAAGCGCTTGAAAACACAACAGTCAGTTGGAATGATTATTGAGACTAAAACGAGACTATATGAGCAATTTCAATAATTTAATGGCATATTGATTCTATTTGGAAATGTTCAATGAGTTTCCACTTCTATTATAAGTTACTTTGTTTGTTTTTGTTGCGAAGTTTTCAATTCTTACATCAAAATCATGTTTAAAATTACATTTATTTAGCAATTATAAATCCATAATAATATTTGCATTGGTAATTTGCATTCACCTAAGATCTGAGACTTCTAGATAATTTTAATTAAACGCACCAATTATAAATTAATTTGTTTTCAAAATATCTACTACGTAATACATAAATTTTTAAACCTTATATATATATGTGTGTGTGTGTGTGTGTGTGTGTGTGTGTGTGTGTGTGTGTGTGTGTGTGTGTGTGTGTGTGTGTTGGAGACAAAGCTTATCGCCGTGATGAAAACAAAAACTGTACGAGTCCACGTACAAATCTTCCTCGAAGGCCCAATATTTAAAATAAACGTTGATGTATAATACAAACCTTCCTCTGTCGGGGGAATCTGTTGGGAAAATCCGAAAAATAGAGAGGAAAGGCTGCAGCCGCCCAAAGGAAGCGCGAGGAAGACACGAGGGACGGGGTTGGAAACAGGAAAAAGAAGAAGGAAAACTCGCGCGGGGCGCATCGCATGAGTTACGACGGCCCAGTAACTGCGGCATAACTCAAAATCTCATTAGACCGCCGCCCATGAAGTACAGTTTCTTGCTGTATTTTTTTTTTTTTTTTTTTTTGCCCATTACACTCACGTATGCCAGGACGCGTTTATAAGGGTCCGCCCCTTCTGCCTCGTTCGCCACCTTTGGAGTGAGTAACGTGTACCTTACGCGCCCCGCGTGGAAAAAGATCCCAAGGGCGCGCGGTGGACGTGTAAGTAGTCGTCCCGTCGTCGTCGTCGTCGTCGTCGTCGTCCGTACTTCTCGTCCCTCGTCGTTTAAATCCCGCAGGGGTGGGGACACAGGCCTGCCCCCCCCCTTACCATCCTCGTGGACAAAGACGTTTTACTATGTGCCCAAACGCGATATATCATTCGCACTTATTCGCGAGTAGAGTGGGGGAGCTAAATAATTTATGGGATTCGAGGAGGAGGAGAGAGAATTCTTGATTACGTTTTTTTATCGATGGAAAAGAGGATAGGGAAATTCTTCTCGCGTGTTTTCTTATGCCTCTCACTCTCTCTCTCTCTCTCTCTCTCTCTCTCTCTCTCTCGTCCCCTCTCTTTCCTTCCTCCTCTTCTTTTCCTACGAAGAGCATCTTCCTTCGCGTGGCTCGTTTCTTCTGCACTTTCGCGTCTATTCTCCGTCTTCGCACTTTTTTTATACTACATTCGCGACTTTTATTAATGTGAATTTTTTAGAGCTCCGCAACCAGAGGAGACAGGAAGGCAAGACGAGGAGTTCGCTTTACGAAATTGCGCGACGTCTGGACGAGATTGTAGTAGATCACACATGAGTAAATTATATACAACAATTTCAGTAATTTTATTATGTATGTTTTTTTTTTATATGAATCAATAACAAAAATTTACTTTAAAACTGCCTTTTCTATATGTTATATAGTTCCATTATGATTTATTTCTGTACGTGTACATATTTTTCTTAAGACAGATTGACACTTATTTTTGTTAAAGAATTTAATTGTAACGAAAAAGCTGTCAATACACAGAAACGCATATTCTTTAAAAATTATTACAGATAATCAATAATCTTATTTACGTTTGTATTAAATGACTATAATACTTTTCATTTTACTAAAACAAGTATTATAATACTTAAACAATAAATATTAATTTTTTTTTCAATTATATTTTCAGTGATATAACATTCCTTCATATTCGTTGGTGAACTAGATATAATTTCGTGCAGACTCAAATACTCAGTTTTAGAAACGTGATATTTTTTCTATTCAAAAAAATTTTTTAGCAAATGAAATCACCAATTGTAGAAAAAAATTTAGAGAAAAAGTTTAAAAAAATTATATTATAAAATTGGCTTTCACTAAAAAGTAAAAAATCTTATAAATTGGTTTTCTGTAATTACTAGAAATTCACATAATATGAAATCAACATCAAAGAGTGTTTTAATACAAATATTTTTTTCCAAATATAAAAGAAAGTGAAATATTAGAATTAAATCTGAGAATCTAATTCAATATTTGATTTTAATTTAACTCTTTTGAATATTAACTTTAAATGCTACGCTATGCTTAAATAATATAATATTTTCAAATTGAATATAAAATATATTATAAAATATAAAATATACCAAAGTTTTATCGTATAAACTTTCACTGTTCAACAATTATTTTAATTTATTAAAATGTTGATATATATGTTCTTTAGTAAATGATAAATATAAAAACATTATTTCAGTATTGCTGAGTTCAGTATGTTTTGTGAACATCAAGTAAATTCTTGTTTAGTAGTATTACCATTAAATTAAACATTTGTACTGTATTTAAATAATCAAAATGCGAAAAAAATCTCTATCTGCTTCTACATCAAATGATCATGAATATTTTGAACTATTGAGAATGCGTCGGAATTTTTAATATAGTACTGATGGTCCTAATTTTGAAAAAAAAGGAACGGAAATATTAAATGACCAAACCCATATACCTTCTTCCAGCGAATATAAGAATAAAAAACGGGCTGTGATAAGATTCTTAAAGCTTTGTTAAATTTTCACAAGAGAGACATCAATACGATTATTTTTAATTTATATTTCTAATACAAATATTTACAATTTTTTCTTATGTCTAATTCTATAATATAAAAAATGATAAAAACATAATAATGATGACGAATATAATCAATATATTTGTCAAATGCTCTTTTAGAATATTTTTTCATATGATTCGATATCGTAGAAGTAATTCTAATATACGAGTATTTTAATATTTTCAAATGAATCACTGTTAGATGAATTTTTGCACATTATTCATACTATTTTAAAATAAATCATTTAAATTTTCATACGAATGAATTGCTTCGCTTTCAAGGAAAAAAGGCGATTGATACATTATCAAGAATTACCCGCCGCACGATAAACCAGTCTAATAAACACGAAATTTCGCGATATATATATATATATATATATATAAGGAAAAAAAGGAGTTCAAAAAAAGTTCAAGGAAAATTGAGCAGAGATTCAGTTCGAGGAGGACGATCCAAAGAAGAATGCCGCGCCCGTGGACGGAATGAATACAAAGGAGAAAAATAGCTTTTGACATCTATGCGAAACGAAACGACGAAATTCCGGCGACCTTTCTGCCGTTCGATGTAACGCCCGGTCTCTGCCTTCCAAAAAAAAAATCAAAAAACAAAACTAAGCAAAACAAAAAAAAAAATAAAAAGACGAAAAGCGAATCGCAGCGTCACGTCGTCGCCGGTGTATACGCAATGGTCTATACACGTGTGTGCAGTAGCGAAACGTGGTAGGTCTAGGCGATAGAGACTCGAGGGGGGGGGGAGACTAGCAGAGGCAGGCACGGCCCGTAATGCTCGTATTACGTGAAATTGCGGGACAATGGCTTTGGAAGCGTGGGGGATAGGACAAATTCTCTGGACTGCAAGGTGTCCGTTCTGCGCGCTGATATTCTTGCACGAAGATGTGGGGACTTTCTTATATCTCTCCTACCGTAAAATGTTGAACAACGGTAGAATTATATTTATATTATAATTAAATAAATAAATAGACATTACTTAATTATCAAACAAATCTATGATGTTATTTTATAAAAATCGTAAAAATAACTTTTATAATGTAAAATTTAATCATCAGTGTATCTGAATTGATAAATATAGACAATAGATTCACTTCAGTGGATAATAAGTTAGAAAATGTTGTTCTAAATAAATAAAATATATTCGATTGAAATATAAATTCTCTGTAATATATACTATAACACTAAAAAGTAAATAACTATGAATGCTATATTTAAAAATATTATTAATATTAGCGACTATCATCCGTATGGATGATCCGAATGACTTTCTTGCACCTTTTCTTGCGCAGACTTACTTACTGGTGACGCAGCCTTTAAAGCATTTATATTCACCTCTTCAAACATTTCTCATGGCTAATTGAGTTTTGAATCTTAATACTATACCAAATTACTGCAGTTAAATCATAGGTCAGAAAGGGAGTACAGAAATCACAGACATTGGATACTTGAAGTTATTTGTGATGGTTTGCAAACTTATCATGACATGAAAATTGCTTTAAAATACAATTTATTTAAAATATTTCTGCTATGTATCTCGTATGTATCTTGTATCATCGATGTTTTTAGGTGAACATTCTACTGCTATTTATTTTAATAATTCATTATTATTAAAAAAAAAACCAAGTCTGAACTTGTCAGGCCCGTTCCCACAAAGTTTATGCTGTTTCTTTTTAATAATTAATTTTTGCATGAAAGAATTACCGTTAGAAAGTATATATCGAAATCTGCATAAATCAGGCTTTATTGGTAAATAATTTTGAATTTTCTAAATGCATACGTTTTATATATACGACAATATATATATATATATAATATATATATATCTATATATATATATATAATTTATAGTTTATTATGAGTGATTATAGGATAACAATTATTATTGATTGAACAGATTATATAATATTTGGCTGAAGAATTCTGGTTTGACAGTGTAATTTCACAGTCAAAGAAATACTTTTTGTCAAAGATTCGAAAAATTCGGATTGACAGGAATTCAACTTGCGACCATTCGTAAACTTCAATTTGCGCCAGCAAAGTTCCGGTGCTACGATAGTAACGATCAAGCTCAGCGTTGCTCGATTCTGTTTAATATTAGATAAATTCTGAATTTTAGAACTAATTTTTAAATATATTAGTAAAATCGACTTTAACTTAAATCTATATAATCTGTCAATATATCTTCTAAATGTGTAAATTTCTATTATATTTATTTCCGTCGACAAGGCTTTGAAAACATAATTTTGCTGTTATTATGGGAGTTTTGCCATTCGCTCGGTTCGTGCAAGAAATTCTGTGACACTTGAAGTACTTTTCAAGGTATATTTGTTTCTTTGCTTATTCTTTCTGAAGATTTGATTAATCCATCCGTTAGTTTTCGTCACGTCTTTAACGTCTGTAGAATTGGCGGTCTTCCGCGGTTTTTCCTTCTTCCCTCCCTGCGCCGGTTACGCTGGACTCTTTGGGCCGGCTTTGGATCGAAGGTGTTCTTCAGCCATTTCATCAGCCCAACCGCCAGGGCGACGGAACTCTTTCTCAGAGATGCACTCGGCTATCCTTCTAACATCACGTGACTCACGCGATCATCTCTGGTCTCCAGACATAGACGTCGTCGCTCAACCTTTGCAGGTGCAGTATTCATTTTTAGCATCTGCTGTGAAATAAATTTCAAACGAAATAAGCAAGCTGTCTGGTGTCGTCCCAAAAACGACAATATTATAATTACACCAAAATTTAATAAAAAAATTTTTTTTCAAGAATCGAATTATTTTCTTAGATATAGACAACTAGTGACAAAAGATCGTTTTAAATCTCTGAGTTAAATTTTTAATCAGTCTCATAATTAATCACTTGAAAAAAAAGCCTACGAGATTCTGTGTGAAAACTAACGGACGTGCATCAATTGTACGGACGCATAAACAAATATTCTCGAGAAAAAGACGAAGACTCGAAACCGAGGAGGGGCGAGGTATTGTAAATCGGCTCCAATATATGTATATATATTCTTGGGTTAAGCGATCGAAGTCTCTCTTTCATCTTGCCGGGCGGAACGGGGGGGGGGGGGTTGCGCGCGGAATTTCCGTCGCCCTCGCGTATACGTCGCGCCGCGGAGAGTTCCTGAAAGTTTCGACATTGTTGCCGCGACGACCGAGAGCTCGTCTATACACACGCGCGCGCACACATACGCGCGCGCGCATATATATATATATATATATATATGTATAGATATATACGGGGCGGCGAAAGAAGAAGAAGCCGAAGAGCGAGAGATGCCGAGCTGGCGGGCTGGAGCGAGAGAGGGAGGGGGCTGCTGGGGGCATAAAGTAATAAAGTGCGCGGCTATATTGCGATGCACGGGACGGGATGGCGGGCGGGGGTGGTGAGGGCATCTCCTGCAAAGGAGACGCGGGAGAAACGGGCTTATGCATATATGCATACACGCGTACGGGTGAGGAGCAATTTATGCGCCCGCGCATGTATTTATGCGAGTGTAAATTCGAGGAATGGGTGCCCCCGTTTCTTACGGCCGAGCCTTCGAAAATCGCCAAGGAGCCTCGTGCGTGCCGTCGAAGCTCCCCCCCCCCTCCAGCGAATGATCGCGGTGACTTGAAAAGAAAAAGGCGCTCGTCCGAATCGCATCTGTATACGGGCGTGAGAATAACGCGGCCCTACGATGCTCTTTAATATGTTCTATGTGTCGTCATGACCGACAGACGGCACCGTCCGGGCTTTAGGCTCTTTTCGATAACTGTGAAATTTTGATAGGGGACGCGACTTAGAATACGTATACACCGCATACAAGTATCGATCGCATACTTCTGTACTGAATCGATTGGATAAATCTATTGGGTGGTATTTCCAAAGTCTAGAATATACAGTTTATTGAAAAAGTAGTATTCATCTAAGAATTCGTATTTAGCGATAAATAAATAAATTATGATGAATGTCATTGTAACGTGCAGTTTCTCTTAAAAACCAAAGCTGCATATTATTGCCTACCCTATTATGGAGATTGCAAGACCGATAAACATATTTATTAATTTAATTCAGAACAGCCTACATAAGTAAAATTTTCAATTTTTAAAAGATTATATATTTAAGCAAACCCGTATATTTTTGAAAAAGTATTTAGAAACATTAACAAAAAAAATATCTCATTAACGGCGTGATTTACATCATATTCCATTCTAATCGAAATCGTTGCAATAGAAAAAGTATTTCATTTTAAAAGAAACTTCCATTGCATCAAAGGTATAGAATTTTGGAAAGATTAACATTTATTTCTCAAGAATATTAATTCTTACTTTCAATCACAGTTTTTTAACATTTACATTTAACTATAAATTTTATGCGCCAAAAATAACGTGTCTTATAAATAAAATTAGCTTGCAGAAGTACGTTTTTTAATGTTCCTAACACGCAACCCGCTTAAGGGGTTAGAATATTAGATCAACGTTGGCTTTACAACGCGTTAGACATATACCTGCGCGTGTCCGCCATAGACATGCATGTACGTGTATACATGCGCGTGACAAAATAGGAAATAAAAACATAAGAGAAAGTTCCCCTGATCTGAGCTTTTATTACGCTTGTTTAGGGATCAACAAACGATGGAGAGCCCTATCCGAGTTTATACTCTGGAAATTGCGTACACCGTCATTTGATTACATCAATTAATTACTTTTCTATATAATTATGTAAGCTATTTGATATCTAATATTCTATACATAAATCAATTAATAAATATTTTTTGTGTAATAATACAAATATAAGTATTCAAATATTGTCGAAATAACAACCAAACTTTTAATTATCGAATTATACTGATTGACGGATATTATTATTTATATTTTGATATAATGACCTATGGTCTTATATGAAAACAAGATACTGATAAGTCACTCTTCGTAAAGATATTGATTCTAACGTAAAATTCTACCAATTATATTAATATTAGCATATAGGATTCATGTACTTCTTTTATAATAAGTATTACAATCCATAATCAAAATAATATTTATAAGTACATTTTGGTATACTTTTCTAATAATTGCATCATATTAAAAAGTAGTATAGTATCTATAATAAAAGTATATTTTATTTAAAGCATAAAATTTCATGGGATTATCCGTTCGATGCCGCAGTCAATGTACTATGCACTTTAATAGATAATGTATAAATACGCACTTTTACAATTACATATACATTTGAATCAAAAATAATCTTCGAATCAGATATTGTAGCGTTATCTTAATGATATACTTAACTAGTAATGATAAATTAAAAATCTATTCTGCCGCCCGTTCGGATTCCTATTCTTGTTTCGACACTGACGTCTAAGCTTGTCCTTTAAATGTGCAATCAACTTGTCACGGTTTTCAGTTGCATGAATAATTATTTTGTCAAGGGTTCTCTTTCAATTAAGCGCATAAATTCATTATTTAACGCTTCGAGCTAAGATAAACTTAGAGAGCGAGCTAATAGAAAGTGAGAGAGAGAAAGAGAGAATGAGAGAGAGAGAGAGAGAGAGAGAGAGAGAGAGAGAGAGAGAGAGAGTGAGAGAGGCCAAGAGATGGGGGGAGGGGACTTTCTATCCTCTCTATTAAGTTACTTAAAAATAATAAACACACTTAGAGGACGGACTAAAATAGAATGGAGAGTTAGCCACCCGGCGGCGCTTTGCGAATGAGCTTACAATGAAGTCCACGAAGTTACGATGAAGTAAAATCGACTTAAATGCAATGCAATTCAACGGCCGCGAGCTGGGGCATCCTGAAACTTTGTTCCCGACGAGCTCGATGTTAGAGAAAAGAATTTTCTTTGAAATTTATTCTACTTATTTATAGGGGCGCACGACCTTATTGGAATCCAATGTATTTTAAATGATTTTTATCTTTAATTCATCGAAGACTTTTATCAGTTTATCAATAATTCGTTTTTGGTGATTTGTAAATTGGGATCGAGCACACAAACTATTTCGACATCGGCTAGTACTTACATAGAGATAAGGGCGAGGACAATTTAAATTTCGTACAAGCTCTATATTTTGACTAATGATGAATATGTGTGTATGTGTGTGTGAGTGTGTATGTAAATACCAAGTTGTTGAATTTATTAATAATAAAATATATCGCCTATTCAACTAAAAAAATTCTATTAAATTTTCATTATAAATTTGATTATGTAATTTCTTTGCATATTAAAATTTTATTCTGAAATTATTTAAACTGGCCTCGCTGTCAATAAGCCTAATTCAAATTTTCTTGGCAAAAAATCCAATTCAGCGTCGAATTCTTTTCTTTGAATTTCTTCATCGAATCGACTTCTTCCAATTACCACTAGACATTCGACGGGAAATATAATGGTATTGACTTTTGCGAAATAATCGCGACTCACCAAATCATAGCTAAGTATTATGCATATAAGAATTATATAACGATAACACTGATATAAATAGTGAAAATTCGTCAACGATAAATATGGATCTAATTAAGACGATACTATTGGAATTTCTTTTAAGACAACGAATGCTTAACATGAAAGAAGTTATGAAAGGGCTATTTTTTGGATTTCGTACAACAACAGAGTTATGAGTCGTATAAAAGATCTAATGGTTCTTACACTCTTTTAGTTGAATACATCACAGGTGCGTTACTCCATTCGATAGGATCGTAAAATTTATTATTAATAATTATTCCTCAGAGATTATCTAATAATAGCTTTAGACATCACCAAGAAGGAATTTGATTTCAAGATTTAAAGAAAAAATAAAAGACTTCGCACTTATATCAATTTATAAAGCAAATATAATATTTAATTAATATCTTTCGAGAATATAAGCAAAGAATTTTTATGATTTGATTCTAACATAATTTATTCAATTCGAATTCGTAGGATTTGTTATCAGAACATGTTTATTGAAATTAAACAATATTATTTATTAATTACTAATAATTTATTAAATTTCTAATGAAATCAATTTACAGTCAAAATTAATTCGATAGGTAATATATTAAACATTATCAATAATTAAAACATAATCATTTAAACGAAAATCTTCGAAAATAACTTTTATTCTAAAATATCTGTTCACATATTTAATACCAACTATTTTCAAATATCTGTTAAATAATTTACTAGTTATTGAAGCATAAATTGATAAAAAAAATTTGCAAGTACTCCAAGCAGCAAAATCGAGTCTTTTCCCGGCCGACGGAACAGATATTACTACTGTCGCTGTTCTACGTTACGAAATATCTTCATATAAAGTAGCAAAGGCTTCAATGCAAAGAAAAACGCAAAAAAGTAACACTACGCCGGCTTTTGAGGGTGAGCAACGTTGTTCTTTAAGAAAGATATTTTTTAGTGCGTGCACTTCTGACGTCCCTTTGCTTACATGTATGAGTCTCTCTCTCTCTCTCTCTCTCTCTCTAAGGCTTCTCCTTCTTCGTCATCCTTTGTCCTTTATTACCTGCATACTTTTATACTTTCTTCGATGACTGCGAGGAGTTCGCTTCTGCCTGGCGTCTCCTCGTTCGCGAAAGAATGTTAAAATGAGATTTTCCGCGTGCGATAAAGAGGGAGAGAGAGAGAGAGAGAGAGAGAGAGTAAGACGCAGCTCGTTACACGCGCGGATTGCTATCCATGACGGCGCGGCGCAAAACGCAAAGAGAGGGAGAAAAAATGGGCAGCGGTGCGTTAAGACGGCGCGCACCGAAGACGAAGACGACGGGGGTGGAATACGCGCGGCGCAGCCAAGCCGTGATTTACGGAGCCAAACGCGCTGCTGCCCGAGCGTTGTTGTAATCTGGGAAGAGGGAAAGAGAGCGGGACTGAATGGCGAGGGAGGGGGCGAAGGGGGTTGGAAGGAAAGATTCGGCTCTCTGTTGGAACATCGAATTATTAACCATCGAGACTCGTAATGCGAAAGGAATGGATGGCAGTGGTACAGTTGTTGGAGCGTGGCTTTTCTCGGGCATAGCTCATCTTGCACGGTTGCGTCTCTCGTTTTCTCTGTCTGTCTGTTTCTCTCTCTCTCTCTCTCTCTCTCTCTCTCTCTCTCTCTCTCTCTCTCTCTCTCTCTCTCTCTCTCTCTCTCTCTCTCTCTCTGTCTCTACCTCTCACTCTCTCCTTTCCTAACTTCCTTGAACTTTCCTCTTCCCTTTGGAGCTCAAAGCAGCAGATCAGATTATGACAGCCTGTTGAACTTATTTTCTCTACTCTACAGTTCTGAAATAACGCGATTTCACCAGGTTTCTTTTTTATATATAACTACAGCAAATAAATATCATAGCTCACTTCTTTCATATATGTTATAATTAAATTTCTTGTAAATTTTATAGTTTTTCAATAAAGAATTCATAGATTTATGATTAATAAACGGCTTATTAAAGTGCTGATTAAGTACTTTTGTTCCATCTCCTTTACGTATGTCAATTTTATTCATTTATCTAAAGCTGTATTCAGAAAGTAAACCAAGCTTTAAAGCAACTTAAAGTTGATTTACATAACTGAGACTATAAATAATTTAGTAAATTAAATTAACAAATGTTTTTATCGATCTTACAGACTTTGTACAATAATCTAATTATAATTATTCAGTACTTTGAAAATGCTACAAGTATAAACGAATCAATCTATCAATATTTATTACATAATTCAAGCCTCATTTTAAATGTAGTAAAAGAGTGATCAATGGTCAATCATGTATGATCTCAGATATCAAATATTAAATTTCTATCTATTTTTCCTTCTGTCTCGTATATTATAACTTTAAAAATAAAGCTTAACATCTATATAAAATAAAAATATAAATATTTTAATAAAAGTTCCGATAAAAACAAAGTAATAATTATGTACAATGTTTATGAAATTGAAACTTTAAGCGTATCAATTTTTTTTGTATATAACTGTATTAATAAAAGAAAAATCGAACGTTTGAAATTCTTTTGGAAGCTGTTATCAATAACTATAGCATTTCCCTTTGTTATTCTTTGATAAAAATACCTCTGTATATATACAAATATGTTTTTATGACTTAATACGTATTATATTTATTACCAATATTACTTGATTGTGCCGAGCATTATTCAAATATATGCAAATCATTAAAATATTTTTCTCCAATTTATCACTAATTCATACTTATGATATTCGAGTAATTCAAGTGCCCTCAAACACTGTAGCCAAAAAAAAACAGGCTTTGGTCCGCGCGTACATCGTCCCTTTTGTCTCAAACAAAGTAAAATTGAAGTACCTTCTTCTCTTAAGTACATCTCTCAAGTTAGATTAGTTAGAGGATCGGATCCTAAAGAGGAAAGTCAAACTTAAACTCGGCTTAAACTTCGAGGATGCTTAGGTAAATTTCACTTAAGCGACAATGTCAGATTTGTATACAAATTGTTATTAAAGCGTGCGAGCTTCAATTTATTAGAAAAAAAAATTGCGGATAATTTGAAAGACTTCTAATTTAAAACAGTAACCCGTTTCTCTCGATTAATCATTCATATGTGTAAGTACTGAAATTTATAATAGATATTACGCATTATATTTATGTCCTAATAGTGTATAATAATTATGATAATGTATGACAAATTGCCATTCGGACACCTGAATTTTGACAAACTCAATTTCCCACCACTCAATTATCGCCACTCGCTTCAACAAAATAAATTATGAGGCCTCTGAGTCGTATAGCGGGCGCGTTCACGTCAGTGTGAGAAATCGGTTGTCTACTGAAAAGCGCAACTCCCGCCGCCCGCTCCCACCCCCTTCCCCGACCCGGATAAGAATTTCGTGGAGCCGAGTTCATTTTTCAGCTTTTATTACAATTCGCCGGCTTGTAATAGGACTTGTCACTCAGCCAGATTCGAAAAGAAAGCGGAATGGAATTCGAGGGACATTTCACGTTCCCGCCCCGCTTCTGCATTTTATTACACTTCCCATTTGCCGAATAAGAACTTGGCTGGTTTTCCGCCGAGCTCTCGAGATGGCCGGGATGAGAACCGGAGGGGGGGGGGGGAGCGAGGGCTTGGCGGCTCGGCGAAAGCGAACACCCGCGGAATTGCAGCTGCTGAAACCATAACTGTTCCCAGATTGCAGCGGGAGTGGCTTAATTAATTGCAGCGTTTCTTTAAAGTTGAACTCAGACAATTCATATATCACTTTTCTTGTTCAATTAAGTTTCTGGTTTAGCTATTGTTTGCCGCGGCCAAGAAAATGCAGAGATAATTAATAGAATGAATTGTATCGAAGTAATGGAGAAAACCAAATGCTGCTTTGTACTTGGATAAAAATAATTAAGAATCAATATTTTCAAATAGCTTGAAAACTTAACATGTTGATCGTTTTACAAAAGTTTTTATTATTATGACTGACAGCTGATTCGATGGGTAAATCATTATTTGTAATATAAATAATTATATAAATTAAGTAAACATAATAAAAAAAATATTAATCGAAAATGGAATCGAAAAAAGAAACAATATTTAAGGGATAGCAATTTAATATCTGTGTAGATATATACGGTATTAAAATATTTACTGTGTAAAAATAAAGCAATATTTTTTTATAAGAAATATATTATTAATCTTAGCAATGTTGAGCTTTCATATCGTATAACAAAAAGTAATTTATATATAATCATGAAAATGTTGTAATTATTTAAAAATTAATTCCTTTATATCAGCCTTCCTAATTTTTTCACTCTAGTTGTCTTACATATAATTTTTTATATTTTTTAAATACTATTAAATATATTAAATATTTATAATTATTTTAAGTTCTTTATGCCGACACACTGGCTTAAAATACAAAATTATGCAAATTATAATTTATCGGGTATTAGACCTATTTAAATCATGATTTGCAACTATAATCAGAAATTACGTACAAAATTCAAATTCACAGATCTTAAGACTCCAATAAAATCAACGCATCAAATAACCTCAACTTTGAATGGATTATTGTAATAGTGAAAACAGATGGAATTCAATGTGAACATTACGAAAAAATTTTATAAATATATATGACTAATTTTTTAGTTCATTAATGAGCTTTCGCACATTTATATTTTTTTTCTATCTACGTCTTTTTAATAAAAAATAACATACGTAAAATAAAACGACTTCAGCGATCTGGTCATTTTTAAGACACAAAAGAAACCAATCGAATATAAAACAACATTTATTTATGTAAATGTAACCAAGCGTCTTTAATTTATTTGAATTATATTCATTTCAATATGTTTTATCAAGTGCACAACAAATCCTCGACCGATTTATTATTCAACATTGATTCACAAATATGATATGACAGTTGATAATTTGATCTGGAGAAATTGGTTTAAACAATCGTTCTCGCAAAATGTCTGCGGAACATAAATTGTTTATACAAGAAAAAAGAAATCTCGCTATAAAAAGTATCGGAGCAAAATTCATATCGAGTCGTTGAATCTTTAACCCAATCTAAATTAAAGAAAGTGTCTAAACTAAAGGAGCCAAGTCGATCGACGCGAGGTCCCAATAAAAGCCTTGGGCTAGTCGTCGTAAAATCACTACCGCTAAAGGCGCATTACGGCCACGAGCGTCGGCGCGAAATTTCATTTCGTTATTGACTACGGGCCGGGGTCGAGCAAAATAAAAAAGGAAAGCGGGGGTGGGGGGGGGGGAAAGCTAGTACAAGTGCGAGATGGAAAGGCCGAATGATAGAAAAAGGGAAGGGAGCAACAGCGCGTCTCCATTTTCCCGGGGAGGTCGCTGGATATCCACGGTCCGACCGCGCCGAGTCGAGTCGAGGCCGCATCGCGGTGACCGCGCGCACATGCCGCGCCGATATTGGTTTTTCACTGTCCCCCCCCTCACCCCAACCCACCGCCACACGCCAACTGGCGTTAGTCGGCCACTTCCACCGCATCTCCAATTTTCTCCGTAATCGTTTTGGATTTTAATTTGGCCATATCGGGACCGAGCAACGCTCATACACGTGTGTAACTTATTGCAATTCCTTCTCGATTCTACTTCCCCTCCCCCTCACTTTCCCTCGTCCTCGCTCGTCCCATGCCGCACTCTTATCCCCCGCACCTATTTATTCTTCCATTTTTTTTTCGCCCCGCCCCGCTCCCGGGGCAGCCGCTGTTATTTCCGAGATTTCCACCCCTGTCCCCTACCCTTCTTTCGCCCTGGAATAGCATTCTCGCCCATTAGACATCCCGCAACCGGAACAATTGCGCGCCCGCGGCTCGCGCGACTCGAAAGCGGAGAGAGAGAGAGAGGGGGGAGGGGGAAGCGCGAGATTTATAATTTCATGAATTGCCCCCTCTCCCGGTCTCAACCTCGCTCCTCCTCGCCCCTTGTTTTGCCGGAAAGCCGCGCACGGCAACTTACCGCCTATTTCTCGAGCTCGTGCTGCACCCCGCCTCCCCCTTCCAGTCACCCTCCCCCCGATAAAGCGCTGATGAAACGCGAGTAACGTCAGCGCAATTTGCACTAAATCAACCGCGCAATTTCCGCCCTCCCCTTCCACGCGAGGAGGGACGAGCGCGCGCGCGTTTATACGTGCGTACGCGGGCGCAACGATTCCTTTTTCAACGCGTTTGCGCGCGATTCCATTGCACGGGATTTGAATAATAGATGAAAAAAAAAAACAACAATAAAAAGTATTACGCGCGATTGGGGGATTGGGAAAAAATTAATTGGAGATAAAAAGCTGATAGCGACGATCTTTCGCCCCTTCGATTCGCTCTCGGTATGCGCGCGTGTGTGCGCGCCTATACGAGAGGGGGGGAGGGGGGCTTTAATGAGAAAATTTTCGATTCTTTCTTTGCTCACCGCTCCCGTCCTGCCACCGATTTCTCGTTGCTTTTATTCGGTTTTAATCAAAGCCTCGAAGAAAATAAGGTTAAATTTATTTTTAAAAGAATGTAGATATCGAATGGGAGATGCTTCAGATTGGTAACGGATTTCGTCGGCGCGAAATGCACAATTTGATTAACCAACGTTTCTTTTTTTTCTCTTTTCTTCAATAAGGTTCTATTTCTGATGCCCATATTAATGTAAGAAAAGAAACAGTTTGAAGATAAACAAAGAGATTTTTTTTTAATGTATTGGAAAAAAAAATTAATCGTCTAATAATGCAATTTCAAAATTATAAAAGTATAAGTTCGAAGTAGTGGATCGAAAAGGATGACGTAAAATTGGATGTTCTATAATATTTTTGAATTGACGCTTTTTAACGTACAAATCGATACGTTGCGTAATTTTTACGTATGCATACTTTACTCGCCATGCGAAAATAAAGAAATTGTTGAACTTTAAGAAAAAATTTAGATAGCTATTCAATTTTAATATCTAATATTTTAATTTTAAGACGCTACAGAAAAGTGCAAAAAACCGTACGTAACAATTATACATAATGGACGGAAATAGACTATGACACTCGTTACATAATTTAGGACGATCCGTTACTACACAGCCGTTTTCAAAAACATCGTTTCTCCCTTATTCGTCCTTTTCCATCCGCACGATTAAATTATATCAGTTATTTCATTCTATTATTGGGCAAAATAATCAAATTTCGACGTCTTCGATTCCACGATTTCAGCAAGAACTGCGCGGCGTAAATCTTCCGAACTCAATTATATAGAAAGTGCCCCGAACTGCTCTCGAACGTGCGTGAATAAATTGAAAAGCGAAGTTAATAGCCGGAGTAACCGGGTCGGGGGGAGGGGCATTTCTAGTTTATAAAGTGCTGGCTTTAAATACATAGTCGCACTGCCGAGAGCTCGCGTCTCCCGCATTCCGTATAATCCAACGCCCCTCCCAGATTATATTGCCTTTACATACTACTCGTCGTGCATTTCGTATTTTTCAGCGAGTTTCCCCTAGATCTCGCTCGTGTTACTCTTTTCTCGTGACTTTTTCCCCCTCTTTCTCACTACTCTCTCTTCTTTTTTTTTAACTGTATGTATATATATGAAGCTCTTCCTCAATCTCCACTTTTTTACTCTTCTTATACTTTTCCTATATCTCTCTCGCCCTCTTTCGCTATCTGCTTCCCTCGCTCCTCCCTCTCTCTACACACGCGCGCGCATATATATATATATATATATATATATATATATATATATATATATTGCTCTCATTCTCTATCCACGTATTGCGTACGCGCACAGCTGGCTTTTAACGTTTTTAAATCCCCTTTTTACCTCCTCGCGCCTCGACCCCCCCCCACCCTCCCCTTCTTTTTCCACTCGTGCCGCATCGTGGCAGGAGTCGGTGGAGAAAAAAATTAAGAGCGGTCGCTTTTAATTGGTCGCAATTAAGATTTTTAACCCCTACCCCTATCCCTTCCCAGCGCACATAGTAGTACTTGCGCACTTTTAGCCTTAAGCTTCCGCACGCTCGGTTTTTTCTACCCCCGCTCGCTTCTCCACGCTTACTTCCTTCCCCTATTTTTTTTTTTTTTTTTTTTGCTTTTATATCCACTCTTATTTTCACGCTAAAGGGCTAGACATTTTATTTTCAGTTTTCCACTCGCAGCGCCTGCATAATTAAAAACTCGTCGATCCACTTCACGTTACTTCGGCCGAACCTCTTTTATTTTATGTTATTTACTTTCTTTCTTTTTGTTTTGGGTCTATTTCTTCGCGCCCACGGTCACCTTTTTCGGTACAGAATTAATTATGAAAAATACCGTATTCACGAATAGTCTTTTCCGTGTAATTAATGCGAGGTGTTTTCGCAACGCTAACGAAGCCCACGCCTGCCTGTGTTCTAGAAGTTTTTTTTTCTTCTTAAATTTAAATTTATATTTTAAGAATAACGCTAGTAATTAATTAATATAAAACTCCGGAGCGAAAAATCTGATCGCTACATGTTACCGCGAGTTTAGTAATATATTTCTTCTGTTTTTGTTTGAAGAGAAAAGTTGCCTAACTTTTCAACAAGCATTCATAATAAAATATTATCAAAGCGCGCGGTAGCGCACTGAAGGTAAGTCCCACGTTATACAGTGCGTACTGTGCGAGACATGCAAAATAAGTTGCGCAATGCGTCTATAAGACAGTGAAATAGGGCGTTACCATCCTATAATTTTTTTTTTTTTAATCATAAATATAATCCATTTTTCAGCTTTACTATGTCCTAAAGAAGTATAAAATCAATTCTTCTCAATCATTATTAACGATAGTAACTGCTGAACAAATATTAATCAAATACATTTATAAACCTTATTATAAAATTCGATCTTTTCAATATCGGCACACACACGCACACGCACACACACGCGCGCGCGCGCGCATACACAGACACAGATCTTATACACAACTTTTACGGGGAACAATTGTAATTTCGTGTTCGAACAATAGCACGATGCCTAGATGTGTCGAGACGCCTTCTATCGAGAGTTTGGTGTTTGAATGATACCATAGGAAACTCCCTGCAGAAGTCGTCCTTACACACCTGAACATCATATTCTACCGTCCGAATACGAAACTCCCCATAGAAGTCGTCCTCAGAAACCTGAATATTGTGTTCTATTATACAAACACGAAACTCTCCGTAGAAGTCGTTCCGACACCTCTGGGCATCTTACTCTACGATCTGATCACGAAATTACAATTGTTCCCCGTAAAAGTCGTGTATAAGATATATATATATACATATATATATATATATATATATATATATATATATATATATATATATGTAATATAGTTCGTATATATTCGTATTTTCAAGTAAGTACTACGAATATTTAGTTATGAAATTCAAGTAAAAAATAGTTTTCGAATTGTTGGTAAAGTAACGCCCTAATTTACCATATATTTTTTTGTTGAATTTAAAAAAAATATAGGCTATATGTCCTCACAAAGATGATATAGAGTAAATTCATACATATTCTTATCGGTCTTACAGTCTTTATAACAATATATTAGCTACAATAATGACTGTCATTGTTTTAGCTAACATATTATGTTATAAAGACTGTAAGAATGATAAAAATATTTATTAATTTAATTCAGAACTGCCGACATAAGTACAATTTTTAATTCGAATGATATAGAGTATTTATTTTTAATTTCATAACCATTGGTTCAGTCGTTTTTTTGTTTTTTCTTTAGAAATTAGAATGATTAACAATTAACCATACAATAATTTATAAATTTATAAAAACTCATTTTATATAATATCTCTAGTTATGTTTGTCTGTTATTAGTCTTTCATTAGAGATTACCGTTAATTCTGTTTTCTCTCTCTGAAATAATTATCATAGTAATTGAAAAAATAGATTCATTTTCATCATGAAATAGAAAACAATTAATTCGTCATTTTAAACCTCATTTAATAATTTTTATTAAAATTAAGTTTGAAATTATAAGAGAGCGTATTGGGCAATATTTATCCAATTTCTATTTTCTTAGAAAATAAGTTTAAAAAGTTTAATATTTAATATAATTAAAAAAAATTATAAAAATAATTCATATAATTTCATATACTGCATACTTATTTTTACATAATTTATATGGTTTATATATTGCAAGTAATTATATTTTTATATATATTTATTTCTTATATATGTAAAAATGTTGGCTTTTTTTCTTTTCATATAAATTTATTTCAATACCTTATTGAGTTGAATTTGTAAAAAACTTAAATATATTTCTAAAATGTCATTTTATTCTACCATATTTAAGAATATATTTTAGTTGTTCATAATATTTAATTAAGAAGATCAACATTTAATAAAAGTTATTAAATCAGGTTTAAATTGAAAAATAATTTTTTGTCTGTCTATGATCACAAAAATCTTAGTTGCTCGTTAAAATTATTAGTTGAACCAATTATGAAGAAAAAAAAATTAATCAATATAAAAATGTTCTTTTAAAGAAATGAGATATGACTTTTTATAGGCTTGGGTAAGCTCAATAAAAAAAAAAAGAAAAAAAAATGAGATATGAAATTTTAAGAAATTATATCAAGCAAACTTGCCTTAATCTATAATTTTTTGGAAAATAAACTTCAAGAAAGTTCATATTGTACAATACATTTGTCTAAATTTTCACTATTTATATCGAATACTTTGATTTTATTATTTAAATTTTAATAATCATATTCCTTCAATGGCGCATAATGCGCCTTATAGGATGTTTGTATTTATTATTCTTTGAAATGTATTAAATTTTATTTATAAAGAAATATATTTTGAAGAAATGATCATGCATTTATAATTAATTTAAAAATTTATTTATAATATATGTTGATGATTGATTAGTAAACGAGTTTTATTAGCTAATTTTTTTGCAATATCATGCGTATATAAAAAAAAACACATAGCACAATATCTAAAATTAGTAAAATTAAAATTATGTGAATAACGCATTTATATATAGTATTATTAATTATAATTCAAAATCAAAATATATCATATGTTTGTACCCGGACATGAATACTTAACGATAATTATATGCAAGATCGATATTTATCTATCAAATGTCGATATTTTTTTACACATATTATTATACAATATTTTATACAAAAAGTATATATAAAAATTACCTAAGTAAATAAATTGAAAGTAAATTGAGAATATACACATTCGCCTCATTCTATACGCATTCACGCTCTGTCTCTCTCTCTATTTCTCTGCGTGGAATATTGCGCGTCGGCGAGAAAGAGAAACGCGTCAGCGCGATACTCTGTCTCTCTCGCACAAATGCAGCATATTCGTGTACGTTGTTAATGCATGCACCGTGCGATCCGAACGCGGCTCTCGGTCTACTCTGCCACGTTTCCGTATACGACCCCCCCCCCTAGCCGCTCATGCGCCACCGCCGCCGCCGCCGCCGCCGCTTCACGAGCAACGCGACGTCGTGAGTACGATGCCGTAACCGCCAGATGGCTGACGAAAAAGCCTGTCCCAATGAAAATCAGCCGACTTATGAGCATTTATACCGGCGGCGGCGCACTGTGAAACTAAGATCATACTTCACAGGATCATTTCTGTAGTATATCTTCACAGGCTCTCTGTTAAAAGCAGGAGTCGATGCAACCATGATGAGGAGACATAGCTCTCTTCTCTGAGCGTGAGGACGACTCGGAGTTTTAATCTTTTGGATTAACGACTCCAGTTATCGATGATCGTTCACCTCCTTTACTTTGTGAAGGAGGCAATGGGAAGATGGGCTTTCTGAGTGGTTCCTATATTTATATAAACAAAAATAATTAGTAATACCTTTGAATTATAATTTTTTTATTAGAAAATTGAGTTTTTCGAAATTCTTTCTTCAAATAAGAAATTGTAAAATTTTGTTGCATTTCAGATGTAATTTTTAAGTGTAATTAAATTACAACTTTAAAATAACGTTTCACGTTTTTTTTTATTTTCTAAACCTTAAATATTTAATAAACTAGTAAAGTTAATATTAAAAATATATTTTAATACAAATGTTAAAATCGAAGAATGGGTAATAATGTACGATAGTCCTATGTAATTTATAATTATATAAAAAATTTAACGCTTTCATTTAATTACTTTATCATTTTTGTAATAAATATTTTTTTATTATTATATGGTTGAATGTTTTTTTTTTCGCTACAAAAATTTAGGTTTTCTTCATAACCAGAGCATACCAAACTTTTGCTCCACTTGAATTTGCATTCTCTGCAATATCTCAAAGGCCCGGGAGGAAAAATAGTAAATAGAACTAAAATTAACAATTTTTTCATGTGATTGCTGTATGTCTTATTAAACTTTTTTGTGTCCGTCTTTTTTCTTTTCTATTTTTTCTGATTTCAGATGGGAGATAACCACCGTCCATTGCTCCACTGCTTGCGTGTTTTGTTTTTCTTCGTTTTCTGACTCACGACTGATTTTCAATAGTTCATTTACCTTGCCATTATTTTCAATTTCGTTTCTTTTATAACAAAAATAGATCTTTATAAATTTAATTGCACTATGGGCACTTGGTGAAGCTTAATTCTATAAATAAAATATAATCGTGACAGAAAACGTTATTTCTAAGACATTTAAATCGTTCAACATTTTGCGATCTGTTTAAAATTTTCTTTAATATACCGATGTCATATTTCCAGAACATATTTTCCAAACGGGATATGACTAAGTGTTCATTTTCATATATTTCTTAATATTTTATGCTTGCATTATATCAATATACATTTTTCATGGATTATCTCTAATAAATACGTTGGATAAAAATGTAACGTTAACTCTACCGTTAGAGATAGATAAAACTACATAAAATGTAAATATATTGTCGAAAATGAGACTGAAATTTAATTTTCACGTAAACCTCGATAAGACTATATATTTCTTGATTTCACAAAAGCTTTTATTTGGTCAATATGCAAAAGAAGGAGAAAAAACTGTAGATATAACTAAATAACAAATAGAAATATTAATAATGATTAAACTTTATAAGCAACGATTATTTGAATAATTTTTGTTCTCATTACTTCACGAAATCCAAATGATATATCAGATTTGTGAAGGCATTAATTTATAAACATATAAGCTTGGTTATTTATCTTATTATTTTATTATGGTTCTAAATGCAGTGTCAAATATAAATAACTTTAAGTTTGAACATTAATAGATAAATAATTTTATCGAAATTACAGCTTTAGAAAAGACATAAGATAATTTTTGAATAATCATTTTGCATCATTTGTACATTCAGAACAATTGGTATACTTAGCGGACTTTTCTAAGTATCAAATAAGATAATTAAGCAATCTTAACATATCTTATTATATATAAAAACAATTTTATACATTCTCGTATACCTGTTATTTCTCCTAATAGAGCCGGTCGTCGATCGGGCGAATTTCTTTTTCAATAGTTCACATTTTGTTTTCAACTTGTATTTCATATATGAAACGACAATATCCTTAATTAAGTTTATACCCCTCGCAAAGATTTTTTACTTACATGTAAAAAATTGTTTATAAACATGACGAATTGTCATAAAATTTATGGGGAAATAATATTAAATATGTTTTACTCGTTAATCATCCAAATATCTGTAATCCGATGTATTTGAATTGACAGATACAAATTTGTAAATAATTTCGTATTTTTTCTCAATATCTTCAAATGCCAATTTAAGAAAAACATAAATACTCAAAATTTGAATATTTTGAAATATCTATCGCATTCATATATATTTATTTGAATAATGAAAATTAATCAATTTTATTTTCTATATATAACTATATAGATAATATATGTAAAATTAAATAATTGATGTTTCCTGTGCCAGTATTGAAAATTTAGATCTGTCGAATAAGTAGATTTGAATGATTTTCAAATTGTTATCGAGGTCATTGTAAATTGAAAAGTTTTGCATTAATACGCCATCGTTTAAATATGTCCAATGAAAAGTAAAATTATAAATGTATTTCAAGATCCAAATTCGTATTTTATTTAATAAAATATTCATAGATGTAGTGGATAGTAATAAAAATATATCCATCTAAAATAGTAAATAAAAATATATCAATCTTTCCTTACGATATCATCAATAAATTTATATTTAAAATAATATAGATAAATTGGATTTTAAAATTTCACTTTTATAGCTTTTTACTTAACTATAATTTTAATGAATAATTCGTCTTGTTTGAGTGAAATATAAAAGAATGCTATCATGAAATTTACGGATTCTATATTTTTAGACTTGAATGCTCTGAAATTGTATTTATTTATCCAATAATTAAAAGTATAGACTTTTTTTTCACTAGAAAAACAAAGAATATTTTAATATTATAGTTAAATCGACTTTATAACTCTACTGTATTTTTTAGCGAGCTGGGAATAAAAATAGACTTTGTTGAGGGCAACAACTATATATATATAATATCAAATCAACCTTATCATGTTTGATTTAACAATATTTCTTTACCACGAAACTTTTATTTCTAATAAACACCCGACCTTTGGACAGCCATGAAAGGTCCAAAAACTGTGCGTACGAAGCAGCCTGCAAAGTCCTTTCCAAACCCCTTCGCACTTTAGAGTTCAAAAGGACTCGCGCTGATACAGGTCTCCGGGAGCGGTCATAGAAATGGGAAATTGAATACACACACACACAATGCATATATATATATATATATATATATATATATATATATATATATACACTTTTACAGCATCGTCAAAGGTGGTCAGGCGCACCAGCCGGCACCTCTGAATTTTGTCCTTTATCTTTCACCGATATTTTTCTGCGATTTTATGCGATCCCTCACCCGCCACCGCCCCATCTGCGGTGGATCTAAATTGAGTGCAGCTCGTACGTGTATATATATATATATATATATATATATATATATATATATATATATATATATATAAGCGGGAATGCAAACAGTGTAAATTCCCACGCGCCCGGGTCATTTTCGTTTTTATGCCCGCGAATTTGTGGAATCGATCCTAATATCTTGCCGGTGCCGTACCTCCCCGCACGCCCCAGGCTTCACATTTTAGGTCACAGCGGCGGTTGAGTTTTATTGGTGGACTGGTATGCATTTCTATTTCATCGACGATCTTATGTAGCTATTCTATTTAATATTCGTTTATGTATAGAGATTATACTTACAGTCGATAATATTTTATGTACCTCAACGTGTCATAAAGTAATTGTACGCGACCTTCGATTTATCATTCCATGAGCGAATTACGTATAGTAATTTTATTGAAAATTATAATTGTGCGAGTTTCTTATAGTAACCTATGATAGCATTTCAAAATTAATAAATCCGGAACCTTGGTTGAAAAGGTATATTTTGCAATTTTTACTTTCTTACATAAAAGCGTGTAGTACAAAATCATAAATTTCATATCAAAATAAGGTTACGAACTGTTATTAAAACTATAACTTAAAATCACGATCGTAATTATCACAATATACAAAATTATTTCTATTATCATGCGATAATTGCTTCGTGAATCGCTGTTTCAGATGTGGCGTGCTTCCCTTCCAATTAACGATAATGAAGCTTACCATTGCGGGATTACTTCACTCTGAAATGCTGGCAAATTCATCGTAACCACGGTTTAAATCCAAATGTGTTTTTCTTAATTTGATGGAAGCTGTATCAATGTTTACATTATAACTATTTACATTGGGTACAAGTATACACCGCAGATGAATAAGACTGACGAGTACCATAATAAAAGCACACAAGAGAGCAATTCTAAATATTTTGACGATGTAATTATGTTAAAGAACTTTCATAAAGTTGATATTTAACTAATTCATTAATGTTATAGAATTATAATGTTTATTTGAGTGCCTTGTCGTTTATTGCGTAATCTGAAAATGAAATAAATCATTATTTCATTTATTACTGACGTTCGTTTTGAAAAACAATAATACTATACTTTTTAAACAAGCAAGGAATTTAAAAATATTATCTGTAGAAAACAAGCACATTTTCTGCCTTTTATCTATACAAACATTATTCAAATTGTCAAGTGATCTAAAGGTTAAAAATAAGCTTGAACAATACGTTAAAAGCAAAGCAATGTATTTTTAAAAAACGGGCCCAAAGAAACTTCTTAAAAACCCTCCTGCATTCGGGAAAGTCTCTCTTTATTAATTAATTTAAGGCTTATATCTCCTTCAGTTAGCCTCTGACTGTTCCCTTCCCCCATCCGCCCAGGATAGGTCCTCGCATCCGGGCTTGCAAATAAGCGGCGAGGGGGGGGAGGCTACTGCAGAAACGTTTACACAATAAACAAGTCTCCCCCGCCCCTCCCCGCGACCCTCTACCGTGCCGAAAACGACACGGGGACTTGAGCCAAGAGTTTGCTGAAGGCCTGGATGAGGCGGGGGGTGGGAGAGGGGGAGTGCGCGCACGAGCAAAATCTCCTAACGTGTCGCGCCAAGACGACAAGCGACGACGGCGCCGCCGCCGACTACGAGGAGGACGACGAGGACGACAACAACGCGGACGGGGCGCTAAAACCGCGCGTGCACTGCCGGGCGCACTGTACACCTGCCTCGTGACCTGCGGGGGGCGTTAAAGCGAGGCGCTGGCACGGCGAGTGGGGAGGGGGAGGGAGGGGTGTCTCAGCCGCGTTTCGCTTTACTGCCGCGCCATACACCGTACTCGGCAACTGTGGAGCAGGACGACCGCAACTCCTTGCGCGTGGGCAGGGGGCGAGGGGCGAGGGGCGAGGGTTGCGCGACTATTGGGTATACAAAAAGCCGCGGGAGCGCATATACGCTGGCGCCGTCGCTCGCGCCCGTAAAAGCGAGTGGCAGAGGGTTGGTCGAGGGAAGGGGGGAGGGAGGGAGAGAAAACGGAGGCGCTTGTTTACTCGCTTAGAATAGCTGCACCGTTTCCGTAGCTTCCGCGTCTCCAACCCCGCCCCGCCCCCCTTCATCCTTTCTCGACCCTCGAGTAAGATAAAGCTACTAAGTCGCTTAAATGCAAAGTGGCGCGCGGCGCCGGGGAGATGCGGACTGATCGGCCCAGCGGGCGGAAACGTTCTTCAGTTCTGCAATTAGCCAAAGAATCCAGTTTTTTGAGCCTTTGCTTCTCTTTCTGTCCCGTGGACTTTTTCTTTCACTTCACGTCAATTTCTTTTCTTCTTTATTACAGGTCGACTGATTAGAGCCCGAGCTATGCAAATGTACCGTTGGCATTTGAAAGCACTGGAAACTTCGGTTCAGAACTGTATGTGGGCACAAATAAAGCGTGAGGTTTGTTGAAGTTTCGGAGAGGGTTATGAAAATACGAAGGGTAATTTTTTTTTTTGAATTCCAATTATGTGTAATTTTTGTATTAAATTAAATGACTCTATAAAATAGTGCATAAACAAGTCGTTTGGTTTGGAAAAACATGAAATATTTATATACGTGTTTATCGTGCAACGTATACGTTTCAGTTAATTTTCAAATAACTAGTTTGCACTCATTTTCAGTATACTCTTCTTTTAGAACTCTAAGCTAATATTTACTTTAAGTCGACTACCCCCACGAATTATTTATATAGAAAAAGTGAGAAGTCTTATATATCAAATAATAAATTTTAGTTTATTAATAACTACGATGTGATAGCTAGTATAGGTCAATTTCGTAATAAAATATGTTTATTAGAACTCTGATCTTTTAATTATACCGTACGGAACCTAGAGTCCAAATAAAAGTTTGTTTACTGTTGAAGCCTAATACACATTATTCTATGTATTATGAAGCGCTCGAAAGCTATATAAAATTCTGTTATAATCTTTCCAGTATAATTATGCACTTAATGACAAAAATATGCAATTACCCTCCATTTATTATTTAGTTCCAGTTGTACTTTAATCCATGTTAATCACCATTACCGGTTGACAGGCTCTTTGGCATCTGCGACCTAACGGTATATGACACTAACGGTCTGTAGCTATACCTGATATCTGTATATTTAAAAGTAAAGCACTCCTTAAAATATATAACTTGTTTGAGCCTTCCTACTGTCTCATAAAGAATATTGTCCTTACGTTTAATAAATATAGTATAGTAATTAAGTATATTATAAATACACTTTTTTGAAATCAAATTATTACTGTCTAGGTTTTGTAACGAGGTGCTAAATCCCGTTCGTCATGTAATTCTATTGTCTACTTACTTCCAGGGCGGGAACTCGGGCTGATGATTTCAGCCCTCTCATCCCGCCGGAAAAGTACGGACTCAAAGTCCTCAGACTCGAACTGCCGGCGGGTCTGCTCTTCGGGATAGCCCCTCCGCATGCTCCTCTTCTTTGGGGGCCTTCTCCCCGCTTGGTGTTAGTGCTTCTTTTGCGGCTAGACCTCCCTGTGCCCCCTCTTCTTTGGGGGCCTCTTCCCTGGTTGGCGCTGATGACTCTTCTGGGGCTTGACCTCCCCATACCCCCTCTTCTTCCTCCTCATGCACTGGAATGTCGGCCCAACTGCGGCCGCAGAGTCCCTACGGATAACGCCACGGCGTGGGTGGCACCGCGCCTTCTTCCTCTCCTGGGCCCTGCTAGTCGAGCCACTGGGACTGGTCCTCTCGGTCACGGAGTGCCTCTTCCGGCCCCATCTCCTGGGGAGTATAACACTCCCCGCTGCTGTCACTGCTTTCACTTACGCGACGCGCCACCTCTCCTTCCTTCCATCCCCCTAGCTTCCGACATATCCTTAAGTTTATTTTACTTTATAAACTAATCTGTCGTATATTAATGTTGAAGCAGTATTGCTTTCAGGTTCAATATAGACTTATGTATTTTAATTGTAATCATGAAATTTTTCAATAAAAAAATTGTTATTTTCTACAACTTTATCATTTATTTGAAATTCGTATTCTAGCTATACCGCGAGTGAGAAATTTATATTAAAATCGACACCGAACAATATCGCCATAAAACGAGGAGGGTGGGGTACCGTATTAATATGAAGATCTATTGATTTAGTAACCGTTTGATAGGTAAATAAAAATTATACATTAAAGTAAGATCGTGACCAACGTAGGTACCCGGTCATGACGGCCTTTTTCCCACCGAAACTCCATTCCCAATAAGCTCACAGATGAATTCTACTCTAGAAGCCGTAGTAATCCTTAGTCAGAGAGCGTCCTGCGATACGATTTCTGTTAAAAAGTTTATTCCGTTAATTTATCCAAGTTCATCCGGATCCCCGTTTGCACATTGAATAGAACTAAGAAGTGAGCTTTTAACTTACCCTCCTGGGGACCTTTAATTGACCCAGCTTTTAAATATTACTTGAAAATGTTTCGTACACCTTTATCTGTCGGAAGTCATACTTTACCGAAATTCTAAACTAATGACGGTATAGAATACTCGTGATGAAGTCTAAAATAGCGTAGGAAGGTAGTGATCGAATAGGTCCCTTGGAAAACGAATTAACCACGTGACATTCTACCCAAAATATTTAAAAAATATAACTCTACAATTGATGAACTAAAGATATCAGTCTCACAACATTGATGAAGATTTAACGAGGAACGCTATGAGTACTCGTGTATACAACAGTAGTGCAAACAAGTTAACCATGAGTCGTGTAGAGAAACTTTCCAGCCAGACTATCCTCTCTCTCTCTCTCTCTCTCTCTCTCTCCTTCCATTAAATTAAAAACAAAAAGTGACCGAGGCAGAGAGACCAATCTTGGGAAACATCTAAAATAGCTCTTTTGCCCAATTCGTATGTGTACTCCCTCTTACATCTCTGTGGAGAGTTCGCGCTATCTGCGCTGATTCGTCCTGCAAAAGCAGTACGAAGGAGTGGGTTGGGTACGGAGAAACTTTGGAACGGCTCGGACGTGGCTATAGAAGAAAGCCACGCAGTGTAAGAACGATATAGAGTGAGTGAGGGACATGGAAAGAGAGAGAGAGAGAGAGAGAGAGAGAGAGAGAGAGAGAGGAGGGATAGGGCGAATCGAAGTCGGCGGGGAAACTCAAAACCCGCGCTGCGTTATGTCGTAAACTCGGATCTCAAAGCTGGGGTTCGCCGACACGATCGAACCACCACCACCGATGCCGCCGCCGCCGCTACCCGCTACTGCTACTACGGCTACTCTCGTGCTCGCTCTGGCAGAAAGTCTGTTTTTTCCCTCGAGTCCCTTCGTTCTCTCTTTCTCTATTGCTCTTCTGGATCAGATATCTGGAGCGAATAGCCTTTCAGAGAGGGGGTGGGCGGGGGTGCCACGATTGAATGCACGTTGACCGATTATTTAAGAGTACGAGCTCGAACGGCTCTTTTCAAGATTTTCGAAGGAAAAACTCAGGTGAAGAGGGAGGAGAGACTAACGACAGGAAAAAGATAAGAAGAGTCGAAATTGTCTTATATATACAGGCTCGCTTGGAGTGGGAAATTTATTAAGAATTTTCAGATGGTATCATTGTAACGCCCCCTATTGCCAAGTTATTCTATATTCGAAGCAAATTCCAAAGGGCTGAAAATCACTTGTTCGATAATATAATATAAGAATACGTGCCATAAGAGGTATAGGTTCCTTCGAATATAAAACAAAAAATATCGGGAGTTATACAATTTACAAATTGAACGAAGTCACGATCATTTATTCTATAAAGCATAATACGTTGTTATTATTATACCCGAAAAATTACGATCCGCGTAAATATGTGAATATGGACGCCAGTAATTAAGCATTATTATCGAAATAATACAGCGGAACATAAATCAAACCGAGCATTTCGCATAAAAACGCCTGACGCATTATGCGATTTGATAATATATGAGTAAAGTTTAACCGGCACGGTATTTTACATTATATGATGTTCCGCTGCATATAACACCATTAATTCCCGATATCTGCTTTATCAAGCTTGACTGCCGCGAGTTGAAAAAAAAAAATATTCGGCAACACGAAATGAAATTTATTTTCAAGTGTTAAATATATATTCTTTCCGGAAAAATGCTGGCCATACGTCGGCTTTTAAATTCTTTCAAAGTTAAGTCAGATTACGTCGCGGCGTTGATGGAGTGACCGTAGATTGGGAAACCTGTTATTGAGGAAATATATGTATATGCAGTCCCTCTATCGTCATAACTAATTGCGGTGACATGCAAAAGGAAAGCGGCACGAGAAAAGAAAGATAGCGCAAAAAAGGGAGGAAGAAGGAAAAAAGTCGCGCCCGAACGAAAGGGGGGGGGGGAAAGCCGATAGCGCTGGCGCGCGCGGCGGCACCGGCGTAAAGAAAAATGCACGCTTCCGGACGAACGTCATCAATTCCGATCTGTCGAACTCGCGCGCTCGAGCTGGATTCAAAGCGCCAAAAACAGTGGGAGTCCGCGAGGCAAAGGGGGGAGGGGAGGCGGCAGAGGAAAAAGAGACGTACATAGGAAACGAAAGGATAGGGCTCCAGCTGCAGCCGACGGAAAAGTCTCTATCGATGAGAGAGACGGGCGAGGGCGGGAGGCGAGCCGGTGGTGCGGCCACCTCCCTCCCCAACCCCTGGAAGCTCGGACAACGATGGCGGGGTAGGGGGGCAGATTCGCGCATACGCGCGTGCAGGGATCGTTGACTTACGGGTACGCCCGCGCCGGGGATGCGCGTGGTCAACCCTTTCCGGTAGGAAGAGCGAAGTCAGGGGGGAGGGCCGAGCGTTTTATCCCAAAGGGGATGCTTGTTTATTCGGACGGAATGCGCAAGCGTATTTTCGCGTACGTTCGTGGCCGCCCGAGGGATTGCGCGAGGTCGCGGGCGCGCGCGCCCGCACGGATATCTGGGAATGGGATTTGGGAAGCCGGGAGAAGAATTATCCTCGGAGCGCTCGGGTTTTGGAATAATGCGCGCGCGGCCGTTTCTTCTTTCATTCTTCATCTGCACGGATTTGGCGAAAGTTCGATCGAACTTTGGGTGCGTTTTGGACAATGTTTGATTTGAGAAACTTTTCATGTGGCGAAACTTTAAAATTGGATTTTATGAAATTCTGCTTTTTTCGTTAGCGATTGCATGTATGATTTCGGGAACGTCTCTTTTTTGCTCAGATATTGTATGGATAATATACTAATAGTTTCGGACGATCAATCATCTTAGTAAAGTATTTGTTCATTTATATATACTATGTATATATATATATATATATATATATATATATATATATATATATATATATATATATACACGAATTTGGTAGTTTTTTCTACTGCAACGTAGACAAATAACGAGCTTAGTTTCCGACACTGCCAAATCTGAGTGACAATGTTTGTAAAGTGCCTTCGAAAAATCTAACTTGATGCGAATCGATCTCGGACAATCGAGCAGCGTCGATTCGAGAAGCAAAGTCCATCATTTACCATCGTAAATAAAAGCTTGCTTTAATCAACTCCAAAAACGACAGGCCTACATTTATACGGGTCTATATATATATATATATATATATATATATATATATATATATATATATATATATATATAATAACTATTTACATGAATACAGATTTTTTATTTTCTTATTAAAAGAAGATAGAATTTCTATATAAAACAATGTTATAAATAAAGGTTATTTTTTAGAACAAAGCAACTGGTTGTAATTTTTTTTAATAATTATTCATTTAATATCGTTGCAACATTTCAAGTTTGAAACAATCATATTCCCATATTTCCACATTAAGTTTTTACACCTGCAAACACAATCAAAAGTTTTTCTCACTACTTTAAGATAAAACTAATATTTAAATATAAACTTGTTTTAAAATTTGTTTATGATCTTGAATTCCATTTTTTTATAATAAATTACTTAACTGAAATATATCGTGTTTGATTAATCTCTACTTTCGTAAAATTTTATTTCTACCATCGTTATGAATTTACTTGTTTGAAAACATTTAAGTATTATTATTATAATCCATATCTCTACAAATACGAAAGTAATAATTCTGCAATTAAACTAAGCATAAATTTCATCAGGATCTTATTCTAGTGAATTTAACCCGTCAACTTAAATTGTCTGAATGCACTTAACAAACGCAAACAAACCCGACCAGTGCCAAAAAAATCGGGCGCTCGATAAAAATCTCCGGCAAACCCGGAGAGCGCCCACCCCCTCCCCCACACACTCTGACAAACTCGCGGGACTCTCCAGCCAGTCCGACGTCTGAGAGCCTTGTAAAAAGAGAGAGAGAGAGACAGAGAGAGAAAGGGTCAATAAAAGAGCGCGGCGGAGGGGAGCATTACCGAAGCAGGAAGTTAAAAAACCCCCCGACCGCCCCTGTTCTTTACCTAGAGCGATCGATGCGTTTCCCCTTTAACGGAAGCGCGGAGCCGACGCTCCCTTCCCCTTACCCCAACGACCCCGCCGAAAGTCAAAAGCCGCACGGGCATTGAACAATTCGTCCCCGACACCGCGTCGCTGCAGCCGCCGCCACCGACGCCACCGGCGCGGGCGTATATAAACTTCGCTGGAGGGGGGGGGGCGGGAAAGCTCGCCTGAAAGTGAAGTCATAATGCCGCGGTTAATCCTATCCTGGGCGGGGGCAGGGTAGGGAGGGGGGGGCAAGTGTGAAGAGGAGGTGGAACGTCCCTGTAGGAATAATGTAGCCGGGACGATTTACGCAAACAGCGTCCAAATAAACGCTGACTTACATCTACCGGCCCCTCCCCCGCCGGTCTACCTGCTGCGCGTGACAAGCGAACAGTGGCGCTGGAATACGGCATCTGACGCGTTAACTGTTGCTTTAACGAGCCTCAGTGCTTATTAGGTTTTTTTTTTGTTTTTTTTTTTTGTGTTTTTTTTTTTTTTTCGTTTACGTAGGATGAGGAGAACGACTGTGGGGATAAAGAGGACGTTGAGCCGAAAATTCGTCGAGGACTTTGGAGGATTATGAAATTACGAGGATTACTACAGTCGTATCTTTATTATTACTGTGAGGTAAACGGAACGTAATTAATCTAGGCGTATTTTTAACTTTCACTATTTTTTTTTTTTTTTTTGGAATATCTATAGATTTATTTACATAACAAATGGACCATGAATCCTTTGCAAAAGATTTGTAACAAATATCGGGATAACAACAATTGTCTTAAAAGTAAATCATTTACTCTTATAAATCGTAATGATAAAATCTTCTCATCTCAGTCTTAACTGAATTACAAGATCTTGTATAGTATGGTAATACACGACATAATCTGCGGAGACTGTTAAGGATTGTTTAATGATTTCGGAATTATTATATCTCTGTACTCTCACGGAATTTCCGATGTTTATGAAAATATTTAATATCTGCCGACTGGTAACCTTGCTCAAAACTTTACAAACGAATAAATGATCGACGAAATGTATTGGAGTGGCAGTTTCGAACGATATTTAATGCATGATCTTGTACTGTATGGATCACATCCTTCTAAAATTTGGTTTAGCCAATTACCAAATTCTTTATTTAATCGAAGATTGTTAAAACGAATTTCAACTTTTCTATAAAATAATAACAGCTTATTTATTTCAATGTAATGTGAGGGAAAACTCCAATATATTACATCATTACATTCTATAAATTTTTTTACAACTATGATATAAAGGTCCACAGTCAATGATCGATTGTTTTATGAAAAGTAATAAAAATAACTATAAAGCCAGATTTAAAGAACGTCATATAATATACGACAAAGGTTTTTGGATTTATTAGCAAGTAAAAATTTTTTAAAGTATAGTAAAAAATTTACCGCAGGCTCCTTGCAGAAATAGTTATTTATATTGGAGGCTAAAGCAAGCAATAGAGCGCCTATAAATTGAACTTAAAAATAAAATGCAGTAGATGGACAAAATTTCAATTTTATAGGATCCATATACGTCTCCTCTTTGACTTTTTGCCAAATTGCGTAGTCCAGCTTTAATCTATTATTCGGCGACATCTTAAAGGGCCATACTTACGATAATTGAATATATTAATAGTATTTTTTTAATGTTACTATCTTGAAAATTTTTTAAATTTGGCTTTAATACATGGCGATAATAACAGCCTAAGCTAAAATTAAATATATAAATCGGATACGCAGATTGTTATAGACGATAATCAATCTGTATTTCTCAATTTTTACCGAAAGATTTAGGATCGAAGCATTCTAACAAGCAATGACATCTGGAAAATTTATCGATTAAAATTATTTTTAAATTATGAAACGAAATAAGATTATTGATAATCTACTTTATGTACTGATAGTATAGCAATATGGAATGGGAACTTAATAAGTTCGGCGGTCAATTGGCAAATTACTAATATCTCGTTAAGTGGAGTCGGACACATCTGACACCGGGCGGCTTCACGCAGATTTTACCTTGAAAGTACAAAAAGATTTGTGGCTTATCATATATAATTACAAAGTCAATTCATTCATTTTCATTTTATTAATTTTTTCTTCTTCAGTTGGAAATTTTATAATTCAGTTATAAACAATCATTTGTTTTAAAAACCTATAACAAATTTATCTCGCAATTTTCTGCATATCGAACAAAAACATTTGTCACTATATCGCATGAATGATCCTTCTTTTTCTATTAGAATTAAGTGATAGGATTAAATATTTAAATAAATAAGACTTTATTTACTTTGAGATACTTGTAAAAATGGATTAATATATCTGGGATTTTCAAGCAACCAGTAAATTACAAAATCTCTTTATTTTATTATCCGTAAATAAACGAAACGGCAAATAATGTAAACTCTCTATTATTATATATACATCATATGCATATAAGTATGTCAATTTTCATGATTTTCTTGAAATAATTTTTAAATATTAAGTTATCTGTTATATAATTATCCTGCATCCAACAGAGAGAGAAGAGGTATACTAATTAGACAATATCCAACGAGTATCTTATATTTTTATAATTACCTATATTATTTTTCATAATATTAAGTATAATATAAAATGCAGGAATATTTAATGCAATAAAACAAATTATAATTAAATATTTTTATTAAGTCTTCTAATAATCTTAATTTTAATAAACCTCTAACGCATGCTTTTCAATATAAAGAATAACACGAGTCATCGAGGTAATGGTATCTCTCAAGAGGAACGGCTCCTTTATCAATCGAGTTTCGAAATTTTTGGAAACGACGAAATCCAAATAGCTACGTTTCAATTACGAAGCTTGCGCTCTATTCGTCCTAACTAAAAAATGGCAATACTACTTACTGTACGGAGCGAGCTCACGCGCGCGCGCGTATCGCGCTTCTCGCCAGTGGCTCAATCGCGGCGAGTACAATTTTCTGTAGCAATAGCCGGTGAAAAGCAACTGGGGGCGGCAGGAGGGGGGGGGGCAGGTAGCATCTCTTCTGGCTCGCTGCCAGCGAGGCGAGCCCCAGCGCGCGCGGCCGTAAGGAACCGGTCCCTTTTAATCCGACCCGAGAAGGGCTCCGGACCAAAATGCGCAGCCACGCTTGGCAGGGGGGGGGGGAATTGCCACCCCCGTTATCCCTCGTCTAGGCCACCGATGTTAACGCTGACGCGTGTATACATGATTTTTTGCGAAGATTTCTTTTACTAACTTTTTCTTTCTCATCTTTTTGGCGAACTTATTTTCCACCGGCCGGAGGAATGTTTTTTTTTTTTTTTTAATACGTAGTTAGAGGAAAATCATTTCGTGCCAACTGTAACGTAAATCCGCGAATCCGAACCAGGATTTATAGTAGATAATGCATTCGACAGGTAAGGAGCTTCGTCATATTTACAACTAAAAAATATTTCGATAAAAATATAAATATAGAATTATGTTTATAAATCGAATATAGTTTATTAAGTATTTAAATGTAAATGTGAGATTTTATTATAGTGATTTGAAATTAAGAAATGATGAATAAACTATAACTATAATTTTTAATGATGCTTGATAGCTTCCTTGAAGATAAAAATGCCAGTGCTTCATTTTAGTTTTATTAAAATGATTGCATATATTCAATAGCTCCGCAATAAATAAATTCAGTGCCCAGATATAGAAAAAATGGTAGCTCAAAATGTAATCTTGATTATAATAAAATCTCAAAGTAATCTTGCTTCAATATAGATTGGATAGTGCGCCGCGATAAGAAATTAAGTGGACTTTGCATTAAACATATTAGAAAGAAATATATACATTTTTACAGATTCACCTAGTGCATTAAAAAATTTAAATAATGCTAATTTTAAGATGAAAACCAATTCGTGTATATTAGAAATGAGAACTACCCGTGCAGAAATATACTCGGCATATTTCTGGCTAGATCCTAGTCAGTATTACTGATGATTTCCTCATGTAGGTAAATCTCGCCAGATCCGAGTTAGATTTCCCTTTGATCATCTAATAATCATCTTATATTAATTATTACTTTCTCGACTTTATTCAGATTTCCTTATCTTTTATTGATTCTTGAAAGAAATACGTGTTTTGTATAGTCAAAATTTTACAAGCAGAAAACTTAAGGAAATGATTAGTATTTCTATCTTGGTTTTAGTTAGATTTCCTTGACTTCTCCCTATTTTGGAAAAACTCACGTTTTTCTAGGCGGAATCTGCATAGTAAGAGAAGTAAGGAAATGGTTAGGCTTTCTATTTTGATTCTAGTTAGATTTCCTCAACTTTTTCTAATATTGGAAAGAACGATGTTTTTTGTAGTCAAGGCCTTATGTGTACAGAAATATATATATATATATATATATATATATATATATATATATATATATATATATACATACATACCCGCAGACCTTTCCAACATGGGAAAGAATTTAAAAAATTGATTTACTATGTATGTATTATCTTGTCTTTATAAAATATTATTATATGGTCTTAAGTGCTGTACGGTCATATGCAAAATATAGTATAGTAATCGCATATTGCGTTTTAGCATAGTGAATAATGCGTTAGCTTGCGAATCGTAGGATCGTGGGTCGATACTCAGCGGAGGTCGGAATTTTTTTCATTGAGATAAAAATTAATATGTAGTTCAACAGAGGGCTTCTTACATTAAAATTTACAATAATTTAGTGTCATCTCAAAACTATATTAATAATTATTAATTATTAACTTGTAAATGGTAATCGTAATAGTCCATATCGAAATAATTTATGAAGTTCTAATTAATGGTATGCCGTCACTAACTAAATACGGTAAATATATTTTTTATTTTAAATAAAATAAATATTAACGTATTCAAAAATTATTGACGTTAATCGAGGAAACAAAATTAGAATAATTTATTATTGGCTTAATTTCTAGATTTTCTGACTAGATTTTGTCTAGTTTCTAACTTGTTATACCTACCAAAATCTAAGCTTGTTCTCTATATAAAATGATATTAAAAATGGAACAAATCGGAACTAGAATCAGACTAGATTTCCCTTCTGGATCCGAACATTTAATAACGAAAACTTACCCGATACTAGTTAGATTCGAGAATGAATTTCAACACGGGTAGATATTCTCTGTATACTAATAAACAGTGAAATATAGTCAGCTCACAAGTTTTTGAATACCAACGCATATTCTAATCAGGGGAATGAGACAGCTGATATGTTAGCAAAACCAGCAGCAAAAAATGAGCCAATTGCTCCTGTAAAATTTCCGTACACTGATTTAAAATTAAAAAATGTAAAAAGGAATATTTGAACGTGAAAGCTTCAGAAAATACTTTTAAAACGCTACAGAAAAGGTTGGAAGGAAGGCTATGAAATGTTTTACTAAATATGCAACAGATTAGCAGAGCCATTGATTTTTTTAAAGCAGTACTAAAGACCATAATAATCTAGCGTATTCACCTACACGTATCAATGTAATATAAAATACTAATTGTCAATGGGGAGAAAAGAAAACGCCATTTAAATCATATCTTTCCGCAGTATGTAATTGACGATCGACAACGAATATTGTTATTAAGAAAATTATATAAATTAAAATTTGCGCTTCCTCTATCTATCGAACGAATTCACATCAACGAATATTATCCGCAAAATATGATACGGTTTGTTAAAAAATTCTTATATTAAATTATCACTGTAAACCATAATTAAAAAACTCACAATCACATCCAGAACTTCATTGTTACAGAATAATCTCTCATGATTCACTGCGTAAATAAAAAAATATATATGAAATAGATTGGATTAACCAATAAATAAATAAAATTAATAATTGTCCGATTAGTCGTAATCGGAAAGCCACATGTCGTTTACAAGCAGGTAGTTTATTGCGGCAATGCCGATATTTCTATATTCGATAAAGGTCTTTATCAAGCTTCAGATTATATTACTTTGACAAGCATGTACAGATATAAAAGATACTCCTCTAACTAATAAGGTAATATAAATATAAAATTTGTACCTAGCTTAGAAATAACTAGAAATATTAAATTGTTTATTAAAATAAAGTTAATTGGTATAGAGTCAGCAAAAGCAAAATGAACTAACCGCGCTTCAGAAAGAAAACTTTGTAAAAATTTCAACATAATAAAAAAATTTTTTTAAATTATTTTGTCTGATTCGTACTTTTTGCTTTCTAATTTTGTTTGTTTTCAATAATTACATTTATTCCAACAAGTAATTCATCACATTTATTTTATTATTAACATTAATTTGCCATTTCTATGATAAATAAAATTTATCATTTTATATGTTCGTCTATTAGTTACAGCGTCTTTTATGATCATACTTGGCATTGTTCTATAAACCATTAGTCGGCAAAAAACATTTAATTTTTAATTTTTATCGCGTTAATTGCCGTCAATAGTCAAATAAGGCTGTACAAGGCAAGATGCTTAAAATTATTTATTACAATGATAAAAGAACCAATGAACAGAAAATATTAAATGGCCGACGTTACATTTACTTACAACAATATCTTTTTAGCCGATCAGTGAACTAAGAGGACTATAAATTTCGAAAAGAAGATCGTGATCGATGTACAGATTAATCACGTAAACAGTCGGACGTACGAGCGATAAGCGCACGTGCCCGCGTTTCAATCAAAATTTCCCACGTCTCGCCACCCCAAACGTCAGTCGACGTCAATCCCATTCCCTACAGCCATGTGAAGCTTCGGCGTCCGGCGAAACCCTATCGGCGCGCCAGCTTCGAAATGTCGATTCGATGATCGCGCCGCGAAATCGAGCTCATAACTACAAAGCGAGTAATTTTTTTCGCCGGAAAGATGCGACAGTCATCGCTAAATAATCGACTTTAAGGACTACAGAGCTCGCGTTCATATATATGTATATATATATATATATATATATATATATATATATATATATATATATACATACATCTCTCAATATCTCATTATATATATATATATATATATATATATATATATATATATACTGATGCTGAGTCAGCGAAATGCGAAATTTTACATTTCTGAGCGGTCGCGGTTGGTCGCCTTATCGTATACTCAACTATAATATATATGTTTACGTTTATTCCGCGTCAGCGAATGGAAATTGTCGATGGATATTTTTTTCTCCCGCCCTTCAATCGACCTCTACTCCCCCCTCCCATCACATTTAAAGAGAATTGTTAATTTCGACACTAGCGCTGACAGAGGGCGCGGCTAGAAACCCTTTCCGAAGGATTCGCGTTTTTTTCGGAAATCGTCGGCCTCTGTGGAATTGGTTTTGCTCTGTGATAAATCACATTTTCTATACTCGATTTTTCACAGAAAATTTATCAATACTCTCCGATACATGCGAGAAACAAATATGTAATAATAATTGCGGCACAATGATGGGATATATATTCTGTGAGAAGGGCGAGAAATATCGAATTCTACATTGAATAATAATAACGCATTATGAAAATAATGCTTGATATTTAGGTCAACGTGCCTGTATGTATAAAGCGCGGCAACAGTAATAAATTTATCCTGTACGAGGGTAATCCCCCCCCCCACTCTCCGTCACAAAAATCACCTCCCGTACGCTTTATCGCGCACTGCTCTGAATATCCGAGCCTCGGTTAATCGATCCCCCACCTGTTCGCGCTCTCGCCGCCGTAAAAGAGAAAAAGGTCGAAACGCGAGGTTCAGTGGCCCGTTTCGCGTTCTGTATCTTCTTTCACTCTCTATTTTTTTTTTTTTCGACGCCCGCCACCCGACGCCCCCTCTTCCCCCGATCGTGGCGGAAGAGATGCGCGAAACCTTCTTATTCGCTCGCCGGCCGGAGTATAAAATATTGAGAAACGGATATAGCGCCGACAGCCGGCAGCGGCGTCGGGAAATTGCCGAGTGGTGCGAGCTGCCGATACGGGGGCAACAACGAGCGGATGGGCGAAAGGGGCGGGGGTGAGCGATTCGCCGCGATTTATGTTCTCGGTTGACTGAGGCTTTCCGTAATGCGTGTATATATATATATATATATATATATATATATATATATATATATATATATATATATATATACAGAAGCATATACAGGTGCGATTCGTTATTTTCAAATTCGCGTTCGAACCGCGAAATTATTTTACGGCTGAGCATACCAATGAGACATATGTGCGCATGCGCATATCTAGTAGATTGAGATTTAATAGATTTAATAGATTGAAATTTAATAAATACAAAATGAAAAAAAATGTATGCGAGCTGTTTTCTATTCTAATAATTTAATATCTCTGACATTTATTGCAAAATGTTACTATTGTTTCCATAAATTATTTTTGAATTAATAAAAAACAAAAACTATTGAATATTTTATCGACTTGGTTATCTATAGTAAAAACATGAAACCTTTCTAGATACGCTAATGTTAATCATGGAAGTTAAATTATGAAAGTAAATAACAAATTCTAAGTAACACCTTCTACACCATTGTGAGCAAATAAAATTCCATTGATGTTTAATCGAATTCTGTACTACTTAGGAAGGAATGAAACAAAGAACGCTTTAAACTGTATAAGATGCTGGTTGTCCACTGGTCCGCATTATATATGAAATTTCAACTAGAATGTAATTAAAAAATCGAGAGAAACTATTGCATCGTGCGTTTCGTCTTAAGGCACCTTTTGTGCTGGTCAGTCAAGTTACTGATGGTCTAATTTGATTGTATCTTAAAACAACGTTGTATTTTTAATTTTGGGCTAGTTTTCATTGATCCCTTCACCATTACTTCAGAAAAAAAGAAACGTTTTTATCTTAAAACAATAATTATAACAATATTTCTATTATTTTTATAAACATTAATTAATAAACTTTGTTAATAAAAAACATTATTAATTAAAAACATTAATTAATAAACTTTATTACAATATTATAATACCACTATACTATATTCAATTTTAATACACTGTCTGTATTACACGAATCTACGATTTTCAAATAAATAATAACGAAATTTATAATGAACGCTTTACTTGAAATAATCGATTATGATGAAATCATAAAAATTAATTGTCTAGATTTAAATTAATTATACAAATGATAAAAATTATTAAGAAAATCGATTGCTAAATTCATCGTATACATGACGAAATTATAATTTTTTTAAACTTATGTTTAAAAGAATTTGATAAAATCATACATTAATTTCTAATATTTAAATATAATTTAATTATTATAAATAATTAATATAAATAAAAATTTAATAATTCTTATAAATTAAATATAATTCTCAGTTTTCCTGTCACGGCACGTATTTAAATCTAAAATTTTCGGAATTTTCCAATTTATCTAGTCTTTACAGACTTTAAATTTGAGGATATACTCGTGAAATATATAGTCTTTTGCGAGACCAATAAGAACTAAGTGTATAGTTGATTAATTTATGAATTAATTTTATTATGCTTTCCCCTCTCTCATATAATAGTTATAAATTTTTCCTTTTTTATATTTTTTATTTATTTTTATGTTATATTTTAGTTTCACGATATTATATTGAATTTATAAATTATAATTATTATCAAATAAACAAATGTTTTTAAGCCATTAGTAGCATTGTGACTTTTTGTAATATTATAAAAAATATATAAAGATAACATTTATTTTAATTCGTTAAAGAAGGTAAATAAAACATATAATTATCAAATAAAAAAAAAATTTCCCCTCTCTTCGGGAATGAATCGAACAAGGAAAAATCATTCACAAGACAAAACCACTTTCCATTACAATATTACTTCCAACTACTTCCCCTCGAACCAAAAAGACACGTACTCACCCTCGCGGGAAAGCGCGCGCACCTTCATACCCAAACATATATTCATACACAAACATAGACTACCCCGAACCGGCTCGACGACTCATCGGTATAACTTTTTCTTTACTCCCTGGGTTGCACGCTCGCTCGTTTTTTTTTTTTTTTTTTTTTTTTTTGCTCTCGGCTTTTAATTGCGGTGCATTCAGGCAAAGCAAGATCTGAGAGGGCGACAGGGCTAGGTGCCGGAATAGCAGAAGTAGTGGAAGGGAAAGAGAGATATCGCCCGCTCCCATACTCTCTGCACTGAAAACTCGAGCCTCCAATTTCCCCTCTCGCTTCTATCTCTATTGTTTCTCTTCGCGATGGAAAGGTTGGGGCGGGGGAAGAGACGAGGCTCGCCGTTCGTTCCTAACGAGTTGGCAACGTTATCGGTCCCCGAACAGAGAAAATCGACTCCTCTATTCCCATTTCGTATCTCGCTCTCTCTCTCTCTCTCTCTCTCTCTCTCTCTCTCTCCCCATATGTATCTGTCTCTGTTTCAAAGTCCCTCCCACCGCCGCGGCCCTCTCTCGCTTACTCTCGCAGGGGCTTCGGGAGCGTGTCTACTCGGACGTTAACGCCGATAGCCGCGTACGGGACGAGGAGGGCTGTGCGCTTCTCCACCCCCCTACCCAACGGCTCGGCGCGACTTCTCAATTTCCGCGCCGAGTGTCCTTGCGGAATTCGAGCCCGATCGCCGTCCGCTCCTGCTGCCCGTTACGTTACCGGCAATTTTGTCCGCGTCCGCGGTTGCGACCATCTCTCGCCCATTTTCGCGAGCGCTTCGAATATTTTTGTTACTTTCTACCCATCTGGAATGGGAGAGAAATTTGGGAATGATGCGACGGGCAATTGTTTTTATCTTATACGAATCGGGCAATTGGATTGTCTTGAATATTTGGCTGTTATTCCCCGGTACTTCTTCCGAGACTGGAGCATAGCCGAATTTTCGATTTTTGTGTAAATAGATGAAAGAAAATATAGACAAAAATGAAACAGTTAGTCATAAAGGTATGGTAAATGAAATTGCTTTAATTGAAAAGGCCCATCTCAATATAGTCGATGTGCAACTATTAAAACTTATTAATGTCTTGCAGTTATCAAGGAAAGAATATTCTATGACACGAAGACATGTAATAGATATGAATTTGTCTTGTAATTACCCTCATCGTTATTTAAACAAATACAAGAGCTAAAACAACAATCACTAGTATGATATCAAATTCTTTAGAAGACGCATTCGTTACAATCGGGTCACTCGTATTTACGATTGGCTTAATCGCGTCGAAAATTGTTCGTCCGTGAAAAATATGCGATGTAAATCTGACATAAAGTCTAATTCGACAGAAGGCCAGTAACTCCTTTCGCCCTGATCGTTTCTCGTAGAAAAAGTAATACGCAAGTTGCATAGAATATTAAAAATCTGTGACGAAAGTAATGGGAAAGCCGACTATTTACTTCACGCACAATTTTTAGATTATCTAATATCGATAAAAAATGTATTTCGTGGCCTGAAATGTCCAAACTATGTATAAAAAAGTTAATTTTATTAGTTTTTAATTCTTAATCTGGTACGTTTAATTAGTAAAATTTATTTCTGCCATTTCATGAAGAATCTAAAGATTCAAACAGACTCCGTTTTACATTAAAGATTTATATTCTAAAATAAATCAAAGTACTCCATATTATATAATATACTCATTTATATTTGGACCTCTTTAAAATTAATTTTTCTAGACGTTTTTATTGACATTGCTTTAATTAACTGTTTGAATTTCCTTTACTGCATATGATTTTTCTAAAAATTAACTTAGAAATAATATCATAATATTAATAATTTAAATATGATAAAAGCGTTTATTGAAAGTATATACTATACTATGCAGATAAATTAATTTCTACTTATAAATATGTCGATAAAATGTAATTAATATACATTTGTAACACACTATACGTGCAATAGGTTTCACTTGCATGATGCTGGGAAGATACGTGAATATCAACACACGAATAGATATCGATGGAAGCCTCATCCACAATAAAATTTACCATAATAATCCCAGATCTATTCGATACCCCGATACTCTAATTGCATTAATCCCCTTCTTGTTTGAACCCAGCGTAGATCACTAATTCTACACTGCGAATATGCAGTGACTCTTTGCACCCTCCCCTCATCTATGATATTATAATATATCTATTTATCTAGCGTTGGCCAATCAAAATCAGACATCCGTTGATCACGCCTGTACCGAATAATATTGAATATTGAATAATGAGTATTGAGCTAAGTAAATTTGATCAATTTTTAGTATCGAATTAGATTTTAATCAACTAGTAAAAAATCAATACCTCATCATTACGATAGTGTATTTTGTTTTATAATAAAGTTTTTATTAAAACTCTTATCTTTTGTTCTTTGATAAAAAGGAAGAAATAGCAAATTTGTCTATAATAAGGAAATTGATTTTTTGCTACTTAGGTACAAAACGATATTTACCTAAATATGCTTTGAGCAATGTTTTATAAAATTAGTGAAAAAGAAAGAAATAGTTAAAAAAATGAAATATTTTATTGCTCGTGAAGAATTTTGCATCAACGTTTAAAATCGTACATTCAGTGTTTCAAAATGAAATTAACGTCCAGAAGTATTGAATCAAATAAGTAAAAAAATCATTAACGGTAATAATGCATCGCTTTATCACGTCAGCATGAGATCAATAACATTACTAAAGATATTTATTTAGATATCATCACCGTCCAAAACATCTTTCTCCTCCTCGAGTCAAGCAAAAGCTATTCCTATAGCGCCGAAATTCGATATTCACTCATACATGTTTCCAGCCAGAGGCGCAAAACCCAAGATAAACACCTCTTCCTTGCCCATCCTCGCGCCCGCCCCCCTCCCAACCCACTTCGAATTCTTGAATAGCCTCGAGGACTCTCGGGCTCTCTTAAAATCCCCCCCCCCCGCAAAAAGCCCCTCGCCATGGCAGCGCGGGGTGCAAAATCGCCGAGGCGTCCCACTGACGGATTCAGTCGGAAGCCGGACGAAGTCGAGAGCCGAGAGCGCGCGAACTCGACGAGAGCCCGGCGAGCGCGAAAGAGGAAGTTGTTCTTGGGCGCTCTATCCTATCCCCCACCCCCACCTCCCGCGACCGCTTCACCCATCTCCCTGACCCCCTCGCCGACTCGGGGAAGAGGAAGGCGCGCGAACGGGCGAGCGAGCCCGGGACGAAAGTTCCTCAGTCCCCGGGGTAGCTAACCGCCGGGGCCATTGTTGTCCCTCGCGCGTGTGCCCGCGTGATGGATGAAAGCCGCGAAAAAGAACTCGAGCGCCGAGGCGCGTGGGGGGGGGGGGCGCTAGCGGTTTACTTCCGCATTGCCCGAGTTTAAGACGCGTCGCGGTATACGACCTATCGTTATCTTAAACGAGCCGACGAGCTCAGACGAGCGAGAATTTCGCCAAATTAATAATAATAGGACTCCGCGTTATGAGTTAAAAATTCTCCATTGAAGCGATGGACAATGGCTTTCGGGATTTCGCGAACGATGTCAGACACGATTCGCATATATTCCTCGAAGCTAATCTCCGAAGAATTAATTCTCTATAATAGGTCCCTTGAGACGCGACTTTATATTGGATAATAAGAGAAAGATACAGAGGACGATATATCGTGGAAATACAGGGTGGATGCAGCAAGGTTTGTACGACGCTATTTTTTTTTTTTTTTTTAATCGAGAACTCTTGTACTGAACTCGTGTAATGAAGGATTACTTTCGCAATAAATGCGTAAAACACGAATCAAACGTTCGCTGACCTTAAACATTCGCTGTAATTAAAGGAAATGATTTCACTTTCCAGATGCATACGTGGCTGTCTAGAGTATGTACGTACAGGGCCTATTAATTATAATTTTCATAAACGTGTTTAAAGTATAAAGTTCTGCATTCCGTAATCACTTTGTACATAGTAATGAAAATTCAACATGAATAATTTATTCTCTACGTTTCCAACTCCTTCAGTCTTTCAACACTAACGTAATAAATACAAATACTCTCCTTTGTAATCTCATAATTACGAATTTGAAAATTTCATTTTTAATTCAATTGAATATCAAAACTTTTTTTTTTAATCTATTCTTTTCGATATTCAAATTTCAATAAATAATTCTGCTTTCTATTACGATTACTTTTTTTATTTGATTATTTTTTTATCGTTCCTTTCAAAACGATATTAGAAATGTTGTGTCGAACCAGTAATTCCAACCCTCCACACACTGAATCCCGCATTATACAGTCTTGCGAACTCGAGGCACAATTGTTTAAAAAATATTAAGAATAGAACTAGTGTGTAACATTTTGACTTGTGCATTATTGTTCAGATAAACAACTTAGCTTTACACCCTTGTTGTATAAATTTCCATTTCAGAACATCATTTTCGCATCGTGTTCAGATTTTGTATTTTATACCTTAAATTTTATTTAGATACAAATTTAGATTAAAAGTAATACTCTATCATACAATTATTTAAAATCTGGTAATATTCTTTAACTCTTTACACTTTACTCTTTAGTGTAAAATTACTTTACACTAAAATTTAAAATAAGGCAAGTATTGTGTATTGGAAATTCTAATCATTTAAAAGCTGTTCTCTATAATGTATTGTATTAATATAAATGACATTTTTTTCTATTTTGACTTCACAGTAACACGAATATTGTTCATTCTTAAAAGAAAAACTTATAGCCTAAGATAGAAATAAAATGACATTTCAGGATTACATTCAATTGTTGTAATTTAAACAAAAGAACGTATTGAAATCAATTTTTACATAGTCAAGTATATGTAAGTTTCGAAATTATTATTTATTATTATTCAATAAAAAATTTACTTATTAAAAGTGTGCCTATGCACTTACTTATTCATCAAGTAACAATATAGTACTATGAAAATATAATTGAAAAATTATTTTGACAGGTACATGCGGGCCCGGCTTTGAAAAGTTTTTTGGTATACAAGGGAATTATCGATACTAAATTATTTCATGATTTTTATTTCCAAAATACCTACCCATATAAAATTATACTGGGGACCTGTTCACTCTGTGAAATCATTCGACTCTTTTACACGATTCATTTGTAAACCGTTTAAAATCACTCTATATGAATTTATATACTTTATGATATAATCTTTGAAAATGAATTTTAAAAAAATGTTTGTAGTTAAAATCGTAAATGTAGAAACAATTAAATTCTTAAAGAAGTGTAACGTGCCCGCACCAATCTAAAAACGATTGGGAAATATGTTATTGTGTTCTGTATTCATTCATCTACGAAATCCATTTTTAAAAAAAACGATGTCTCTATTTGATCAAAAGTTATTAAATGTTACCGCGTTAAAGTTATGCAGCATAACGATCCGGGATCCGCGCTATAGAATTGAGAATTCACAAAGTCTTTTAATCATCCTATTCAGAAGCCTAATCAATACACAGATCCAAGCGTCTGAGAAATGTTAACGCTTATCCAGCTTGCTGCGTTCTTACATATTTAATAACTGCAGATCCAAAATAGAACATGTTTCTGAAATAGAGTTTTGAGATAACCGAATGAAAAACACGTGCGATACTCGAAAGATTAAATATCCATAAATTTTTTTTAACTGACAAAACCAATCATTCATAAAGTTAATTTGTCTACTAGTGCGCGAATCGGCAGTGCAACAGCGTGGGCCACGCGCTACAAAACTTACATAGTCTGCAAATATTTGATGACTTCTTATCTAATAGTCACATCATTTTTAAAAGTAGATTTTGTAAATGAGAATATCAGATTAAAATAGTTTTTTCAAAATCGATTTCAGTTGAGAGACGGGAATGTTACTACTATTTCAACAATTAAATTATGAATGTTTAAAAATTTTAGCAATGCATATTTTTTTTTAATTCCCTGCCAAATTAGATTACAAAGTAAATTGTAACGTCTAACTGAATAAGTTCGAAATAGATGCGATCAATATGCTCTGAGTAAATCCATTTAAAGTATGAGATTTTAGAGTAAATCTACGAAAATTTTAAATATTCATATTATATTTGCGAAAAAAAATTTTTTTAAATAATTTAAAAAATATATTAATGTATATATATATATATATATATATATATATATATATATATATATATATAGTACGGTCGTATAAAGGCTATAGTACCCATACTTGCCTTCGGAGCGCGACCTCGCACTTTGATATAAAAATATACTTAAAGGCTCAATCCCGATCAAGTATCAATGAAAATATTCTTCCGTTAATAATATTATACAATGTAAATTAAACAATATAAAAATGAAATTTTGAAAGTTATATCACCACAAAACTATCATATCTTATACGAAATACTCTAATTCGCATAAAGAAAATTCTGTCTGGAAACAACCACATACTTTCACCACTAAGTTTTCGCCCTGCTCCATTAAAGCATAATATTTCCATTAATACTTGGTTCAGATTGAAACTCTTAATTATACTTCAATTTTAAAATAATTTATCTAAACTTTTGTACTATTACTATTCCATTTCGTTTAATTCATGAAATTAACAGCCATTAGTTATGCATACACTATTTATATATTCATATACTTACTTTGTTGAATGGGTTGATATATATATATATATATATATATATATATATATATATATATACCCTGGCAGAAATGCATTCTATTTTTAAGGTATAAACAAGGAATTTTCAAATGAAGATACCTAGTAAACAGGGTATCTTTGTTCGGTAGTAAATAGGAAAACATATAACGTTTTTTACGGTCATTCCGGTCGATTTATAGTTACATTTTTTCAAGTTATTTTTTCGGTATTTAAGGCCTATAATAGTTAGTTTCGTATCAATGTATTTTGGTTATGACAATAATTTATCTTAAAACAAGGTTAAGCGAGGTATAACATCTAACCTAGCTAAACAATTGATAACGTTATTATGCTTTCTTATATAAACTTATTGACTTTAATCATTATTTTAATTAATTAATTATAAATGTTTATCAAGTTCGTTTCGAAAATTTTGAAGTAACTTATAAGTACACGCTGGTTTTATATACCTTATATACATCTAAATAAATATACAACGCTTTGACAATAGCTTACAGATTCGTATACGATATATGTTATTCTTATGTGAAGTTATAATCGGGCGTATATACTAACCAAGATAATGTTTTACCACTTGCGGGTATGGCAAATCAACAGACATGCCGTTTGAACACTCCATAAATTCAAGTTACGAATTATAGTTATGAACTCAGCATGATTTTTAATTTAAACAATTAATTTTATTTTATAAAATTTCAAAAATTTCAAATGATATTATTTATTTTATAAATGAATAGGGTAAAATTACTAATTAACAACCAATATTTGAAGCCGGATAAGACATCAAAAAATAGAATTTTTTAATTAATCGCTTCATGTGAAATTTTAGATATTAAATAATAAAAGGAAAATATTTCCATAACTAATTTATTACCTATAATTTTTAAAATGACAAAAAATCGAACGACAAGCAGATTTTATTATTACTTTGTAATTTTTTAAAATTATTAGTTTCCATATCTTATGATTTTTCTTTTATTAAATCAACAACATAATGTTATAATATTATATAAATATTAATTATTAAATAAATTGCTCATTTACTAACCAGAAACAAGGTTAAAAACAACCTAATTTCTACCTAATTTCTACCTAGTTTTGAACTAGTTTTTAAACCTAGTTTCTACCTTTTTCTTAATTTTATTGACAACGTTCACATTTTGCATTCTAAGATTTACCTTGTTTCTAGCCACAATGATTGATTCTATTTTTACTACCTAGTAACAACTTTCCCACCTATTAAAAATTGTTAAATTTCTACCAGGGTATATATATATATATTATACATACATATAATTTTCATTGTACATATTATATCTGAAATCTGATAATTTTTATCCCAATATATCATAATTTATTGATAATTCATATATTAAATATAATGTCCTATAGACATATATAACTAATATCTCTTATGTCTGACCATTAATAGCAAAAGCAGAAAAAACATCAACAAAATTTAATGCACAAAGACGTAACATCAACTCTTTCCTTCGTTTCGATCTAAAATTGATCGATTAACTCGCTCTCACTAGGCATACCACTCCCCTATATATAAGTCGTTAAAAGCTAACAGCGCACCGCGCGCGGACCACCATCGGTCTTTATTATAATAGCAGTTCGCGCGTTTATGCCCCGGTCGCTCGTCAAGAAAAGGAATATGTATATGTATATGTATATATATATATATATATATATATATATATATATATATATATATATAATGCGTCAAAGCTCAAGTTTTCGTGTGTGTTGTCGCTAGGACTGAGGCGACATGTAATATATATATATATATATATATATATATATATATATATATATATATATATATATCCATCTGAAACGCGGTGCAGCGATGACGGCCTCGACGGTCATCGCGGAATAATTATTGCCCGTACCGGCGATAACTGCGTTACACCGTAATTACTGCTCCTCGGTAAACTTGCCGGCGAGAAAGAGGGGGTGGGCGGACTCAGGGGCTGTGTCCGCCGTTATTAGAGTAGTAGATTGCCAGTAAAGTAAAACTGCTAGGGCTGAGGAAAGTGTTTCTATCGAGGATCTTAGGAGTTCGCAATAATATTAGTGGAAAGGTCGTGTCCTTTCCTTTACATTTAAAAGATTATTTATTGCATTATTATAATTTTAATGTCTATATTGTTAATAATATTTTTCAAAATTTCGCAGTGTAATTTTCACAGATTGTAAATAAATAGAATATTTCGTCATTTAAGAACTGCTTGCAGATTAGAATTAAGAAATTTTGACCAATTACGATATTACTTACGACCATTATTGATGACTTATAACCCTTACGACCAATACACGCAAAATGATCCGTTATAGTAAATAACTTTGTCATGAGAAAGTATATTCAAAAATGAACACATTGCATCAAAACTGAGATGTTATTGAATATGTAAAATATGTTTAACTTGGAACTTCAAATGTATAAATTAAACAATAAATAAAAATATCCTGAAAATAAATAGTTGGTACTAACTTTTGGTAATTTTTTTGGTATTTATAAAATGAAACGGAGTTGCTGTTCTCTGAATTTATTTCAATGGCTATCTAACAAACTCACAGTTTTTTATGATTAACAATTCTACATTTGATATATTGAATGCTCCAAAATCACTATTTTTTTCTGATATAGTAGTTAATTTATAGTACAATTTTTTATCTTTTATTTTTTTCTAATTTTTATTATATAGGAGCACTATGATCTAATTGCAGGATACGTGCCTTGTAGCCGAGAGGTCTTTGCATGATTATTTTTGATACCCGATCTCCTGGAGGAAAAGATACGTCGTTATCTTTATTTCCAGGAAAGACATCCGAGCGACCAAATACTCAATGGGACTGTAACGATGGTCGGCAGAGGTTGCAAGCCCTTTAGGACGGTACTTAATTGGCACAAGTACAATCAATCAAGATCTCGAATCGGAGTTCCCCAACTACGAATTTTTACCATCACCATCGAACGGAGAGTATACCACCGAACTGCTTACAAGGCTTCGAGGAAGACGAAACTGTACATGACCAACATCATGCACATCATGAATCAGGACAACGGTACTCCAAGGATTTGGTCAATCTGTACATGATTTGAACAGATTGTCTCACTACTCGTCAATTACAATATATATTCATTGGCATCTTAGTGCCGATACATCAGTTGAATTATATACTGTAAGGAATTTAAGGATGTTTCTCTCGCCAAGACCATCTTCATTCATAAGAAAGCGTGCTCAAGACTGCCTAAAGATTTTTAACCAATATCTGTTTCCTCAGTGTTACTTCACCACGTCAATAAAGTTCGATTACTAAGCTTTAACATACCTGTCTGGCTCGTTAAATAACAACTTGGCTTCAGAAGAGAATTCAATAAGGTAAGGACAATACTGTACTCCTGGATGCCATCTTAAGAATCCACTTGGAAAGTTACCAGCCACTATATGTGGCCACTATGAACAACGCGAAAAGTTGAACAGTTTGCATTGCTAGTAGTATCCAAAGTAGTTGGTCTACTATCAGATCGCCACAAATACCTCGAGAAGTATTATTCCAAGCAAGGTGATCCGCTCTCTTCGGACCTCTTCAACATCATAATGGATCAGCTAGTACAACCTTCATCTCATGAATACGGTCCAAAATTCATCACCACTTCTGTCAGCACTATTAGCATTGTAGAGCCCATAATCCCAAAAGGAAACTTATCACCTGGTTTAAATGATTTGTAACTTTATTTCTCGCAAAAATGCATCAAAAATCTTGTCTTGCATTTGTAGAAGCCGAGCTTATAGGTCTTTAGTGCTATTATGTAATTGATTTCTAGGAGATTCTAGACACTTTAATTATTGTATAATGACAATGTTTTTTATTACACTTCACAATGAAAGTTTCATATATCTATTCTAATGGGTCAATTTATAAATATTTTCGTAAAACTTGTTTACGATTTTTCTGAAAAGCGTTGATTAAAAAAGTTATATTTAGTGAAATATATTTATTTACTCATTTTGATTTAAATGTACATTTATTAATAGTCCGCATTATATAAAAATAACCTTAGTTTGATTATATCTAATGATTATTGCAAGTTAAAATTTTAAAGGAAAGGCTTATCTATTTTTATTATATATTATATGAATTCTTTAAAAATGTTTCTCATAATATAAGTAACAATATTATGCTGACATGTGATTAAATACTAGACACGATATATAAAACAGAGTTGTATATAAGTGAAATAGATAGGAGAGCATAATATAGGACAACGAGCAAAAATTTTAATACACATAATGAACGAAAATTGTCTAGAAAAAGTAAATTTAGATAAGTTCTCTAGCACAATTCGCTAATATATTTACATAGATAATGAATAAAGATCTACTTAACAAATTAACAAATTTATTGCCGCATAAAGACTGCTGAAAAGTCATTGTTTATTTTAAAAAGTATGAAAGTAGAATAAAAATAAGAAATATATGAAGAACAAAAACGTAAATAGAAAATTGAATAATTAATAGTTTTGTTAAATAACGAATATACGTAAAAATGTGTATTTAGACTGATTAAAGTTATATATTATAAATGCGGACTATGATTATACAACATATTTTTATTATTTATAAAGCCGATATATAAATTAAATTAAATTACTTATTCATGTATATGATATGGTATAGTGTATAACACAATCTAATCCTGAACATATATTTTTGTGGAACACTATCCTCACTTAATAATAATATGATTAGTCCCTATAATGCTGCCAATATTACGTTTAATATATTTTGTACTAAGTGTATGTATAAATATATTTTCTACGTGTTTCTTTATTTAGATATGATCAAATTCTTACAATTTCCAATCTCTTGAAAATACTTTATTATACGAGGGTGGATTGATAAGTTTCCTGTCTGACCAAGATATGGCGCCACTAGGCCTACCTTGAGGTGGCGTTCTATAGTACTATCCTTAGATAGCTTGTAGCTATAGTTTCAGTCTGATCGCCATTTTAGTTTAGGTTTGAGAGCACGCTGAACAAGACGCCTCTGTGTTTTTTGTAAAAATTGAAAAGCTGGAAAATCGTGCTGTCATCAAATACTTTTATTTAAAGGGGTTCACGCCGAAGGAAATTAAAGAAGAGATGGACTCAACACTGGCAACATCCTCCCCCATCATATTCAACCGTTAAGCAGTGGATTTCCGAATTTAAAAAGAGTCGTGTGAGCACCTCTGATGAGCCTCGCTCAGGACGCCCCATTAAGGTCACAACTCCGGATATGATCGAAAAAATCCATCAAATAGTGCTGAAAGACCGCGCATTAAAAATGCATGAGATAGGTGAGACCTGTAAGATGTCATATGAACGTGTACAAAATATTTTGTACCAACATTTGTATATGGAAAAGCTCTGTGTAAGATGGGTTTCCTAACAGTCGATCAAAAATTGATTCGAAAGAACATTTTTACTGTCAATTTGGCGTTGTATAAGCGTAATCCAAGAGAATTTTTTAAACCAAACAACAGTGTAAACAGTGAATTGGACCAGGGGAATCAACTTCAATGAAGGCAAAAACAATTTCTTCGGCGAACAAGGTTATGGCTACTGTTTTTTTGGAATGCAAGAGGTATTATGTACATTGATTACCTTGAAAAGGGTAAAACTATCACTAATCAATACTACACAGACTTATTGCAACGTTCAAGCCACGAAGTGAAAATTAAACGACCTCATCTGGCGAAGAAAATAATCTTGTTTTATCACGATAACGCACCAGCGTACACGTCAATCTTTGCGATAGCTAAAATCAACGATCTGAAGTTTGAATTGATGCCACACTCTCACTACTCTCCACACCTAGCCTAAGTGACTATTATCTATTTCCTAACCTCAAAAAATGACTTGGCAGTAAGAGATTTGCGGACAATGAAGAAGTAGTCGAAGCTGTAAAGACGTATTTTGAGGAGCTTGACGAATCAGTCAATAGAGATGGCATTACTAGACTAGAACACCACTATGAGAAATGTATCAGCCTTGGAGGAGATTATGTTGAGAAACCAAAAAAAAATTCTGAAAAACGTTGTTTGCCTTGGTCAGGCCGGAAACTTATCAATCCACCCTCGTAATTCATTAACAATAGTCGTTATCCCATTATAAGCATAATTGGCAGTTTTCAAATATCCTAAAATTTTCCAAAAAAATGTATGATGCATTAATTGTAACGGTATATAGTACTCGTTTTATTTAAAGAACGAGTAGTCTGTCAGTTTTGTATGCTCAAATTCTGTCACTTGAAATTCTTATTACGAAACTCCTAAAAGAATGTCATTAGATTGCTTGGATATTTTTCAAAAATCTATTTGATTATAATGTTTGCTCATTGATCATTCATTTGGAATTATTATGTTGTTAATATAAGTGATTAATATAAAGGACAAATTCAAGCATGTAGAATATAGCGTGCTAATAAGCCATAAATAAATAAAGCCTTACTTTTTGTTTCAGTATACTTAACAAAATATTTGAACTACGTAAATGTTCTCAAAACTGAACCATTTCATATCATTTTTGACAGTAGCTATTATTTTGTAAAATTTTTATTATTAACTAACTATTTACTAAAAAAAATAAATCTTAACTACAATTATATTAGGAGTGTGAATAAGTCTTTCCCGTTTTTTGTAAGAGATGGCGCCACCAATACTGTGCGAGTATTCAATGGTTACATATGTCATAATCAAAGCTTATTCATATGTCAACAATTCCATACTAACACATTAGTTAAAATTTTTTCGCATCATAAATTTTTGATATCGTGAAAATGTCGAAATTTGAGCCGAGTCGACGTCATTTGCGGGAAGTTTCACTTTATTGGTTCAATTTGAAGAAATCTGCTGCCGAGACGCATCGATTGCTTCAGGAGGGTTATGGAGAAGGTTGTGTCGATGATTCAAGTGTTCGCGGATGGTTTCGACGCTTCAAAAGCGGTGATTTCGACGTGGAAGACAAAGAGCGTTCCGGGCGGCCGCAAATCTTTGAAGATCGAGAATTGGCGACTTTGCTTGATGAAGATTCTTGTCAAACGCAAGAAGAACTTGCTGAACCATTGGGAGTTGATCGAATAACCATTTCCAAGCGTTTGAAAGCCATGGGAATGATCCAAAAGCAAGGAAATTGGGTGCCGTACGAACTGAAGCTGAGAGACGTCGAACGGCGTTTTTTCACTTGCGAACAGCTACTTCAGCGACATAAAAGAAAGGGTTTTCTGCATCGTATCGTGACTGGCGATGAAAAGTGGATACGTTACGATAATCCGAAGCGAAGAAAATCATGGGGACTACCCCGCCATGCATCATCATCGACGGCCAAGCCAAATATTCATGGCGCCAAGCTCATGCTCTGTATATGGTGGGACCAGCTAGGTGTGGTTTACTATGAGCTTCTGAAACCGAATGAAAGGATCACAGGCGAGGTCTATCGACGACAATTGATGCGTTTGAGCCGCGCACTGCGAGAAAAACGGCCACAATACTCCGACAGGCACAACAAAGTTATTTTGCAACATGACAATGCTCGTCCACATGTTGCACCGCCGGTGAAAACATACTTAGAAACGCTCAAATGGGAAGTCCTACCCCACCCGCCGTATAGTCCAGACGTTGCTCCGTCTGATTACCATCTCTTCAGATCGATGACGCATGGCCTGGCTGACCAGCACTTCCATTCCTACGAGGAAGCCAAAAAATGGGTGGATGACTGGAGAGACGCCAAACCGGTCGAATTTTTTCGCAACGGGATTCGTATGTTGCCAGAAAGATGGGAAAAAGTTGTAGCTAGCGATGGCCAATACTTTCAATAATTCATTTGTAACCATTTTTTCACAATAAAGGCTCAAAATTTGAAAAAAACGGGAAAGACTTATTCACATACCTGATAATTATTGTCATAATGTGAAGATTAATAGCATAAAAATCTTTTGGCAATTAAATTTACACTGCATTCATACAAATGAAGGAACTTATTCTAAAAACTACAAATATTAAGTGCTTCTCTACAAATCCCTTCTCAATAATTATATACTGAAATTTTTGCTACAAATAAATCATTCCAAAGAAATACATTAAGAAAATAATTATAGAAGATCAATTATCTTGTGAATATACTTGACATATTTTTTGATTCATTAATGGACTACAAGTTATTTTCAGAACGTCATCGACAACATTCATACGTTTACTAGTAAAATATATAAAAACTTATCCACAAAATGATCTAAATAAAATTATAAAAATTAACTATGTATTTCAGTACACTAATAAGATAAAGTTTATTGTTCAAATATTTTTAACTCCTATCATATTATATCATCAAGTGTTAGTCAATGAACTAATAATTACTGATGTGGTTTTGGATAAGGTATTCCTTCGAAGTCTAATACAACATCATATCTTAGAATCGTTAAATTTCCAGACATTATTTCGTTAGAATTTATAAATACGTGCGAAGTAGCGAGTTTATATGGTTGCTCTATTGCAAATAGGTCAGCATATGGGAACTTATATTGTTTCTGAAAAAAAACGAAATATTAAAATTAATAAAATTAATTATATTAGTTCATTTGACATTTCGTGTATACAGGGTCTCACGAAAGCAACAATACAAAAATTTGAGGGATTCGTTTTCAAAATGGATTTGTGGCCTCGAGTTTGAGCCGGAGGCTTCTTTTTGAAGGACCTTTGAAACTCAACTTCAATACTTTAAATACGATCCATATCTTTTTAATCCGGTGACGAAGAAAAGGAAAAATTCTACGGTAGTGCAAAAAAATGTATCAATCGTGAGTGTCATTTCGTGTGTTAAGATCTTGAAAAAATCTTACGCTTCTTATTTTAGATACAAAGATCTCGCAATTGTAAAATTTAACGAATAATATTTCAGATAATAGTGACTGAACTTCGTGGGAAGCAATTTTCTAAAAATCTTCGTAAATAAATATATAATAATAACCTCTTCTATACAGCCTCCACTTCGGGATACACTTAATAGATAGCCTGGCAATTTCCAATAATTTGGATCTGAATTGTTACAGATCTGCACAGCTTCCTTTCCTAGATCTATCGTTACATTTCTGGCAGTAAACTCATAGTTTTGAACTTGAAACTATAATATCATACTTACTGTCAATTCAAAGTAAAAAACCGGATGATAAGAAAGAATTTTAATTCAACTTACAATTACATCCCTCGGAAAAGGTTTTTTTACATTCATATAAAAAATAAAAGATAATTTACTACGGCTCAGAGATATGAAAGTTTCTTCACTATGAAAATAATCTGGTTCATAATACAACAAATCTGCTTGCAATATAGTTAACTGGAAAATATTAAAAATTTATAATGATTATTCCAAATTCATATAAAACTAGTATGCAAGAAGCATCCACTGCTTAAGACATAATTTTTAATTAAATTTTTTTTAATTTAAATATTTTTATAAATCAGTTTTTTATTGCAATAATTCAGAAAATGATATATATTTTGTTATGGTTTAATTTTATATGTTATATTAATTATTTAACTTACACGTGTCAATGTCACTTTTATCATTATAAAATTTAATAATGCAAGAATCAAGATTCTGTTAAGCATATTAAAAACTAATCCTTTTCTCTAAACTACTTTTAATTAACTGACAAGATTAAACACTAAATTTATAATAATTCTTATATCGTTTGGAAAATAGTTCCAAATACAGCAGAATATTCTTTGAGTTTCTAATAATATATCTTGATATATATATTTATGGAAACACACATCAATTTACATAAATAATTAAGAAGTACATATTGAATTTTCAAATGTTCTTTATTTATATAAATTACTAGTTAATTAATAAGAGTAAATGAATTTGCAAAGGTTTCCTATAAGATCTGTTTTACATATTTATATTTCCTGATAAGAGATTTACGAATATTTTTCAATAAATTTATTCAATTTATTGTAGCTTTTTTAAAATTGTAAATACATATAAGATATTACACATATATATGTAACGATACTCTACTTTCACCGGTATATGACCGAATCGATAACACCGATCTGCATGGTTTAGTCGCTATCCAACTGAGGGTCATCCGCGAAATAATTTTTTGCTTACAATTCGAATCTGATGTTAGTATTTCTCTATCTATCGTTTTTTAGATATCATAAAGCGATTTTTTGAATATTTGACATCCCATAAAATCGAGAAAATTTTTTTCTGAAAACAGGGAAAACAATAGCAAAGATCTACTCTTATACTTTAAAGTTGATATTTGGATATATAATCTTCAGATTCGAAATACTTTTTTGTATCAAGATATCGTTGACCGAAATCAAGTACTTTAGCACATTCAAAACATACAATTTCCCTGATATGCAGATATGGCATGTGCAGGGATATAACCCCAGATTCTTAATCCCTAATTTCCTTAACCCTCGAGACTACAACCTATAACGTTATAACGCCAAGCACTTACAGACTCTTTTTTCCTGGAGACTAATTTTCTTGATAACGCCTTTTCATTTCTGCTATATCTTTCTGAAAACGCTCAGCCTACTCTTCGTTGACATCACATTATTATAATTATACTGTATATATTTTCATTTGGGCTCGTTTTGTGAAAATATAATTTTATGCTCATATAACAACCTATATTTTTTAAGCTTTTCAGCATTCCACTGATCAGTACTTGATGATTATAAACTTTTTAAAAAGCCATTCAGAATTTTTTTGAAACTTATTAAGGCAATTTACAAAATCAATTATTTTCATTAAATCACGAATTTAAGGAGATTTTTCCATCACTCAGTTTGGAATATTTTTCAACAATGGAAATTAGCTGTTTTGAAACTGTTAAAATAATTCAGTCAACGTATTTGAAATTTCAATCAGCAATTTCAAATGAGAAAAAGATAATTCAAATCTTAAAAATGTATTTGAAATGGTAAGAGTGGACAAATTGCTCTGTGTCCCCTTTAGGCTAAGATATAAAAAAAAACTAACGTGATTCACAAATTCTGAATCCAGATTCGAAATCTACGCAAAAAATTATTTCGGAAATGATTCTCAGTTGGTCAACAACAATCAAACCGCCCTTTTTTGCCGATCTGTTTAATTTTCACTAATATTAAGACGTACGTAATGAATCGCTAATAATAAGACGTATGTAATGATTAAGTTACAAATGAAGATAGTCACCAGCTACGATAGTAACGAATATAGACCCTACTGTAAGCCAATATCACTCAAATGCTCAATTAATCAATAAATAGAATAGTAACTTCACTCAATTCAGGATTCAAATATACGGTACTTTGATATTTCAAGAATTGAAGTACTCCTGATGTACGAAAGCTTCTGTGTTATGAACAATCAAATTATAGAATTGAATCTATCTATATTTTCAGTGCCAATACCTGCCAAATACTTGAATTTCCGAATCAACCTAAATAAATTATAGCATGATTATATAATCAAGAATGTTTGTGTAGTGATATAAAGAAAAAATAAAACCATATCAGTATTTAAATATTTTTACAGATGTTTCTCTCCTTCTAGCACTATCGCGAATCGGACATAAACATATATTTTAAGAACATTTTAGAAAATAAATTATTTTAGTCTTTTTTTATTGAGCGATTTTTTTCAGCTTTAAAATAATCTTTTTATATATTTACGGTAGTGGAAACAAGTTTTTTAAATATTTTTAAAGGCAGATAGTATCGTTGGAAGGTTGTACGCTTATTCAAAATAATCCAAATACGTGATACAGAGATGCCGATTAATTACTTTTTTTTAATAAACAAATATGCTTCTTATATTTAATTTGCATCTCAAAAATGGCTTTTTGTTTTTGTAGTTTTATCATGTATGCCATCTCTTGTACTATACGTACGGCAATTTTTTTCGAGATTCATTCCATAATCATATGAATCTTCTCAGGAACTATATTACACTTGAACATGTCTAAATTGCTTAAAAATTTTAAAGGAAAAATCACTACCGCACATTATTACTCATCATACAGATAGATCGAATACTTGACTTGAACTCAATGTTATTGACAAATCGAACCGACTTGAATTGTATTGAAAAATAGATGTTCTATTTGTTGATGGACACGATCTCAATATTATACATGAATCTGGATATATCGGAAATACCCCTTTATGTTCCAGAATTTAATTATGAATATTTTATTAGCGTTGAATCTGATATACTATTCCAATATCAATGATCATGTGATTCGTCCATTTACCAAATAGAGTCTGTAAGTTTACATAACTGCACGAATTGTTTATTATATAATTTAAAATACGCAGTAATTAAGGAGATTCTTTGTACAAGATTTTAGGAAAAAACATTATTGTTGTTCATTATTATATAATGGTATCGATACTATATTTGTTTTCGTGTAGAATATTTCAAAAATCTAAAATCAAAGTACACTCTTTGAATAAGTCATATACATGGGCTATTGTAGAAGAAAGGGAAGAAGACAGCCAAAAGTATTTTGGTAAATCAACAATAAAGTGCGCACGAGTTAGTCAGTGGAAATTTCTTTCTTCTTTTAAATGACAGTTATTAAATGACTTTATTCCATGCAAAATCTTACGGCAATGTCATTAAATGAAGTAAATCCTTGTTTCAACCAGATTTTACCCCAAAAGCGACATAGAGCAAGGTATACAGAATTAACTCGCAACGTCTGCTTACTCTAACATGAATGAATTATTCTGTACTTGAACCAAATATACTATATACACGTATCTTTTCAAAAGGAGTCAATCAATACTTATTTATATCAAATGTAAATATTTAATGAAGCTACACATAATATTTATATCAGTAATTATACATTTCCATTTGTTAAGATTTTTAAACCTTAGATTACGCCTTATTTTTTACTTTTTTTTGAATAATTGATTATTACGACTGTGAAGAAATCTAGTTTATCGACTTTGGTTTCAACTAAATTAAAGTCGATAGTTGTATTTCTATAGTTAACTGTCATCTTTATTACTATCTTTACAAAAATTCTTCTTTCTTCTAATCATGTAAATGAATATTTTACACACGATCTCCCACATGGCTCGATAGGTTCAATCTCTAGATGCTGAGAGATTACTTATAATTATTATTAAAAAATAAATTACTTATAATTATTATTAAAAAGTGCTTGCAGAATTGACGAATGAACTCAAATAATACAATTATAGGTCGAATATTTATTAGCGATTGCCTTTTTTCATTTAAATGTATGATTAATATAATACTATTCTAATATTTCAAATTAGATTAAAAATAAAAAGTTGTGCTCATGTAGTAAATTCTATTTCAGATACTTCGGGGGTGATTATTAACAAGGATAGTCTAACTGTCATTACATAGTTTAATATGTTATTGTACAAAGACTGTAAGACCGATAAAAATATTTATTAGTTTAAAATTAGATTAAATGAAAAATAAATAAAACAATTTTTTCAATGTCAAGATTTTCTAGAAAATATTGAACGTTACAATAATAATCTGCAATAGGAAAATTCGATAATAGTGGACAATAATATAATGTACCATTAATATACCATTGATAAGAAATATACGATTCATTTAATCAGGTGTGACGTATCAGAATTGGCTATTTCAAAGTTCAATTGTTACTTAAATTTCAAAAACCGCTCTCGAGACCTGAAATCCTAATTGAGTAAATACATAAAACCGCTATCAATAATATTTAAAATATTATTGAATTATATTATATATATATATATATATATATATATATATATATATATATATATATATACTGGTCGTCAGTTCACAAAATATGTAAGTATGATGGAAATACGAGGAATAAAAAAATTATTAAACGAAGTTGATTATTTTACATTAAACTATAAATTAAATAAGTCAATTATATAAAGGTACCCATTCAAAAAATGTTACTCTGTTCAAAAGTATGGGAAAACCAAAACAAAAGATTTATTGATAAAATATATTTAATGCAATTACATTATCATTTAACGCCGATTTTGAATTATATCTGATATATTCTAATTTACATTCATTTCGAATACTAAAAGGATAACATGTTTTCAATTGGCATTTACTCATTTTCATTCAATCTAAAGAAAAAGGAATAAATCTAATACATGATCAAATGCACATTATTAAAGAAAAATAACTTAATTTAATTTATTGTAACATAGTTTTTCTAGAAAAACGTATAAATTAAATTTTATCGAAACTAATGCAGAGTAAGTTTGTCCTTCGTAATTACATAAATAATGTTCTTAAATATTATTTTAAATAGAAAATTCTTAACAATACATTTCTAATATTTTGCTGCAAATATCAAAAGAATTATATTTCACTATTATTCTTATAATAAAGTTCTTTAGTTTTTCAATGTACAGTTTTATAAAATTTCGTGTTCTTAAATATTCAATAAAATAGCTGAGAATATCTCCTCAACACATACAGTTATTTATTAGAATTTATTCATTTAAAAATCATCTATTACAATTATTTATGTGTTGAATTATGCATTTTCAATAAAAAAAAGTATAAATACACATTTTTTTACAATACTAATTGCATCGATAGGTCAGAGTAAACTTGGTTATTAATTCTCCAAGAAAAATGACACTGGCTAATCCATATCCACTAAGTAATAAAGTGATCGTAAAATTATCCAATAATTTTATGGTGTTATAAATCTGACTTTGATGTTTCTGATATACAATAGGATTCCATATTTTGACAATCCCCGATTCCAGTATTTGTTGAGTTACAACATTAAATTTCTCTACAAATGGCGAAGCATATTCGTATACAAATACCAAAAAATCGTGATTAAATGTAATATCTAATACTTTCATAACAGGCGTACCAAATTTTAAAACTGAATTGACTGTATAAGATGCAGTTAGCGTTGGTACAATACAAATTACATTGCTCGTTTTTATTAATTTATCGATACAGTCATTATTATTATTAATTATTTTTGCAAGTGATACAAGCTTATTAACATTTTCCTCATATTTTCTAGAAAGCTTGCTCACTGAGTAAATGGATATCTTAGATTTAAAAATATCTTCAAATGTATTATAGACCATATCTTCTTGCACTAATTTAATGTTAACTAATGTAGAGAAAATTTCTGAACTTAAACTTAGAGCTATGTTCGTCAATATAATGAATAATATTCTTTCATATGGTTTCCGAGGTTGCCAAATTGGCATACCCAAAGAAATTTGAAAAATATGTAAGAAATTCCAATGTAGTGACGGATGTTTCTCTAGAAGTATCAGACGATAAAAAATTATTAAAATTAATATATAGGAAACAGTCATTGTCAAAAGAGTAGCGTTAAAGTTGAATTTTAATTTTCTAACTACCGGTACAATAAGAACATAGTTAGTGGACATGAGTGTAGTTCCAAAAATTAATTTTGTGAAGTTTGTTCTTACTACGTCATTAGTTAATAACATAGGTACTGCATTTATGTTTATCCTATTGCTCTCTAAGCCTTTAAAGGATTGAAAATATGCCTGAACAACGCTTTTGTCACTTTCATATTTATAAAATATTGTGAAGTTCAGTTTTTGTGAAATGGTCTCTAAAAAATTGAAATAGTAGCCTTTAAATGAAATTTTATCATTAGCATCCTTCAATATTAAATTAAAAGGTGTCACATTGAAAGCTGCCACTATTATTTGATATCCATGTAAATTTAATAATTTATCGGGAAATACATTAAATATTTTATTGTTTGTATTGTAGGAATTGGAGAATGGATTGTAATTATAAATTCGAATATCATTCTGGCTGCTTATAAACAAGATTGAAAAATCCAAAAATTTCATATCCCAGGCTTGGCGTAGAAGTTCTTTGCATTTACTTTCGCACAATTTACTATCATTGAATAATATAAGCAGACATTTAGGTCTTGTTAGTTCTGGAGAAATTTCGACCAAATTATTTAGAAATGTATCATCTTCTTTTGTTGAATCCCATTCCATACTAATAGAGTTTCTTATAATCATGTACATTGTAGATAAGCGGGGATTTAGAAAATTAGGTATTTGGAGTAAACGGTTGTCTCTAACAGTTTTTAGTTTAGAAAAATTAATTATAATTGTTGGAATGTAAGTAGTAATACCACGATGAAAAGCAGTCTGTTGTTCAGTATTCACAATTAATTCATTATTTATAAAAATTATTATACTGTGTAAATTAAGTTCATTGATTAAATTATTTGTTATAAATTTAATTTTAGTTGAAATTACTGACTTCTGCATTAGGATTTTTTCAGGAATAATAAATAAACAAATATATATTAATAGAATCATTCTTAATTAAATGATTACGTATTAACAATCTTGTATTAATCTTATATATTCAATTTATTACAGAATATTATAATATTTCCAAGAATTAATTGTAGCAGATAAACGATTGCGTTTGTAGCAATATAATAAACTGATAACTAAATTTAAATTTATAAAAAACTGAATATAATTTTACAATATTTATACTTCAGCTCAGTAATGAATCAATACATTGATTTTTTTATGTTATTTAGTTTCGCTCTATTTATACTCCCAAAGAGTTGTGTTAATTAGGGACGGACATCTATGGTGTGTTTGTAAATAAAGCTTTATCAATTTTTATAACTTATGTCAATCAGCCGAAACGGGCACTTGCTGAATGACCACCGAATTAGTCCTTCAGTCTGGCGAGCCATCGTAAGACTAATAGATCGATATTTTAAATCAAAAGATAATTGATATGTTGCTTTGTGTTTGTTCAAAGTAGAATCGTTTGGTATTTTAATTATTTTTATATGACTGTAGTAAAATAAAAATTTAATAAATAGTAAAAGTAAACAATACGAACAAAGTATCTAAATAACTCAAGGATGTTTCAATCCGTAATGTGAAGAACTCGTAATTAACTAACCCTGAGTTCAACAAGCTCCTCATTACTGATGAAAACCGCAACGAAAAATATGTAGAAACATGGTTAAAGAATAAATAAATAAACAAAAAATAAATAGTAACAGTAAACATTCTAACAAAATATCTAAATAATTCAAGTATGTTTCAATCACTAATATGAAGAACTCGTAATTAACTAACCCTGAGTTCAACAAGACCCTCTTTACTGATGAGAACCGCAATGAAAAATATGTAGAATCATGGTAAAGAATAAATAAATAAATAAAACTTTTAAATCAATACATTTTAAATATAGTATATATTTTTTATTGGTTAATTAATTAGAGCTAGTTGTCTTTCATTAGACTGCTCACAGTTCTTTTGAATAGTATTCATTTACAAACGAAGTTAATATTGGTTAGGCTTTCAATACTTATATTATTAATAAATTTATCATCAAAATATATTTCGAAATAATTGCAATAGGATAAAAATGCTACTGCACATACAAAATACCTCTTATCATTGTATTGTGTTAAAACAAAAATATGTTTGTATGTAACAATGAAAATGAATTGAACTTTGTTGTGACCCTGATGAAAATGTGTGTTCGGCTATACATAAAAAAAAACTATAGGAAAATAATTATAAATGTTACATTCTATGTATGGAATAAAGGGGAAGAGGGTTGTGGCATGAACAACCTATACTCAGTTATTGGAAGAAAAATTAGTAGTTAAGAATTAATAAGAAAATTAAATTTTCATTACGTAATGTATACTTAGAACTAATCGAATCGCTATATGTATAAAAATAATAATAACAACTATTGCTAACAATATTGGCATTAAAGAAAAATAACATATCGCTAACTTATATAGAAAAGAGCTCGTACTAGCACTGTATTTGGAAATACTTCTATGCGATGAGCACACCTATAGGATTGAGCATCCGCGGGTCCATCCCCTCGTGTAGTTCGTGAGATGCAAAGGTGAAAAGAGGTGGTTCACGAATACCTCCTACTCTGCGTCTCAGCTCCGAAGGCTCAGACACGGCTTCGAACGGCAACTCCACCCAAGGGTCACAAATGCGACCGGGAGCACTCCCAGAGATCCGCGCTGATCGGATTCTTTATAAGGACAATATTTCTGCTCTCGCTGATACGCCAATATCACACAATATACTGACAAATATAACGTCAATAAGACTTAAAAATAAGAATCGAAGCGTGCGGATCTAAATTACACTAGCAATAACTTATTATTTAGGTATTGTAACTTTAAAGCCTGCGGCGGTCGAAGACAATGTAAAACCTCTTCCTACCGCTCGATGCCTCGAGCACTGATCAGGAGAAATCAAAAATACGTGATTCCAGATGATTGAGTATAAACTCAAGCTGTTGCAGCTCATTCGATATTTTCTTCAGTGACAGTGCTATAAATAAAGGAAGACCACCTGCCTCTCTCGTGCATATGTAAATAGCGCGATCTTATTGGAGGTCCTATACAGAGCTTATGCCAGATGGACTCAATCTCTCTTCTCACAAGTTCTTCTATAAAAGTTTCTTTTCACTATAAATTATCGAAATCAGAATTCCAAAAAGAAATAGACAGAAAGAGAGAGACCGAGAGAGAGAGAGAGAGAGAGAGAGAACTGAGGGGGGTCGATGTACTTGCTTTGTCTGTGGCTAGTCCCAACCTGATGGGAAAGCCACCGAAACTTTTGAGACGCTCGAACAACGTTTGTACTTATATGAGTACAATTATATTTAGTTATATTATAGTTTATGACTGCCCGCTATAAACTTAATCCATAAAATGCTCCAGAGTACTTGTCTCAACAGATACATCTGGGAAACATCATTCGTGACTGGTTTTACTGGACTAGATTTAGAACATGATACGTCATATGGTCATACAACTGCATATGACAATCTCGGTAGTCCTATGATAAATCGATTTGAGATCGTTATTCATAGCACTATAATTATAATGCTGATCAGTTAATTTTGCACAGTAAATATTAGTTCTTAATCATTTGTCACAAAGAATCAGTCTCATCTTGACACATTGTATTGGTATTGTCGAGATTGTGCTCAAAAATAAAGTTAAAAAGAAACAACTAAACATGTTTTGCTCTATATCGCCGGATACTTTTTACCCTATTCTCATACAATGCCATGCCAAAGCTTCGCATAACTGACCTAGATGCACATTAAATATAATTTCCTATAAAATATATGACCTTGTCGAGATAAAATTCTACTCACTCGGTTAATTCGCACGTCCATCTAGCTATCCACCGCACTAGATGATTAAAAAGTATAATTCAATCTCCATAGTTATCCAAGATATAGAAACGAAGCCTCCCCTTTCCGCCAGGAGCGCAAATATGTAAAAAGCTCGCTCGCCACGTCCGTGTCGCGCTTCCTGCACATCTGACATTGATAGATGATCGAAACCTTTCGCCGCCAGCGTGAGAAGCGACGTATCCCCAATGACTTGGATCGAAACAGCGCGTTGAAATTCGCAGCTGCTGAACCCCAGGATTCCAATAGCTCTCTCGTATAAACATATACGAACAAACCCTTTCGACAGTGCGGATAATAATATTCTTGGTGTGTTTGGGCTTGGTCGGTGCATTCAGACTCAGGAATTATCGACGTCGAGAAAACTGATCCGCCTCGGTGGCTCCATGTGAGCAAGCTGAATTTTATTGCGATACCGCAGATAGTATTATAAGAGAGGTAAACGTAAGGCGTTGGAGCATTTAGAATTGGAAACTAAGAGAGTCGAAAACCTCTTGGATTTGCGAAACCTATATAATCTGTTTGATTAAGAGCATGAAACAGAACGAAATATTTATGGATTTTTACACAAGTGGAATGTTTTTCTAAAATATTGTGTTGGATGTCAACTCGAAATGTTTTAAAGAAAAGAATTTATCGCTTACATTAAGAAAAATTAAAAGTAGTTTTCCTAAAGGCTTAATTCTATACATATCAGAAAATAATATAACAGAAACTTTAGATATATATTTATGCGTGACTCTTATATTACGAAATATATATATATATATATATATATATATATATATATATATATTATTTACTATACTATGATAAATGAATATATTTTTATTCCATATCAAATTGTAAAATTTAATTAAACTTAAGAGGCGAAAAGCAATCTCCAACTTTGAACTAATTTATTAGATTCACTTTTCTTTTCATATTTTAATTTGGTATGTCAGTCGGAATATTTGAAACGTATTTCCTTTTTATACTATGAATTATATGAGAAAAAGGACTGAAGTAAATTTATTCTCGATGTATATTTTTCCAATAAACTCTGTTACAGCTGAATAAATAAAATAAATGAATTTTCTGTATCCTTTTTGTATGAAATCCTATTACTTACATTTTTTCATACGTTTGATGCTAACCATCTTACTCAACTAATATTTACATTCTATATAAATCGATATATTTCAATAATTATAAATAGTGATAATTATTTTATGCGTAATACTCTAATGTACTAAAAGAATATTGACAAATTGCTTAATGAAACTGTCCAACGATTCTTATTAATTCCTAGTTAACATTCTCATCTCCACTGAACAGTAACGACTTGGCGAAGGCAATGGGAAAACTTTTAATTGAATATCGATTTCAAATAAACCGTTTTTTAAAATTCTAAGAATAAAAATTTCAATTTCCCTTCCAGAACTATTACGAAGACATACCATTCAGTCCCAGTCAGCTCGCTATCTTGCATAATACTACAATTCGGTCGAGCGACAGTTGAGGTAATTACTTAAAATATTTCCGAATAGGCGTTTCTTTCATGTAACTATTACGATATAATACAGAAAAGGCGATTAAATATAATATTGATTTCAAAGCTAAATAGCCATAAGTACTTCCAATTTCGGCAAATTATAGAAAGTCGCAACTTAGTGTCGTAGTTCTGAATCAAAATAAATCCAAACGTTGGTCAATGCACTTGGATCTCCTTCTCTCTCTGTCTCCCTCCTACTCTTCGTTTCTCTATCTCTCTATCTCCCTGTCTCATTGCACAGCCACATGCAAGGCCGAGGCGCTATATATACCGATTATTCGAGGACCATCGAAAAGTTTCGCGCCGCTAAATTCTCGGCTCGCGCCGAGACCGAGTTAGGGACCCGTCCTCGTAAATCCCTCCGCTCTTCTCCTCCCCCACTCCCTCCTTTTGGAACGCACCGGGGCACGTGTTCGCGACGTGCGAGAGCCTCGCGCGCGATCGATCTCTCCGGCACGGTAACGGGCGAATCTGCCCACCCAACCCACTATCCCTCCCTGCCGCCCTCGATAAATAATATTCAAAGTCTCGTCCGATATCGCCGAGGGTATATGCCCTCCATACCGTGTTTTATAGGTTCGAGACGACCTCCCGCCTTCATTTTTTCCCCTTTTTTTTTGGTATATAGGCGAGAAATATTTCTCGCTTGGCTGGGTGTAATTTTATAGGAAACGAAGGCAGAAATTTATGTTGGAAAGGGAGGACAGGGGCGAGGTTTCGGTTGATGATGAAAATGAATGATTCGAGATTAAACTGCCGTATGCTTATCTATTATAAATAATATCAAAACTTTTTTCATTGAATCTATTGTTTAATTGATTTTTAAGGATTACTCTCACCATAATTTCATAAGTGAAGATTAACGATATGTTAACTTTTGATCGATAGAAAAATCGATACCTAAAGATTTTCCATGTTTTAATTAAAGCAAAATTATCCTCAGGGGTTGGCCGCCTTCGACACGTCTTTTTACTGTGTAAACGGGGATAACGACGTGTGGCTTCGGCGGAGGATATTGTCGATTGGCTGGGATCGAGACAGTTTTTCACTGTTACTGCGATTATTCTGCGGTACTGAACAAAATTGACCTGGAATAACTTATCATCTACAAAGACCCAAAAAACAAAAAAGAATTGCGGTTACTTTGGCGAGGGAGAGGAGGGGTGGAGTTTTATTGCCATCCCAGGGCGTGAAACCAGAAGATGCGACAAGCTAGATAGAACGTTAAAAGCAATGTCAGTGCTTGACAAAATAACGACCAGGATTTCGATGAGTAATAATAAAATATTTATTAATATGTCACGCCTAAAGTACCTACTAACTTTCTGCCGGTTGCCATTAACGTAAATTAATAATTTCACACAGCTCAAGTGCTTCGTCTTAAAAAGGATTTTTTCCCGATGAGATTAATAATATTTATGCGTTCGCCGTATACATTCGTTATACCCTCATTGCCTAACATTTTCATTTCTTCGGAAAGTATTATTATTATTATTATTATTATCCTCGTCAAGAGCAATTCAAGAAAACAATGTACATATGATGCTTTTTACGATTTTCACCGGACTTAATATTTGCAAATTGACTTAACTTTTTCGCTATGCGTTTTAATGAACAGCTAGTATCGATAAATCAAACTAACCCTACGGCACGAAAAGCCGAACATTGCGTAATTAATAATCGGAAAATCGATCGTAATAATTGGAAACCGCTACACCATATTAATGAGAGTAAAATGCTGTAGATAAACTTGATATAATAGAAATAATAAAAGCTATTTACAAAAGTCGAAAATGTAACAATTGATACGAGAAACTTTCAGATTACTCCATTGTAACGCTTAAGTAGGAGTACATAATTAACCAGACTTTTCGCGTCATTAACCCCCAGTGGCTCCCAACTATCGATCTCGTAGTGAATCTTCACCCGCATAGAGAACCTTCGCATTGCAATTCTGCAGGTAAATAATACAGTTATTCAGATATTCGTCGTGTCACACTGCAGTTCAGCATTTTCCATTTACCTTTGACGCTAACACGACTGAGCGAGCAGCCGTAAGATCATCAGAAAATCATAGTGAAACGAACCAGGTGTCATTTCAAATATTTTCTTGTAAATATAAACTACTTCAACTTTACACCGAACTTGGTGGCGAAACCGAGCTAGAGCACCAAACAGCTGCTATATATAATTATCATCACCGATTTCCCCCTTTCTCATTATCACATCCTTTGATGTACTGTACTCTGCACTATATACTATATAAACTCGCATCGTTACCCAGGAATTGCGAGACCGCTCCAGCGACGGTGGGGGGCTCTGCCCACAAATCATATCTGCCGACCGCTACGTATGACGAAGCTAAAGAACGCGCGGTCGCGTATATTGTACGTATACGTGGAAATAAACACACGTGCGGGAGCCGCGGGCGCATACGCTTACAATTACGCTCGAGGCGCATATAACAGCCCGGGGTAATTAGAAAACTTTGCGCGCGAACTCTCGCGGACACAAATATATAACTATATATATATATATATATATATATATATATATATATATATATATGTATATATAGGGAAGCAGCCGTGCGACCCCTGACCGCGCTCGCTCGCTATCTTCGCGCGGCAAGCGTTTGCTTGCAATGAAGCTGGGTACGGTATAGCGAACCACGAATGGCCGAAAGCGCATTTGCACCGGAGTCCGATGCTAATTGCGATAAAGCTCGGTTTTCTTTTTGTTTTTTTTTTTTTTTTTTGTTTTGTTCAATGGAAGGGGTGGGAGGTGCGGTAATAATTCACAAGGCTGTGGAAAAATGCGGTTTACTGCATGCGAGATGGGGCTGAAAGGGTGGGAGAGATCGTCTGGGAGCGGAGGGTTTAAATTAGTATCTGCCTTATAGTTGCTCCAGGGGAATTAAAATTTTTTTTTGTCATGCGCAGAGGGTTGCAGTTTAGAGGTATAAATTATCGTGTTATCAAAGTAGTTTATTTGAATTTTTTGATTTCCTTGATTGGTATATTGTATTTTCGAGGGGAACCTATTGTATTTTCGGATTGTTAATGTTCATTCTAATCTGGACAAATATGAAAAATACTATACGATTATTATCTAAATATATAGTTTAATCACTGGAAAATAAAAAAGAATAAATAATCTATACTATTTAACTTATTGAAGCGTCTGTTTAATACATTGAAGGAGTCTTTCAGCATTGCACATCGTGTCTGGCAAACCTAAACATATAGAATATAAAACTAGAAGAGAAAGTTTACAAATTTCACCTATAAAAAATGATCGTTTTTTTCAAATAATAAAGGATTCCTCCTTCTATTTTCAGAAGAGCTAAATAAGTACTTTTATTAAACTCTGAGCCATTTTCTGAATCAGTAAGCAAAAATTCTGTTTGCATGAAATATGTATAAATCTGTCAAAAAATATAAAAAAAAAATATTTCATTACTATTTAATAATCAATATCAATATTTAACTTCAAACTTTTTATACACTTGCTTAAAGCATATATAACATTATATGCTTTAAGCAGTTATATTATATTCCATGTCGACAAAGTCACAGTTAGAAACGTCCGAAAGCATGTTTGCCGCTCGCTGTCTTCCCAAGCAACTTTTCATTTCTCGCAAGAAAGCCGTCCAAAGAAGGGATGAGCAAAGAAGTGACAGAAGGTAACGGAAGGAAGCTGAAAATGGCGGGCAATCCAAAAACTACTTAGGCGACCGGAAAAATAAACTTCGCGGAGGAAAAATAAGTCACATTTGCGGACATCGCATTGAATACGAGGGCGGCGGATAGAAAGATACAAATAAAGCTAAAAACATCTGGACTGTGTTGAAGCTTTTTCTTCAAACGTGTCACATCATCGCAACTGCCAACTCCTTATATATATATATATATATATATATATATATATATATATATATATGTACGGAATGAGAAAATTGACAGAGTGACGCGCGTAAAGGGAATTCCGCGCCCAGTCGTCACATAAACTGCACAGGAAGGGAGGGGGCGTAAATAGATGCCGGGCAGAGAAAGTTATTGGAAAACTTTGACTGTACTTTCAACGCCGCGAATTTATTGGATTATATTTATCGAAAAGTTTGTTTCTTCTGGCGCGAGGGCAATGAATAAAATCAGAACTGTCGTAGATAAGATTTTTAACTGGAATTAGCGTAGTTTTTGCAATCTTTGAAATTGTATTTGCCAACCTTTTCCTCGGTAAAAAATCAAAATTATGTAAAGTAGAGCTTGATTCTTTCCATCTTATAAACTAAGAACATATGGAGCTTTATGACGATAATCTTCTTATATACATATTATTTAAATTTCTATCATTTGAAGATTCCAATGATCAAATGGTGTCTTTTATTATTTTGTTAATCGTTAGTTCATTGATCTTATTATCAGCCATATTTATAATCGAATTGAGAATTCGTTTGTTTGACGCTTCAGTAGCCAAGTTTCCTATATGAATGATAAATTTATGGTTAAATATATGCTTTATCAATTATCGATCAATTTTTTATCATGATTTTAGCATGAAAATATTATCAATATTTTGTCACATAATTTTTTGAAAATTAATTGCATCTAAGTGTGCTCACTACTTTTTTTTCAATTTTGACGATTATCAAAAAATCATATTACCATTTTTGCAATACCAAATTTGTAATTACTCTCTGTTTTACTAGAACCCCGTTGCACTATTTTTTCGATAAACAGTGTATGGTGTATTAATTCTTATCAACATATACCTCATTACCAGTGAAATAAGTTCACATTGCCTACTCTTACCCTTGAAGAATATTTTAAATCCTTACAATTAGTCTATAACTGTGGATAAACAATCATTATTCTTTTAATTTTCAGCTATTTAAATATTGTAAAATTATTTCATTACTAATATCTGTGATTATATAAGATGAATAAAATATTTCATGATAACTTGTTGAATTTCACTTACTCATAAAAATGTATTCGGTTTTATTCTAATTTGCAAAGTTTCAACATTTCTAATGTAACCATCATATATTTTTAATTCACAAAAATATCAACACTGGAAAAACTTTAATTGGCCAAATTTTCAAGATTTACTTTTCTGCTTTAAAAGTGCTCGGGCAAGATTTCGCGAGATTCGGCTCGCAGATTCGCCGTTCATTTGCCACCGTGCAGGCGATAATAATAAAACTCGCAGTCAGTGTGCCTGGGACTTTGAAATTATTACAGCGATTCACTATATTCGAAGGTTTTACGAGAGGGCTCATCAAGTTTTCAGTTCCGAAGGGCAAACATTTTCGCGGCGTGGGCCCACAGGGAAGACAGGCCGACTCCGCGCCGGCGCGCGCGCATTTTTACGCGGCAATCGTGGGGGACTTTGTTATTGGGCAAGTTTATCGTGGACAAAGTTACGATCCGGCGTATTTAAACAATTATTCGACTCGCTAAAGCAGCACAATGAAAAATCAACGAGCTTTCGAGGACGGGACTGGGATGGTTTTTGAAGTGCGTATAACCGTCTTCTTCGGAATAACGTTACACTCTTTCGTTAACGCTGTAATATGCTGCATTTGGTTTTAAACTCTCGATACTACCGGCTTTCCATCTCTGTAGTGATACTCTATAAGAATAAACGGTGGTAGTCGATTATTGATTCTAAACCGAAAAATCTGTTCAAAAAAAAGTTTCAGATCTTCTTGATGATTTCAAGAAAAGCTTGAAATGGTCAAATTCATTTTAATTTTAGTTGTGAGGCGATATTATGAAAATTTATGTAAATATTACACGTCACTAGGCATTCAAATTTTACATCGATTTTTTAAGATAAAAGTTTAATTACAATTTATAAATTTAATCACGAACCTAGTTGGAATAATAACAATAATAATTTTAAAAATCCAATTAGTATTATGCAACTTATCAAAATATTTTCTCAATGATATCGTTCTAAAGTCCACTATACTAATTCACTATTCTAATAATTATTCTGTGCCTTTCAGATTGTGCAGTATTATGAAATAAAATACACTACGGGATGAATAATTTGATCTTTCTTCATAGCTGCATATATAAATATAATCGTCCAATCTCTTCAATACTACCCCCCCCTCTCTCTCTCTCTCTCTCTCTCTCTCTCTCTCTCTCTCTCTCTCTCTCTCTGTCTCACTCTATATCTGTCCCTCTCAAAGTTTTTATACAATCAGCAGACGTGGAAAAGATGCCCCCATCGGAACTTGGCGACGATAAGAGCCAACGGTGTGCGATTGCCTCGCTTAAAAATAACAACCAACAATAACTGGACCAGTTAAAAACGCTTATAATCTCGGGAAAAACGGCTCGGCGAAAGCGCCGAGTAAGTACTCATTTGCCGCCGCCCGCGAATGCTCGTATAATAATGGACGAAGTTTGGAGAACTGTGTGGCGCGTCGGCTGGCGCGCCACCCGCGGTCGGTCCCGTGGATTGCCGCACGGGAGCGCGAGCGCGGTCGTTAAAATTACGCGCGTTCCCCCTAAATGAGCTCTTCAACTTCGGTTTCGGACATTGTACGCTTGATTTATGCCGGTAAATTAGACGCAGCCTGCCGCAAAGGTCTTTTGAAGTTGGAGGATGATAGAGGAGCAGGAGAGGGCTTAAGAGGGGATTATAACCACTTTTCGCGCGTTTCGTTAAAAAAGTCGCGCAGCAATCTATCAGTTTCGGGTTATAGTTTTAACTAACAATAGAGTAGGGTTCAATTGCCAATGAATTTCCCGAATGAGTATATTATTCAAACTGGAGAATTCTCGAAGCTGAACCTCGAAATAAGTATAACAATGTTTTATTATATCTAATAGAATGGATTATAATTTATGATAGCGTTCATGTTAATCAAAAAGTTCTTTAATGATAATACTTAAACCGGTAAAAATATGATTTGACGAAACTTGATAAAGAATAATAAAAGTTTGAATAAACGACTAGCTTACTATTTCGATCAATATCATACTTTTTAAATGGCTTTTAATTTTGGGGCTGATGCATACAATTCATACTTACTTATTTAATATAATAAGATAAATATTTGCAATTATGAATTAAAATTCGTTTATGGATTCTTACAACTCAGTAATTAAGCCAATCAAATATTCGTTTTGAAGAATATTTTTCTATAGAGAACTCCAACAGCATAATTTATATTTGCATAAGTCTTATTAATATCAGAATAATTTTTAAAAACTATTACAAGATAAAACAATTTATATGTATATCTTCTACTACCAACTTCATAGAGCCTAATAAATATAATTCACATGTAAAAAATCATACTTGTTTTCGTACTATTCTTGAATATTATATATTACATTTTAGCACAGTTTCTTTTTATATTCAATATATTTCCAAAGTGGTAACCATTTATTTACTCCCCCATTCCTCCTTTGAATCTATTAATTTGGTTGTTTTAAGTCAGTCCGTCATTTCTCCTCTGGCTGTACCACAAACACCTGATCGAAAATCAGGGGTCAGCAATAGAGCAGCGAGCAGTTTTCAGTAATTCTAGCCAAGTTAATAGCACATTTTCAATCCAAATTATCTTCCTTCTCATTCTCTCGCACTCTCACTCCTCTCTCAATGTATTTGTAAATAATTAACGATTTATTTCAGTTACGACTATGAGTGCCTTAAACCCAAATTTGTCATAGCTCTAGTTTCAATTTTCTCATTATTTATTATTATTGCAAAATACCTATTTTATTTCTTTTCTTCGTGCCTTTTTCTTACATTTGTTTTTTCTTAATTATTAAATATAAATCATATCATTTCTCGTATTTTCTACTTCTAGATTTGATATTCGTTGTAGCGATTACTACTATATGTTTCTCCACGATAAATATTGTGCATTAATAAAAATTCATGTTTATCTACCTACCGGAGTTTTTCACAAGTTTATCAGTATATTTCCCATTTTTCAAGTACGTTTGTCTATTTGTGGATATAATTAGAAATATGCACACGTCTTGACAGAACAACATTTCGTAGTAGTGTAAAGTCCCAAAGTTTAGATTGGGATTTGACTTAGAAGTAGAAAATGTGTTAATGTCAATTATAACCATAAGATTTTTTTAAATGTTACGAGAAAAATTCAGTTTAGTTTTTCAGAAAATTCAAGAATATTTTCAATATTGATTTATTAACATTGTACGATGTTACCACAATCGTCCTTTCTTATCTTCCTACGCTTGTATTTACGTAATATATCTTTTATTCGATCTTGGCGTCTTCTTTCGCACGACTATGTCACGGAAGGCTGGATTGGATTTTCGTTTTTCAAATTTTCCGAATGTCTATACAGAAATATGTTCCATTCGAAGGTAGCTTGCTTACCTGGAAAAATGTCTCGAATTGGCAAAAATTGAAAATTCTCCGTATGCCCATATTTTTTACTAGGATATCCCAAGGTGCCCCACCCCCTCCCACAATCCATACCGATGGGAAAAGAATCGAATTACTTTATGCGCGTATACAATGAAAGTGGAAAATTGAATTTTCGTTGTATTCGGACGCGAAGGCGCGCGTAACTGGGATGAAAAAAAACGAAGGGATAAAATTGTATCCACAATTATTTAATCAGCGTATATTAGTTTCATTTCGATTTAAAGAAAAGAGGCAAATCCGTTTTGTTCGGCTTTAGAGATCCGCTCTATATGGGCGCGCGCGCGTGTATGTGTGTGTGGGGGGGGGGGGGCAGCACCCGTGTCAGAAACCGATAACCCAAATGAACAGGGAGAATGGGGCGCACGGTGGTGCAGCTTTCACGCCAGCCGCGCCGCACCGGCTCGCGTCGCGCACGCGGTGTGTGTATGTAGCAGCAGTAGCAGCAATAGCAGCAGCTCGCAGAGGGTCTTTTACGTCCGAAAGAAACAACTTGTGTCCCGGTGCCCCCGCCTCGAGCTTTCTTCATCGCTATTATTATTATTTCGCAATCTTTCGCTTTTTCGCCTCTGGTAGTCGCTCCCTCTGTCTCACTCTCTCCCCCCCCTCTCTCTCTCTCTCTCTCTCTCTCTCTCTCTCTCACTCTCTCTTTCCCTCTTTCTTTTTCTCTTACTTTCTTATTCTCTTTAAGTCTCCGCTCGTTGGAGAGATGCCTTTGTAGTGTGACTTTTCATCCTTTTCTTTCATTATCGGAAAATCTTTGGCCCGAGCGTGATACTGGGTCTTTTCTTAAATCCTTTTTCAACTATTATTCTGTCTTATATATATAATATCCATTCCTTGCCTCTATACTGGCAGCAAAGTTTATTAATGGTTCTATATTTTGTTTCTGAAAATTTAAGGAAAATACAACATGTCCGTTGGATACTAAAATATATAGATTGAAGAAAATTCAAAATTTATTATACACATTGAAATCGATAGAACATAATCTCATTATAAAAGTTGTACAAATTTTCTCTCATAGAAATTTGCTTAAGCCTTTTTGTATAAATTCTCTATTAATGTTCTAGAAGCTTCATAATTTTAATTTACTTCAACTAATAATTTGTTCATTAATCAATTTTTTTTATATCAATTTAATTTCAAGGTTTTTTTTAATTCTATTAAAAATCATTCAATAATTATACCGAATTTCTTCATTGTATCAATCACTTTGACTATAATAATTCATATTTTTAAATATTTATTTGAAAGAAATATTGAATTTAATATTTGAATTCTTAATAGAGAATTAATAATTTATGACTATATATACTTATGATATACACATAATTGATCTACCTTGTATAAATATTGAAAGATAATATTACGGAAATAATTTGGATTTATATATTATTGAATATAATATATGCATATAAATAATATATTATATATTACACCGATTTCTTTTCCTTTATACATATTTTTTCAATAGATAGCCTTATCTTATGAAATGTATTTATCTCGGATAGTTTACAGGATACTTTTTTTACAATATTTTCTAATATTTTCACTGAATTTCGTTTTTCCACTACGTTCACCTAAACAAGATACCGTTGTTTCTCGATTTAATCGTTATTCTATCTTTAAGAAGAAGGTAAAGACGGTAAGAAAGTAAAGACCTTCCGTCTGCTTCAGTTAAAAACTTTTTACCGATATTGAGAATCTTTTATTCATTATGAAAATTAATTATTAGAAGAAACGTAGCATTCTAGTGTAAAGTTAAAAAATTAACTGATTTTTAAAATTGTCCAAATTCATTTTGACGTTTAACAGTGCATGAATTATAAAATACAAACTAACTGTTCATTTGTGAATAAATAGTTAATAGATTGACGTCTTTCGATTGAATGACGGATCTTAATAATATTACATCTATACATTTCAAACATCCGTTAGTACTCCGCGCAACATCGGGTTATAACTCTTCAAATATTTATTTAGACGTATAACCATGAAATTCTAATGCGATTTAACAAATAAAGCTTCTATTGTAACGGAAGCCCGCGTAATATAGTTCCAATGTATAATTTAGGTCATAATATACGTTCATCGTACTTCATGATACTCTGAAAATATTTATTTTTCTGAAATTTTGGTTTTCAGTCATACTTTATTTACATTCCATTCATACATGTTTTTCCTACGATATATTCCTACCTTCTCTTAGGACTGGAGCCCTATCTTCCGCCCATTCCTCTTACCCGGGATACTGCCTGTGGAGCAATAAAAACGTACGGCCAAACTCAGTGGTCGTTGAAATGGTCATTGCATTCAAACTGCTCTAATTCGATACCCGACTCAGATTTCATAGGAATTTGCCAGTCTCACAACTCCCGCTCGCACTGTGGTAAGTGAAATATCTCACAAGGAGAGAACACGGCAAAAACACTCTCAAAAGTATGGATTTCCGTTAGAAATAATCTTCGAACTATATAGTATAACTAATTCCATTAAGAATTATGGCATTAAGGTAAGGAAAAAAGTTCCGGATCTACGGAACAAACAATGGAAAGCATTAGGTTTGAAAGCTTTTCAGGACTCATTTTAGGTGTAATAAGAGTTACCTCGTTCAATCGACTGGATCAAATTCGTCCGAATGTCATGACGTCTTCTTGTAAGCCATAAACGAACTATCGACACCCGCTCGGTCATCCGTCCAACTAGTGACCACAGGAAGCGCTACATAATCTTGATGATCGCTCGTAGTCCCGTTTCATCACTGCTCCAAGGCGTCGTTTTATGTTGCTCTTATATTACAAACTTACATATAAATGCTTTGAAAGTGTAACTTTAATTCATTATTGAAATCGCTTTCGTCGACCACTAAACTTTGAATCGTCTCGCGTATTGTATACTGGAATATGTAGTTTATAACATCTCTTTGATGAATGATCCACCATCGAATCCCAACATTATATACCACGTTTATTACTTTGCTCGATAAGTATATAATTATACTGAAAATCCGTCTCTAAAATACGTCTCATTCACGATCTATATAATACTGTCCGATCAACCCTCCAGAATTTCTCTCTTTTCATTACCGCAAAGTACAGCAAAATCATTTCCGCATCCTGCACACGCGCGCATTCGTACGCGTAGATGTGCCCCTGCGCCTCTTACGCGCGTCGTCAGCTCCCATCCGGCCCATTTCCGATGTATCCGTATGTATATTGGTAAGCTCTTAAAGTTCCGCTGCGATGGCTGCCTGGCACGCGAGCTCGCCTCGGGCTCGTTTTTATCGCGGGCTGGCGAGCTAAAGTAGCCACTTTTATATCCATTCCGCGAGCGCGTCGCGCGGAAAAACTACTTTGCAGTGCGCGCGGGAAATGGCTCGAAGGACTGGCAGGGAAGAAAGTTATCGGAAAACTCGCGCCGGGGCGTAAGTTAGCGAGGGAGAGAGGGATAGAGAGCGAGATTGAAGGAGAGAGAAAGAGAGAGAGAGAGAGAGAGAGAGAGAGAGAGAGTGCGAAGGCTGAAAGGGAGGTTGAAAAGTATTCGATCGCGCTGGCGCTGCACCGTTTGAAAATAAGGGATAAGAGAAAGTTTCGTATCATATACAGTGGAAAATGGGAGGGTGAGAGGAGCATCGATTTTTTTCTGTCTTTAGAAAAAAAAAGGTTTCACGGTAAGTTCGTTAGGGGGGAAACAATTTTAAAGCCGTTCCAGAATTTATCGCTGTACTAGAATAAAATTATTTCCGCAGCAGAAAAATTTATATTGAGGCTGCTTCATAATTAAATTTTTAAACATTATATTGAAATCAGAATTTATTTGAATTTGGAACTGAATATAATCAGTTAGATTTTACAGCCTCAAGATATTCCATCGAATACTTTTCAAGTTTATAGCACCTTCTTTTTTGGTAAAGTAATTATTCGCTGTACGGTAATATATAAAAATAGAATTTTTCATAATGGCTTGACTAGCTCTACCTAAATCTAATACAGGATTGTTGAAGTTACTAATCAGGTTATCCGATTCGTACAAGAATTTTTTTTGTTTGGTTATCATGTCTGTACTTTAAAGCGATATCAAGGAGCACCCGCTCGATAGGGCCTGAAAATTCGAGCATTTTCCTGCTAGAACGCGCAAATTTTAAGATGAAGGGCGAATTTCGATCTCGATTTTTTCTTTATTAGCAACGAAATGCACGCCAGTCAATGGGCCGCAAAGTAGTTACGACAAACAGCAACAGGCGGAGAGCCCATTCTTAACGCTCTTACAAATACACTAAGCATTTGTAAGCTCAATAGATTGTCTCGTTCTACAAAAAGGTTATACATATGATCATAAAGAAGAAATGTTTTATTTAGATTTAGTTTAGAGAGTAATATATACATTATAGTTTATATATAATAGAGTATTCGTAATTTTGGTATTTAGAGCAAGATTAATTTGGATATTTTGAAAGACGCTTCTTTTTATACTAACTAATAAAATGTAACAACTTTTTATACTAACTAACAATAAGTACTGTAAATAAACAATTATGCTTCTTTTAATAACATTATAGTTATTTATCGACTACTTAATTCTGCCATGTTTATAATGTCTCGTTTTATTGAGCACAAAAGTTAAATGAAATTGTGAACTTGTACGGTCTGTAGAACATTTGTCAAAAAGCTCGATCAGTTTCGTTCACCAGTCGTCGCATTCCCTGACATATAGGTGAGCAGGAATTCTCGTAATTCGCTAAACCCGAGAGACCACTTCGGTCGATCACTGTTCGAAGTCCATCAAATAGCATCAAAGAGAACCACTGCGCACCATCAAAGCCATCACGGAGACTGACCTGTCGAATTGTGATAATAAGAAAAACAATTTTTTAGCATCAATATACTGCTATATCCGATGGGGATTACTTGTAAATCGGTGGAATTTATTTTGAAGATTAAATGAAAAAACTGAATTTTAGTTAGCGTTTCTCGATTATATTTTGTCACAATAATAGATTCCCACGGTTTGATAAATAGACCGGCATCAATATTTATGATAGTCGTTATTCTTTAAAAATATTACTGCCAGCTTTGATACGTTACGAATCGCTTATCGTTTATTTTACAATCCTATATTATTTCAAATTTACTGCACTTCGACAGTAATTTATAGAGCTTGGAAGCCAATTTCCCAAAAATGGGTGTTTGGTGCGAAAATTGATTTGCAATCCAAATCTCAAATTCAATCATGAATGAATTTTAGTTGTCTTTAATTCTCTGGATCCACTATCAATTAATTTATCTGAATATTTCGCTACTGAATTTTAACATTGTAGGTTAAAAACAACAATTTGAGTTTTCACATACAACTATGTAATTTTTAGTTTTGAAACTCGAATCCCAAGATAATGAAACAAAATTTCAATAATAAAAAAAAGAACAACAAATGAGAATCATCAATAAAATGAACGTTGGAAAGTAAAAATATGTCTTTCTGATTCATATACCAATTCATATATATATATATATATATATATATATATATATATATATATATATATATATCATTCAGTGTGGTATTTCGAATTTCAAAGAAATTCTTCATGTTTCACGTGCCACACAAGCGTGAAATTTGGCGTTTGAGAAACTCGCCAGGTCCTTTCAGTTGCGCTCTTGAAAATTTGCATTTTATTCGGTCTGACACTTCTATTTTGTCAGAGCGTTCCCAATAAAAAAGAAGAGTATTACAGATATATCTCTTTATTTTCGAAATAAAATATGGTATGATTTGTCTTTTATTCCTAGGAATGTCAATTATGGATATAATTTCTATAGATATAAAAGCAAAAAATGATTATTAAAGTAAATTTCTTGATCGCTATCGTTTTATATTAAATAATAATAATATTGAATTCAGTTACTGGTCTTATTTATTTCCGATACGAGAAGTAAACTTATTATTTTATTACTTTGAATAATAAATTAGTCAAGAATCTAAATTTATTTACGTTATTCAGGACATGTTGAACTTATTATGCCATATCATTATGCCATATATTATGCCAATTATATTATGTCAGACTCATTTATAAAGACAAAGCATATTTTTGTATATATCCGTCCAACAAAAAAATTACTTAACCGATTGCTCTGAAATTCTAAATTTATACTCCTTATCATTTTCGGAAGGAGATTATGGCAGAATAGAAATTTACTTTACCAAAACTTCGAAAACTATGTATTTATCTATATATACATACTAGCAACCGGCTCGGCTTCGCCCGAGATAATAATTAAACCGATTTTTTAAACAGTTCAATAATATCTGAGTAAAAAGTACTCTATGTATTCGTATAAATATATATTTCTATAGATAATTTGCCTATCGTCACTTCTGTATAAAAACCTACTTCAAACCAGCGACCACACCAAAAAGGTGATATTTCCTAGACCATTTTATACAAGATGAATATTACATACGGCTTCTACAAGGAAAATCGGGCGGTAAAAAAAGCTGTCGAAGTGTCTTAAGACGACTTCTACGGAGAGTTTCACGTTCGGACGATAGAATATGTGTCTGCACGCTGACGTGCCTCCTGCAAATTAGACGTGCCGTGACTCTCGCCCTTTCTCTGTTGCAATCCCCTCGTAATCACGTGAATAAATAATGAACAGGGATATCTCGCAACTGGTATTAGATTACATGTATCTATCTATCTATATATATATATATATATATATATATATATATATATATATATATACATTTGGCAGTGGGAATTACAACGAGCGAGTATCTGAAATTCAATATAATAATAAATATAATTATAAAGACGAAAATCAAAGAACATAAGGGAGAGTCGGATTGCACGGAATTGCAGGAACGATGTCAATTTTTTCCCTTACACAGAACAGAAGAATGAAAAATGAAATTTATTTTAAGAAATATGGATGCGAATGAGCTCTGAGATTATATGAAAGAAGAAGCTGAACATCAATAACAAAATAAAGCAAGAGAATGTGGATACGATAAGCAAATATAGACAGACTACGACCTGACAAGCAGTGATCAAAAACAGAAATTGAGGATGCAGACAAGAAATGTGCACTTGATAGGGAGAAGATTAGAAAATGAAATATATATATATATATATATATATATATATATATATATATATAACAAATTAACAGATCAACGCAACACTCCTTAGGATCTGAAGAAAAATTAGCATGGTAATATCGATTGTTATTAACGAATAAAGTTGAAGAGAACCAGGAGACAGGTGCCGGAGAAAGTAAATAGAATATGCATACGCAAATACATGTAAAATTAATATTTGAAATAACAAGATGAGTATAAAAAAGGAGTGCCAGTCGAAAAAGCACAAGAATCTATAGCAATAATCAGGGAGCAAGATTCACAAGTATGAGAGAGAGATACGAGTGCTAAACAGAAATGATAACTAATCACGAATGCAAAAAAAATCGTTAGAATGAGGGAGTATTAAGACTATAACCACCGTGAAGGCAAAATCACTGAGAAATGAATTGCAACAGCCTGATTTTCTGAAAATACACACGACAATGGCTAATGCAGTATGCACGCATGTACCAGCGTTCAGACGAGCAACGTAAAGCATCCAGCTCGCGACAACACTAACTGTTGGCTACCGAGAAGACCGAGATGAACTGCAAACGTGGACCAAACAATAAGTACCTATATGGATCAAGTACCGGTTATGTACAAGTATCGGTCCAGGAAAAATCGACCCGCATCGCCCTGTAGCCGTGGTGTACTACGAGAGTATATATATATATATATATATATTAGAAAGAAAAAGAACGAGTTTCTAATTGGTCCAGCATCTATAGGACCGCTCTGATAGGAAGCTGCAGGACGAAAAGGAAGAGGCTTCTTTTGCCACTCGACATTTCTACGGGGAAGAGGGTTCTTTCCAGACCAAACTGAACCAATCGCGAGGGGGGGGGGAGTCACGGGCAGTACGTCGAGGACGGTGACGATCGAGGAAGAAACGAGCGAAGGCTTGCCCTTAGCCTGAATTTGGAATTTTTGTTAATATCAATGATACCATATATTCTGGACCTTATCTATACATGGACACACTTAACATGAGGGCCTCATTTTCAAATCCGTGAAAGTCGCTTTATTCAGAGCGATATAATCAATAATCTTCACCTCGATCGTGAGTCGTAATATGAAAATGTTATCGGTCAATTGTGTATTTTTTAAATTAGACAAGCAAGTATAGAGAGCAATTAAAAGCAAGTGTAGCGAGAGAAAAAATGTATAATTTTTTATAAATAAATTTTTTAAAAAATTCGATGATTATTTTAGTTTTATTAGATTATATTATTTTATTTAGTTTACTTAACGACGAGAATTTACAATAATCTAAAAATGAGTTCAAAATTAAAAATTTTTTTTGTAAACTATAATGATGTACATTCAGTGTTTAATTTGATATACCATTAGTTTGAGGTCAAATTTTCAAATAATTTTTTATTCCAAAAAATAAAATGAAAATAAATTTGATGAATCTAATTGAATCAATTAGATGAATCTAAACTAATGTAACCTTATGTAAAATTTATGCAGATAATATTTAATTACTAAGCTGATGAATTTCTTTTTCTATAAACTAGAAAACTCGATAAATAATTTCTAACATTGATTTAGAAAATTAGATTACTTATGCAAACTACAAATAATGGGAGAATTAATAAATCTCAGTATTGATTTATATATCCAATATACCTATATTTAATTAACTTATGTAATACATAAGTTAATTCAATATTTACACTTTATATCAGTTTATTTTTGCCAAAACAAAAAATAAATTTAGAATAAAAATATATTTTTCCCAAGATAAAAAAAATACCAGAAAATGTTAAGAAACTGAATATGTCTTCTGAAACCTTTTCTTAATATAATTTAAAATTTACTACTCCTCGAACTTTTGCATTAAATGCATTAATAAATCAAAAATGAATTAAATGCAAACCGATATTGTCTTCAAGGCTTTCTCACGTAATATTTTAAGCCGTTCTTCATTACCCTCTCTGTCGGGCAAATGAAATAACATTAATGCTCGCGCGAACATCGCAAACAAGAATTTAATCACTGCGTCGTGGCCGGTGCGGACATTCGAGGGGAAAAGCAGAGATGTGCGCATTGTCGTGAGCGAGGAAGGGGCGATCGGTGAAAGTGAAGCGATACTCTCCCTCGTGCTCTTTCTGCCCGGGGGAACGGCTTCATTGGGAAATATTTCTCGTTTATCAGGAACTCAAGGAGCGCGGCGATGAAGAATTTTCGAACTTGAGAGACGAGAAGCAGGCGGTGAGGAAAAAGGCGGGAAAACGAACTCACGAAACTGCGACCGCGCGACGGCGCAGTGTAGCCTAGTCAGGAAGACGGTGCCACGAAGTCCAAGTCAGAGAGGAGCTGGCTTAAGGAGAAAAAGAGAGAAAGAAAGACAGAAACAGAGAGCTTCGTGGAGCGATCGTAAATCTCTCGCTTGGCAGTGCGGCAGCTTTCTTTCCGTATCTCAATGGCGATTAAGAAGACATTATAAAGCACCCGTGGCTCCGGAGAAGCGCGTGCGACAGGGTCGCGTCGCGGGATGGTTGAGACAATACAGTCCGCGAGCTGCGTATTTTAGCCCTCGCTTCGACCTTCCCCCCTCCAACTCCGGCTTCGAAACGAATAATACACAGTACCATCTATATATATATATATATATATATATATATATATATATATATAGATCTCGCATGAGAAGGACGTGGAGGGAGGGAGAGACGTGAGATAGGGAGGAAGACGAATGGCCTTACGCCCGAGCTGCGCTGATATTTCGGAAGAACTTTTTCGAGAAGTCCACGGCGTCGCGACGGCGCTGGAGGCCGTTATCTCGCGCGCTATATGTGTCTCGCATCAAGATCTTCGGGCGAAGATAATTATGAGATTGTGATTGAATGGGCAGCTGGTATTCGAGTTTATCGAGAGAGAGCGACGGTGACATGGAGGATCTAAAATGAATTGGAGGCGTGGAGAATCGTCAAAGAAAACCCTGGCAATGCATCTCTGTGCATAAAGGTTTATTAACTTGATTTGTTCAACTTGATCTGAAAATTTAAAAAATAATGCGAATCGTTTCTAAGCTTAAAGTACACGAAATTTTATTCATTCTGTCTTGGATTTCCGACAAAGTTGACGTATAAAAAAGTCGCCAAAAAAATTCTAGAATAAATTTATTGCGAAATGTTCCAGGGAACAAAAGTGTGTTGAAATCATTCGAAGAATACTTTTTTCAGATTTTCTGAAGATATATTGAAGATGTTTTAATCTTTTAGAATAAGTCGCTCATTAAAATTCTTATTGATATTCAATATAAATTATTTAGTGTGAACAAAAAATTACTGCGATTCTTTCGAATTTAAACGTTCAGGTATGTTCACTCCACGCGTGAATTGAAACTCGTGTACGCGGGGATATTTACGATGATAACATAAATCAAAAAATACATCGATTGAGAATTTTAAGATATTCCCTTCAATCACAGAACAACTATTTACAAATGTGGATTTGACACTGAAGGTGATTTGCCTGACCGAATGCCTTACGGAATCTAGATACATAGTTTTTATAAAGATTGCACTATAGCTCGGTTTTACATTACAAGGGTATCAAGAAGAGGAGTGGGGTACTTTATTTTTTCGTGAGAAAGCTGCAACTTACATTATATTAATTATCCAGTACAGGTAGTGGCTAGTCCATAGGCTATGAAGTGGTAGTTTTTGGACAGTATGTTATCGATTTGTTGTTTGTTGTCGGTTTTCCATGCACTTTTCAAAGATCCTTACTTAATCTTTGCTTAATCTTAATTACCTAAACAGAAATCGTTGTTTAGAATCTTACGAATTTAGGTGCTTATTACATGTAAGAATATCTGCCTTGACTCTACTGTCAAATTCACTTTCTTTATCATGCTAATTTATAATTTTGTTAGATTTACCATTTATAATTACATTATGACTAGTTGCGCAAATGTTTCTTTTCATTATTTGGTTCTTACTTAATTCTAATAAAATAAATATATTGTAAATTTAGTTGGCGCAGTGGCAGATGGCAATTTATGGTTCTCAGAAAACGATAATTTCATTCATCTCAGACAAATCATCGAATAAAACAAGATAATCGGCAAGATTTGAACGTGTACGATATTTCGCTCCAGTGGCATAAAATCTCCAATACCGAATGATTTGCATTCCAAATCGTAAAGTTAAAAGCCTAAACTTAACAAATTTTGTCATTAAACTGAATTCTTCCAGCTAGAATGAGAACCGCGATGAAGATGAATGAAACGAATAACCTGGCGAGAATTCCCTCGATAAACTAGAGAACTTATAGCGAAAACGATGAAATATGCCCTCTTCTTCTAATTTATTCTCCATCATCAATAATGACTATCCCCCCTAGATATTTTAAGATGGGAATGCGGTGGATAGCATCCTATTGTTTGTTCGCTGATTGTCTTGTGTGTCGAAACTATCCTAAAAAGCGAAACTTGTAATATTGAGTCGGTGTCTAGTGTGCAGCGTATCGAGATTTCGGCGTTCGCGTGTACAGAGCACTGAGGCTTCGTAGAGATTCGTCTACTATGATTCTCGGAGGGACTCTCGGACCGGTGTTCGAGCCCCCTAGCTGTTGTCAGCGACGAGGATTTACCGCGCCCAAGACGTTGGGGTCGGTGCGCAGCGTGAGGAGGAATCGCGGAGATCCCGCTCCGAGTAGGGTCTTGCGAACTTAACCGTGCAGTGTCTAAATGCTGAATAATAGATTGGTAAGAGAGATTTCAGATTTCCTCTAAAACCGTAGGTAAGTGAGATTCATTACGATTTGGTTCATTGTGCGTTCTTGTGGACTTATTATATTAAATTATTTACTGCACATAATAAATTAAGTTTTTGCTCCAGTCATTAAGTGGTGGTTTCTAATGCTGCTTATTTTTCTTTGAATAAAAGTACTTTTTGAATATTCAATGTCAACGTCGAGCAAATCCGTTATTAACTTACGTTATATATTCAACTTCTCAACTGTATTTATAAAATACTGTAGCCATTTTTACAATAATAGTGACCATTCTATTTAGAATTATATATGCACAGAGATCTAAAAGAGGAGGGATTCAAATGCCTCTAAATAGGCTTAATGGAAAGATATGCAATATTTTATTTTATGTAAGAAAATGTTTAATACAGTCAGTTTTAAAAAATTAAAAGGTTTTGGAATTCACTGCAATCTTAGCTTATTACCTTACTCCTCCATAGTTAATTAAATCGATGTCCAAGACAATAAATAGTAAATATAATTATAGACACATTTTTATTTTAAAAGAATAAAATAATAAGAGCTAGTTTTTGTAATGACAATACCACAACTGATTGTTTAATAATTCGAAGTGTAAATTTGGATATTAATTTAGTAATCTATTCAAAGTGATTGTAAGCGGTCTAATGAAAATTAAATATCTTTTGTGGTGTATTTAGCGCTCGAATTATACGCGGGCCGAACTGTACGTGGCGAATGCCCTTAGGACACGGTGAGGCGAGCATCTTTAGTACGCGGTGAGGCGAGCGTCGCTGGTATGGGAGGAAAAACGACGGTCGTAATTTGATTGATTCCCCGTACGAACAAGAAAAACGCGGAGAGTCGTGGCGGTGTACCGACCTTCCACAAGTGTATCGTCTTTTACTGCACCACAGTTCCATTGCCGACACAGATCTTCCGTTAGAAGCGGTCGATCGAGAACCAACGTCTCTGTAGTGACCCGAGAACTGTGATGTCAACTGCGCTTTTTCATCTCCTTATGTACGAAAATTTTTGCCTTCCGCTTATGGAAAAGTCGTTAAGATCTATTTTTAACCAATCAGATCGTACTATTTATTTCAGTTGCCCTATCCCAAAAATGCAGTTACATTGGCTCTATGCATGTACTGCAAGCGGAGGAAAAGAATTATCGCTTTTACGACTTTTCCGAGGCATGAGGGTGAAATGAGCGCGGTGCACAGCACTTATATATTAAGTTTTCCGATCCAATTTACCTCTATGTTATAAAAATCGTATTGGCAAAATTAACGCGAATATATCATGTACTTTATTTTAATAGTCAAAAAATATTGTTAATGCACATTTTTAAATCGTAACTCTATTTTAAAAATTGTTACAAGTTACACTATTTATTCCTAATATCTTCATGTTTTACAATGATTCAACATAATAGTTCGATTAAGTTTAGCAATAATTTATCTTAAGGCCTTTACATATATTAAATTATTATAATTATTAAATATTAATTAACAATTACATTAATCTATATTTATTCTTATTTGAACATTGAAATTTAATAATTTAATTAATTATTTCTCAAGATATGTGCCTTAATAAATGCCTTAATCTAAATTATTGCAATACTTAATCTAAATATTATGTTGAACAATTGTAAAACGTGAAGATATTAGGAATAAATAGTGTAACTTGTACCAATTTTTAAGATAGAGTTACGATTTAAAAATATGCATTAACGATATTTTTTGACTAATAAAATAAAGTACATATATATTCAGGTTAATGTAGCTAATTATATATGTGTTATTCTTATTGTATACATTAAGAATAACACGTACATATGTTATTATATACGTGTTATTCTAGCGATTATATGGTAAAATTGCAACTATGGAATATATTGCAATTAAAAGTTATATTAAATAAATATTAATAATTATGTTACAAGTGAAGTAGTCGAAAAATAAAATAAGCTATTTACGTTTATATTTAATCAATCCTACTTTATATTTTCATTAATTTACCCATTTTTTTATTTCAGTTATTATTATTATTATTATTATTATTATTATTAATAAAAAAATATACCTTTTCAATTGTACTATTCATTTGATTACGGTATATAATTTTCGTTTATAACTTATCAAATTATAATATTAGAGCGTATGCGTGTGTGTGCGCGCGCGTGTGAGTATGTGTGTTAGCTTAGTTAGCAGGGATAATGAATTATGAGTTCTTCTCTTTACTGATCGATACATCATATATCTATTCAGCTGGTTTTACTTGCACTTATTAATTTTACTGCACAGTAAGTTTTAATTTTACTCCGGTCATATGAACTTAAATTAAATACAAATGATACAACATTTAACAAGTACTGGTCAATAAGTAAATTAACTTTTGACATGAAAAAATATCGATCTACTAATTCATTACTTGCCTGAACTATCAATATTACCAAACTATGTTCAATTATTTAGAAATTTATATTTGAAAAATGTATCAGTTCACTTTGTTCGTTAGTAACAAAATAATCTATTTTTTACAAACAATTACTTTAAATAATTACTACCATTCTGTAATAAATTGATCATATAACTATAATATAAGATCTTTAATAAGTAATCATACTTTTAAGAATGAATATAGTTATTTACATAAGTTTATTACTAATTCCTGAAAAAATCCTTATGCTGAAGTCAGTAATTCCAACTGAGATTAAACTTATAACAAATAATTTAATTAGTGAACGTAATTTACACAGCATAATAATTTTTATAAACAATGAACTAAATGTGAATACTAAACAACAGATTGCTTTTCATCGTGATATTACTAATTACATTCCGACAATTATAATAAATTTGTCCAAACTAAAAACTGTTGGTGACAACCGTTTGCTCCAAATGCCTGATCTTCTAAATCCCCGCTTATCAACAATGTACATTATTTTAAGAAACTCTATTAGTATAGAATGGAATTCAACGCTAGAAGATGATACATTTCTAAATAATTTAGTCGAAATTTCTCCAGAATTTACAAGACCTAAATGTCTGCTTATATTATTCAATGATCGTGAATTATGTGAAAGTAAATGCAAAAAACTTCTACGTTATGCTTGGGATTTGAAATTTTTGGATTTTTCAATCTTGTTTATAAGCAGCCAGAATGATATTCGAATTTATAATTACAATCCATTCTCCAATTCCTACAATACAAATAATAAAATACTTAATATATTTCCTGATAAATTATTAAATTTACATGGATATCAAATAATAGTGACGGCTTTTAATGTGACACCTTTTAATTTAATATTAAAGGATACTAATGCGAACATTTTATTTAAAGGCTATTATTTCAATTTTGTAGAAACCATTTCACAAAAATTGAATTTCGCAATATTTTATAAATTTGACATGGGAAAAAACATAATTCAGGCATTTATAGACTCCTGTACGGAGTTAGAGAATAATACAATAAACATGATTTCAGTACCTATATTATTAAGTAATGATGTAGTAAGAGCGAACTTCAACAAATTAATTTTTGGAATCGAACTCACGACCACTCACTATGTTCTTATTGTACCGTTAGTTAGAAAATTAAAATTCAACTTTAACGCTACTCTTTTGACAATAGCTGTTTCCTATATATTAATTTTAATAATTTTTTATCGCCTGATACTTCTAGAAAAAGAACCGTCACTTCATTGGAATTTCTTACGTATGGTTCAAATTTCTTTGGGTATGCCAATTTTACAGCCTCGTAAATCGTATGAAAGAATACTATTCATTATATTAACGTACTTGGCTCTAAGTCTAAGTTCAGAAATTTTCTCTGCATTAGTTAACATTAAATTAGTGCAAGAAGATATGGTCTATAATACATTGGAAGATATTTTTAAATCTAAGATATCTGTTTATTCAGTGAGCAAGCTTTCTACAAATTATAGGGAAAATGTCAATAAGCTTATATCAATTACAAAAATAGTTAATAATAATGATGAATGTATAGATAAATTAATTGAAACGAACAATGCGATCTGCATTACACCAATGCTAACTGCATCTTATACAGTCAATTCAGTTTTAAAATTTGGTACGCCTATTATGAAAGTATTAGATATTACATTTAATGAAGATTTTATGGTATTTATGTACGAACACGCCTCACCATTTGTAGAGAAATTTAATTATGTAACTCGACAAATACTGGAATCAGGTATTGTTAAAATATGGAATCCTATTGTATATCAGAAACATCAAAGCCAGATTTATAACACCATAAAACTATTTGATTATTTTACGATCGCTTTGTTAGCTGGTGGATATGGATTAGCCCTTCTCATTTTTCTTGGGGAATTGTTGATAAACAAGCTTGATACAACCTATAGATGCAAAATTTATTAGCCATCAACTTATATATTCAAATGATCTTATCTGCCTTAATTAAGTACAACGTTAAGCTTTGTTCATGCGAAAATTGATTTAAAATATTTATATATAATTGTTTGAAATATATGTTTAAGCAGTAGATAGTGATAAATTACATTATTTCAAAATTCTCCTTTGAAATTAAAAGTAGCAATGAATATTGTGTGATAATTATTTATAAAAAAATTTTTTCTTAATGGAAGGAAATAATTCAATATTCCTTATCTATTTTAATTTTATAATACCTGGTTCAACATTTAATCATGTCAATTTACGTTTTTATTCTTCTGTATTCACTTATTTTCTATTTTAGTTACTATCTGATTAACTAATAAATAATAAAGTGCATGTTCTTAAGCTATGTGATTATATATTCGAGAATAAACAAAAGAAATTTAATCTAATAGAGAAGTACGATTCTTTTGACATTTCCAAAAAATATGTTATTATAGGCGTCTACAATATTAGATTTATTCAGAAATGTATTTTTAAGGATTTTCGTTTTGAAATAATAGTTATAACTCATATGTAAAACTAAAATTAAAGTAAAGAAAAATTTGAATGCATTTTCATACTTCAAACCTGATGACGAGCTTGCGAGTCTAGGAATTCGTTTCAGAGTAATTTAATTTATAATAAAAATGTTATTACGATAAATTAAATGTACTGAAATAACTCTCTTCTTAAAGTGTTTACTGTCAAATTCTATGCGATTTCTAAGACACTAATTGTATTCTATGATTTTTATCTAGGATGAAATTGAGTAAATATATCAATTAAAAACATGTTGCCTTTGTAATTTACGAAATGAATCGTAGTGTTTAGAAGTGATTAAATATTATTAAGAACCGATTTGAAATAATGGTACAATTGCAATTTAATATAATAAATGATATCTGTATTGAAAATATATAAAATTTCGTTAAGAAATATTTAACATTATTTTGACTTTTCGACGTTTCCTAACGTATAGCCAAATTCGCGGAATTAGCGAAAATTTGAGAGCAAGGGTCCTCCCGCAGACTTGTGAAGTGGACTTCTTCAAATGAATCGAGACCAATTCATTTAATAAATTTTGTAAAATGAACTTGTTACTTTCATTCGGAATTTATTGTTATTTTATCATCAATAGCGAGTTTCGAAGTGTGTAGATAATTTACAAAATAAGTAAGAGAAATTTAAACCTGATCATTGTAGTAGATTTTTTATGTGCAATACAGGGCCTAGTGTTTTTTTGTACAAAAATATCTAGAGTGTTCCTTGATATTTTTCTCCGTATATCCCTTTGCGAGAATCGAAGATCTCCTTTGGAATTACTGAAGAAATACTTATCGGGGGTCTTCCGATAAGTTGGATCACAAGAATCGACGAATTTGTTCTGAATCTATATGTAAATTTCGCATATGACGATACCTGTGTTATGGAATATATTTGGAAGCTGGAGACTTGGAGTGAAAGAGGGGTTCTGAAAATGTCGGCAGCAGTCGTCGTCCATCGATTGCCTTAGCTACCATATCGAATAGGTATAGACGATTTACTATTTGAACGTCTCACAGGGCCTACTATGTGAATATTGATGCTATTGTTATGTGAGCACTGTTTGAATGGCCTAGTAAGGGTCGTTTGAATTCTGTCGATTTCCATTTATTTATATATTTTTTCCTTTCTTTATTTATTGCTGTAAGATAGTGTTTGTATTAAAAAAGAGATAAAAAAGATTTTACAAATATAGATTTCATACTGAAAGAACAGTAAAATACAAATTTTATGAAAGTAGATAGGATAGAAATTCGGCTTTCATCGAAGAAATCAGATATAACGTCTTAAAATGACTCACCTGCAAAGATTTACAACAATGAAGCTGCTTGTCTCCCTCATTTCTATGAAAAAGAACGAATATAATCTAGACATTGTTGTAATACTTTCTTCAACATGTAAACATACTTATCAGGCAACAGTACTTTTCAAATTGTTACCCATGATAGTTCAGAACGATTCAACCAATCGTGATAAAATTCTTCATACATATTTGCTACATATATCTTGTTTTTACATGAGATACGCTAATTAAAATATATCAAAAACTTTTTAAAATCAATGCGTCGACACAAATACAAAAATAGACTTTTACGTAAAAATGTATCAAAAATCCAAATGTTGATATTATGTTTACGTCATAGCTTACATGGTCATTTTCTATTGATCAATTAACATGCAATTTCCGTTTTTTGTTTCAAATGAGCTGACAGGTCGCAGTGATGTATGCCATTTTATAACGATTGATTAAACAAACGATATTGAATAAGCACGCTACAACCAACTCAAATGTTTATTTTCTTGTAATAAAATGTTTCAAGCTTCGACCATTATTAATAAAATTTGAATAAAAGGTTCTACCGAAAATTCAGACAATAGACGTTAAAAAAGAAGTCTTAAAATCGAAAGATCTCTGTAATGCAGGAATTTCTATACTAAAATCCTTGCTTATGATGGCATAAAAACTTCTAATAAAGTGTTCAAAATATAAAAAAATATAATGTATCAAAAACATAAAAAAATTTAAAGAAATATAAACCATACAAGTATAGACATTTGTTTATAAGTATTACGTGAAATATTTTTATAAAACGCATTTATCCCACATAAGTACTTTTTAACTGTTATTACTTTATTATTTCTATCTTTACTATTTCTATAACTTTATATGTCTGTAATAAAAAATGTTCTTCTATGTTTTCTTTTTACCAGTCTGTTAGAATTAATTAAATTGATAACACAGTGAATGCAATAAGTATAACCAACACACTGCTGGAATATGAATTAGTGCATTGATATTAGGTAAGCTTATTTTATGAATTGTTTTATGCTTTCTTGACAAATGTTTGCTTTGTATGGTTCTTTAGATTTAGTATTACATCTAATATATTTGGTTAATTTATTCGCTAATTCACGTACCAATAAAACTTAATTATCACGATGATTTAAAAATATACACATTCAGTAGTTTCCGTATTAGTTTTATATAATTTCCGTTTACCTTTGAATATATTTTTGTTTCATTTCAGAATTTTCTTTAACTTATTGCAGTGTATGTACGTACGTTCAAACGTTTTTTCATCAGTGTAGATTTTCATTTCAGTGTAGATTTTCACCTCGGATAATGTTCGATCGTAATATTAGAATCTGGACTTTTAGTTCGTCAAATATGGATTCGTATTTGGAGGGGAAATGTTTTATTCATTTTATATGCATAAACAAAGAAGACTTTTTGACCGCCACATGTCAACTGTACCAACAATATCTACCATAGGTCTGGATTATGGTAGAAATGGTATTCACAGAATCGAGCCACAAACGACTTCGGTTATCTGCCATGTTCAACTATGGAGCTGCTGAGCTCAGTATGCTGACATTAATTCTATCGTGAGCCTCGACAGTACACAAGATGCGAGACACAATACCGTTGAACACGCCGTGTAGTCCATCTCGATTGGGAGCTTTTCGCTGCTGGTCAAGCTTACGTCAGCCTTAGTCGAATTGGATCTCTTGATGGATTACGGATTGAGAATTCGGATTGCTCGAAGTTAATTGGTAAGAAACAAATTGGAGCTGCTCCAGATATAACGATGAAAAATTGCGTAGATGCGCTCATCACTGAGAAGATATGGAAATACAAGTGATTATAAATATGAACTAAAAATTAAAAAGTAAAAGAAGAATGAACTTCAAGTCAAAAGTATCAGAAATATTTTAAAGATTTTTACTGAAAAGAAAAGCAAGCGCCTTAATAAACTGGTTGACGCAATTTCAGTCAATATTAAAAATTATTTTCTTTCCAAATCAGACCTTACTATGAAGCCGATTCTCTTTTTTTTTTTAAAAATTGGCGAATATTTTGGATATCGTTCAATTCTTTTTTTGGATACCGTTCAGTTTTTTTTTTATTTTATTTTACACTTAAATTTTTCACATTTTTTATTTTTCTATTTTAGTTTAATTTTTTACCATTTCTTGGAAATATGTGTTTAAAAAAAATTTTTTTACGTAATTAAGTCCATGGATATTTGTTCTACCTACAATGTGCTGTCAAATATATAACCTTCAATCTTGTAAACGTAATTGTGTACAAAGAAATGAACTCATGAAAAAAAAGAAAAAGAATCTTGAGCATTTCTTTTAGCTTGATGAGTGGAAAGAGAACATATTCTCTAAAAGATTTCTTATCAAAAGAAGAGATAATGAAAAATCGATTGAAAGATATTACACTTCCTTAAGTGTATCCAAAAGGCATACGAGCTGTACGCGCCCATTTTTGTCCTATCTGCGGCAATCGCATATCGTAATCCGAACTTCTGGATTTTTTTATAGAATAAAAAACTACTTCTACTTCTGTCGAACTTTTCAAACTTATCAAACTCCAATTCCCTTTTATTACTTTTGATATTCTGCGATGTAAAATTGGCCTTCTAATATTAAAAATAATCATTGCTTCAAACGAAGGCTATCACTTGAAGAGCAGTAATTTTATATATCATCATTCCTTCGACTTTATGACGAATCTCACATGTCATTATATACAGTTTGTACCTTTGTATTTATGTTACATTGAATATGCGCGCGTTTGCATGTTCATTATCAATTTCCCCATCACAGTAAATATATTACATCGGGTTGCCCCGTTTTAAAATGATATGCGATATTCGGCAACAAAATGCGATATTCGGCAAATTGAAAAGTTGCAAAAGTTGCAAATTGAAAAAAAAATTTATATGTTTTATTTAACTCTATACAAATTCACGTGTAGCCTAAAAGCAAAGAATAGCAAAAAATTAAAGGCAATAGATCTGATGGCGCTTTACGTCGAACCGTAAATTCTGAAAAGGGGAGGGATGGCTTGATATATTTTTTGACAATTATAAAGTTGCTTTCTTTAAGAAAAGGACCTCTTTACTCGATTGGAATTATATTTAAATGGGATGCGAATATGTTTCTTAATAAGAAAATATTTCTTTTACACAAAGAATAAGCGTGAAAAATGTCGAATCAGAGGCCTTGTTCTATGCCATTGTAAACGTAAGAATCTACGATTGAAATATCTAAATAATTTAAAAATGTAGCAAATGCTATTAAAATTTTTGAAAGTTTTTTTTATAGAAACTGAAAACTGAAGACTGAATTTTTTTATAACACTAATAAAAAATAAATAATAATTTTCATTCTAAACCTCAATTTAGAATAATTTTTTTCCTGTAAGTCAAATGGCGTTTAAATTCTTGAACAAATACCAAACTTGAAAAGAAGATCACTTTAACCCAATTAGTTCTTCAAATAGCTCGATAATATTGTAGATAGTATTTACAGTCGCTTTGTTTATCTCTCAATTAGCAGTCCAGGTAATGAAAGTTCTTTATGAAATTTTGGTACACAAATACTCGAAATCGGGAACAGCGTACTGCCAACACGCAAAACTGATAATATCAGTCCTAAGCTACTTTTATTATTTTTAGTTGTACCATGTATTTTTACTGATTATTTATTTGGACTGTTTTACGTCTTTATTATATCGTTCGTTATCTTCTAAATAAACTTGACATTGAAAAAATTGATATTTTTGAATTGATTGTTTATTTTTTACGGAACTCCATTGTAAATATTAAGTTACGACATTATGGTTTTCACGAATTTCAATGAAAAAAAAATATATCAACTCCTTTTTGTTTAAAAATGAAACACACTGACTTTTACTTCTGATCGTTTTTCATTAGTCATAATATTATTAATAAATTGATCGCATGGCCTCGATACACGTTATAAGATCACTAATAGATAGTTTATAGATTGAAAAAATAATTTAGTTAATTAAGGTTCTTTTTCGAATTCGTCAAAAATTTTTTTTTACAAAGGTCAGTATTCAATTGTATTTGTAAATCATTAATAATCATAAGTTGCGTAGTATAAATTTTCATCTATAAAATACGTAAGATTTTTTTACAGCTTCTGCACCCCTTCCTCCACACCATAAGGTATCTGCAAGATTTTCAGCCATCCCCTTCTCTCCGCTCTCATAATATTACGTAAGTTTCTTGAAACTATTTAGTATAGATTAAATAAATAAATCATAATTAAAATTTTCTCATAAAAAGAGTATTCAATTTAAAAGATTTTATTCATCAATTACAAAAGGATTTAATTTTTTAAAAGAATTTAACAAAGAGAAATTCTATCATATGAATGACACGTTTTATCCCAATTAAGCGTTGTAAGACTGATTAGCTCCAAAATGTGTAGATCAATGTTTTAAAACTTAACGTCTTTATATTTTTTAGATACGGTACGTCTTACTTACGATTAGTAATTCAATTGGACATATTTTGTAGTCAGATGATTTTTTAAAGTAAAAATCTCTACTTTTCACAGAAAAATTCCAAATATATTTTTTGGAAAATTTTGTTGTGCAATTCCTCAACAATGCGTTTAAATTTAACCGAATCCCCAATTGAAAATAACCACACATTTCCGGAAAAAGTTTTATCAGAATTTTATTAGCAAGAGTTTAATTCCTGAGGATGAATCTAAATTTGAGGTGGTGGAGGTAGTCAGGGTTGCCCTTTACCAACATAGAATATTATTTTTATTATTATTATTTTATTTTATTATTAATTTTATGTTTCTTTTTATTTTAAATTTTCAATATAATTTATTGTAGTAATAAGTTCTATTTCATATTCTTTGGGGGTGAATATAAACAAGCACAGTCTGACTGTCATTATTTTAGTTAATAGATTATATTATAAATCTGTAAGACCGTTAAAAATATTTATTAATTTAATAGAAATTTTTTTGCTTACAATGTTCGCCTTTCTTCGAATCCGATGCCAAAAACAGATGTATTCGTTTAAAGAATGCTTTGACGAATTTTATTAGAAAGGAGTACTGACATTTAATTACACATTAATATGTATCTTTAAGAAGCCTTAGTTCTTAATCTTGTAATGGACTCATTTTGAAAATCATCGAATTGACTTCGATCAATCTGCAACTAATCCCTCGCTCAGACGTCGTAGCCTTACTTCACAAATATAGCATGTAAGAGAATAAGAATGTTGTAATAAAGAATTTACGCGCACAGAAAATCAGTGACGGTCTAGTTCGTTTAAAAATGCGCACGCATTGATGCAAAATGGAGAAGCTCTCGAGTCTATCGATCAAGTGAAATATAAAAGTTGGCCAGATCTCCCATATGCGAGGAAGTCTCTGAACGTAGGCAATCCCACCTATTGATGATTGACCTTCTGAAGATTGTAACGTAATATGCATTCGTAATATCGGAAAAATATCTTAATTTAAATTGTATTTTAAATTTTGAATGTGATAATTTGTGATTTTTTAAAGTAATTTTAAACTAAATTTGAGAATGATATTATAAAGAAGTACATAAATACATTATATTTCACATAATGCTTTAAATGTTATTATGAAACTGTTTAAAAAAAGTCTGGTTTAAAAACCATTATAGAACTAATGATCAATGCTTTGTATGCTTTTCTGCTTGCCCAATGCATCAGACATATCTCATTTGTAAAATTATATCCCATGGTTTATTAATAGATAACTTCGCAAGTTGATGTTGCCAACATCAACGCTGGTTTTCGGGAATTCCAAGCCTTTTTTCGTAATAACTTAAATCTCAAAACCGAAAATCGATAACACTGCCCAAATTCTGAAGACTAAATTATGAAAACGTTCGCGTCGACGCATTTAAGTTCGTTTTTGTCCGAATTTCGTGAAAATTTTTTTAATTAACCCATTGTAATTCAATGGATTGTGGCGCCTTTGTGATTGGCCTTACGGGAAGAGGACGGGGAGCGGGGCGGCTGAATAGTAACCACGCGAGACAGCCGAAAAACCATAGGTATTTAACGAGCCGGCAATTGGTGCCTTGGCCGCAGCGCGCCACCGCGGTATTTAGCAGCAGCCGCTGTTTCGCTCGGGGTGCCCGACCCCCTCCCCGCCCAACCCATCCTCTGCCTTCCTCTCTGTCTCTCTCTCTCTATATATATATTGCTTTATATAGAAAGGCGCGCCGCGGCACGTTTCCATCCGGCGCGGCCCGTGGAAGAGGTGTACTGCAGCCGCGCCAAGCGCATACGTGGCTCTATATAGGCATTGAGCAAAATTCAAATATTGGAAATATCAACTTTGAGCTTTAAATTAACCGATTATTATAACTATTATCAAACATAGTTTTAAAGGTTTAGAATGCTTTGGTTAACTGTTTCCTGCCGCGGGCTTGAATTATTAGACGGTCGGTATTATGAGCCCGATGAAGCTGCAACCCCGAAAAATAGTTTCGAAAATTGCATACTTGACGTGTATTATTGTAGTTAATTAATAATTTATTAATGTAGAACAATAACTGAAATATGCCGAAATCGCATAAGAGTAGTTTTTATTAAAAAAAAAAAGTAAAAAAATAAAGAAAGAAAAAAAGCAGGAACAGTTGTTGAACTTGCTTGTTTACATCACGTCATTCGTCATTCTACTTTGCAAGTTAGTGGTATCACACACAATTTATAATTAGTCAACCAAGTTTTAGAACTTCGTTATATCTTCGCAGATATAATTAAAAATTTTTCATTTTATACATAAAATTATAGATACTTATCACTATGATAAAAACTAATATTTGGCATTTCAATCGGAATTGATAAATAAAATTAAGAAAAAAAACTGACTCTCGGATGAAAATCCCTTAAATTCAAGAAAGTATTATTAATTATCAACGATTAATAGAATATTGAATTAAAGCTAACAAATAATTAAAGGTGGTTCTGAACTAAATATTCAGTAGTTTAGCTCAATTTCCGGGATGCCAATTTACCAATAAGTGAGCGCTTTGATCGAGAATTCACAGTACTGAACGAAAATAACGAATCTAAATGATAAAATGTTTAAATTAATAAAAATATTAGTCCGATTGGCATTATAAGCGTCTTTACTTGGTTCAATATATTAACTGTTACATTATGTTTGACCAAGGGTACAGCGAATCTTCGGTTAACTATATAACGAATAGACTTTTAGACCAGGGATGCGGAATAGTCTCTTCTAGGCTTGGACAATCTAAGTCTACGGAGTTCGCAATCACTCAAGCAAATTATAGAGATTCTTATAATTCCGCGTTATTGAGTAGAATTTCGATGAGAAAAATTTTAAATCTTAAATGCGTGCATTTCGCTGTATATTAACTGTTTTGCAAAGCCTTGAATAATTATTCGTTAAAATAGAATAATAACTAATTAAAATAGAAGAAATAGCAAAGTTTGTGGAACACAGTTGAAGAATAGATACTTTCTAATCTTTGTGTATTTTTGCAGATGTTCTGAAAAAGAAAGAAGAAGAGACGAATAAATTTTGACTGCATTTTGCCCAGTTTACCAAGCATTAATCAATTGATTGTTTTATAAATCACTGCGGGACTCCGGTATTAATTTGATTAATTAAAAAAAATTTTCTTGAATTTTTTTTCCTAAAAATTTATAGCAGACTCCAAAGATTACTTTATATCATAATTCTTTTAATTTAATTCAATTCATTGATCTAAAAACTCTATATAATATATAAGCTGTCTAGAGTTATTTCGTAACTATTATAAAATAGTGCTATACGCATTGCCAAATTGTTAGGCAACTATAAATGAAGTAAAAAATTTTGAAAAACTTTTCAACATTTCAATCTGTGCATCGCCTAAATACTTTAATTCTAGCCATAGATCAAAAACATTCGACGTTCGTAGAACACGCTTCAAAACAACGGGCAAACGGCTGAAATGTCGTTAATCATCATCGGCCCCAACTTCTGAATCTCGTATGTGCAATTATTCATTTCCAGTAGATGCCCGGGTACAGCCTGCCAACGCCATATAAATCAGTGCAATAAAAAAATTCAATATTTTATTTTCTACGTCTCGCTTGGTGAACTCTCCGTATCTCAATATTAAAAGGACATTTTCCTAAAGAAAAACGAATGAATGGAGTGCCAAACGAACTTCTCCCCTAATTGGTCGCTTCGAAATTCCAGGCAGCAAGAAGAGAGGTGCGGGCACTACGCCCGCTCAGCCCGCATGCATACTTGAGAATTTCGAGTAGGTATTTACCTGGATTCCTGAGCAAAAATTGCGCAGAACTTGAGCCCCTTTGCTCCTGGCAATAGGGCATCATTAGGAGTACTCCTCTTGCTTTTATATAGTATCTATATATACCTATAGCTATCGATTACCGGCTCTCCCCACCCCCTTTCTCGTACGACAGATCTTATGCATATTTCTAGCTAAAATTTTTGATAAATGAAACGCTCTCAAAAATATTCAATTTCAAATAAAAAGTCGAAGCTCAATCGGTAGCTTCGGCATTATAAATTGAAGAAAGTAAATTTAATATAAGGGGTTTAAAAAGGTGCCGAGTCCGTGGCTTCTATACTCCTTCAACCGAGTGGTCGGTTGGACGTGACTTTTCCGTGATTTAAGTCAGTTATAATTAAAATGAAATACGCAGACGATAAAAGAAGGAAAACTGAGATTGCACATAAATTGTTTAAAATCAAAAACATTTGCTCGGTCATTAAGACGTTAGCGCGTTTTATTAATTTATGCGCATTTTAAAGGAAAACTTAGCGGGTCTTAATTTATTAGATTCTTAAAATTGGAATACAAATTAAAGCAGTGGAAATAAATGCGTAAGTAAAGGAGCTGGTGGTAGAAAAACGAAATGAACCTATCAAAGAAAGCGGAAGATGTCTTTATTTATTTTATAATTTATCTTAAAATTTTAATTTGAATTCTTGACAGTGAGGATTTAACTCCATATTTCGCGAAATTCCTCCCTCCCCCCCCTATCCCTCGTAATTAAGCAATCCACGCAATTTTATTTCCTTTATTTAATGTCAAGCGTTTTATTGCGCAAAGTGGGAGGATTTAATTTCTTCATGCGAATAGTCTTTTTAATATTTAGGGCGTAAAATTCAAATTTCTCTACCTATCTGGTAGACGACAAAGAGAAAACAAAAGAAAGCTATGCAATATAATATTACATTGTATTGAAGGAGACACATAGTCTTATTTAATATTTCCTTCTTTTAGACTCGTAGAATATTGCATTATGTAGCCTTTGTTTTATAAAATATTGGGCGAGACACAGTCGAGGAAAATATTTACGCAATAGCTGCGCTTCGACTGCAAACGTGCTCTAGCGGCTAAACGTCAACTTTGCGCCTATGCTTTAAGAGACATACTGCAACACAAAAAATTTTTGTCAAATCAATGTAGTAAACAAGAATAAAGTACCAATAAAATTATTATGTGTATTAAATAAATATTCTTTTCCTCAAATATTATTTTATTAATATCAATAAAGTTTTGTTTCATCATACTGGACTGGATCGAGTGTGCACTTTGAAAATTTTTTTTAAGGATTGTTATATTATTTATGTTTTTCTATATACTAAGTAAATCGATCGATTAAAGCTACGCGTACAATATAATAATACACAGCTTTAAATAACAATAATATTAAATTATTAATTCAGATTGAATAAATAGAAAAATAATTGAAAACCGTACCAAAACATTATTGATTACGTAAAATTGTTAATATAAATTCTAATATTATAATATTTATATTATATTATTTTATAAATAAAAGTAAGAATACTGGAAATGAATAATACAAACTTTTTTCATACATGGTACTGATTGATTGTTCAATTTTTTAAATATCTAAGTTCAAATTAACAATTAAGATACTTAGGGAGACACGTACGAAATGGTTATTTCCTCCCTATTCAATAAAAATTCTTCTTTTTTCTCAGGTTAAAAAACTTTTCCTTCATATATTTATTGCTTTATATTTGAAGGGGAGTATTGGCTTTTTATAACAAACAGCATCGAACGAGAATCTTTCAAGTTGACACCTGATTTTGGCCTGCTTGTAATGTTAATATCAAAATAAATAGATTAAACCACCGTATGCTCAAATTCGAGCTAATTTGATCCGTTGGCTGGTCAGCGAATTGGAATTTCGTGCTCACTCCCCGTTAGAGCTTCAAAATACGCGGATTTATGAATTTAAAGAGATCTCAAAGCTCCCCCGAGATCTTTTACTTAAAAACACGAAATCGCGCGGACTGCACTCGCGGCGGCGCATCTGTGAACAAGACACAGCGAAACGGCCAAGCCTCCGCTCCCGAGCCCCCTGTCCCCGACTCTTCGATATCGGCGAAATGCCAATCTTCCAGGTACTTACACAGACCCACCGCCAAGTGGAGCTGCTCTCGAGCTTCGGCCGCCATCCCCCGCCTCCCGCGCACAACCTTTCAGGGCGCGGGAGCTCTCGCACGCCGGGGGGGAACGGGGGCTCGAGGCTTATTTCGCCCGCGACAGATATGACGTTTTCTATTATTTTCTCCCGCGCCCGGATAAGGCACTCGTTGCCTTCGATTTTACAGGGTTATACGCGGGATATACGTCCCTATGATTTTCCGTGTATCTAACCGGCGACGATTCGGGTTTATTTTTGACGGATCGACTGCGCGCGGATCGTCTCTCCGATTTTACGAATCGATGGCGATAAGTCGCGGCCGAGTCCGATAATGCGCCCGAGTATTTTCTCAGATGCTCGGTACTTTCCGCAATGTTCCACGGGCGTCATTTACCGAGTTTTGAAAATTGATTCGTCGGTGATAAATTAAGCGTCGATGTCGTATTGAAGGGATGAAAATTTTCAGATAATGAGACACGCGCGAGATCGAGCGCTATTGAAAAATAAGAAGTTTTGTATATTCTTTAAAAAGACTTTTTGTCAACGTATAAACTAACTCTAGGATTCTTATTGAACGTCGAAGTAACTGTTTCTAGCTCGTTCAACAAGATGATAGAGAATTAGGCAAATTACAAATTTTAATTAAAACATGAAATTCTTTATATTTAATTTAAATTATTTTATTATAATTTAATAATATTATCTTACATTATTGATCTTTTTAAAGCAGGTCTAGGTGTCCTTTTCATCGTAGTTGAATTTTAATCGAACATTGAGAGTACGTGAAAGAATTCCTAAGAGCTTCTGATATCAAGCTCCTAACTAAAGTTATACCTCGGAAATAATTCTGAATCCCGTATAGTCGGACGGAGAGTGGGGGGGGGGCAGGAGAAAAATACCACTGAAAACTTGTCGCGGCTCGAAACAAAGACTCGACTTCAATTGGCCCGGGTCCAAAGCGCCGGATCCACCGTATATACATATTAAGTTTTCCAATAACGCGTACGCCTCGAGATATCGTGCATATCGCAACGAGCCTCTCGGCCAATTCCCGACGTACATTATCATGGACCGCGCGAAACGCCTGGGAAACCGCCCGCCAGCCAGGTAGCCTTGCTCGAATTCACCGCCTTCCACCCCCCCCCTCCCCGCATCTCCTGGAGGGGAGTCTTGTAGAAAATGAAATTCCATATTTACGATGGGGCGCTGTTCGCGGTACGTCTCGGTCGGTGGATAATAAAGCTTCACCGACTCCGTTCTCAAACCATGACAGCGACGTCGCTCTCTCGCCCGCCTTATTCTCCATGTTTTAGTAGCGGCAACTAAAAGTGGAATTAACGCGGACCGACTGCGTCGTTTCTCGGTTACATGGGCATTGTACCTCCTGGCATTATGCACTTGGAGATGATATTCGCACTGGACGTGTCGGGGGGGGGGGAGTAAAAATATAGAAAATTGCGTAGTACAGCGTATTGTCCGTCTTTTCTTCGCTCGCAGTAGTTACAACTCCTGGCGTCCATCTTGAAAACGCTGAAAACGACTCGTAAACACGCATGTGTGATTGGCAGTCGTGGTCATAAACTTGTTTCAGCTCACTGCTGATTTTTCGATTTTTCAATTATTTATTTGACAATTTCATTAATTATACGCATCTAAAAATTAAAATAGTTAATAATATTTACATAAATCCATGGAGAATTATTTTATCTATATAAGGTTAATCTATTACTCCTACAGCAAGCATAATCAAGGCATTAATTAATCTTTTTATTTTATATCTGTTTTAGATTTAATATACAAAAATTTACTTTCCTATGTACTATTCAATATGCGAATAACAGCACTTGAAAACCAAAGCACAAATAGTATGCAAGTTCTTAGCTTCATATCTTAGTATTTCTCTTTATATCAATTATTTATAATTGTAATAATCTTGCAAGCATTAAAAATTTTGTAGATCTAATGGTCAGAATATACATCAAATCAACGAAAAATTAACATAGTTTTGCATAGTTACATCGGTAACAAATATTGACTTAATATGAAAAGTAACGTTTCAGTCGAAAAATATTGTTTCATAAGATGTATGTTAAAATAGATAATTGCTTCAACTATTAATTGCTATTTTTCAATTTCTTGATAATTTCTTTTTTTACCTTGTTCACTTTAATGCGATCCAAAAACGTTTCGACTAATGGAGGAAGCACAAATGCACAATTTTAAAGTAACTTAAAATTGAAATTTATTTGAAATAAGTAACGTATAATTTATCGATGTTAAATGAGTACACTTATCAATTTAATTAACTTTTACGATGAAGTTTCGGCGATCTGTTCTAAGCGTCCTCTTAATAATTTATTCTCACATTTTCGTCCGAAACACGATTTCTTAAATATAAAGGGATCTTCTCTATTGAACATGTTAATCCATTAAACATTATAACAATTAGACAAGAGGACAAGAATTGTGAAAATTATATACAATTTATCATTTCATCATTTCAAACATTATGAGTGTGAACAATATATTTTATTTTGTCTAACACAGACGCGCGCGCGCACACACACGCACACACGCACACACTGCTTTAGCCTACCTAGCCTTTTCGGACTTTAAGCCTGAAAATTGTAACTCGCCAATCCGCAATTGCGTCAGTCTCATTCGCGCATTCCACCGAAAGTACGGAATCCTTCTACACACGACTACTGCGCCGATGTTCCGTCCTGTATAACAGCAGTTTGCCAAAACGAGCTGGGATGGAGTTTTCGAAAGGCCGAGCTCCAAACATTTAGACGTTCGAGCGATCGGGACGAGGGGCTCGCGGACGTGCGACAACGATGACTCGGACATCCAATTATACACACACACACATATATACACGCATAGCTCCCGGTCTGAAGTGAATAATGAAGAGGGTAAGGTAAGGTGAGACGGGCCGGGTGAAGGAGAGAAAGGGAAACAATCCCGTTTGCGGGCTACTTTGTTTTGCGCTAGTCCGTACTCACGCTCATGCTATACATATATGTGTGGGTATACATATGCATACATACATACATATATATATATATATATATATATATATATATATATATATATATATAGGGCGAGTTAGTTCGTCCGAGGTACGGTAAAAGGGGAAGAGTGGGAGAATAGGAGGCGAATAAAGGAAGCTGTTTTAGACTGCGAGCGCAGCTTTTGTGCCAGGGCACGAGCCCGGAAAATTCGCGCGTCGAGCTGCGTGCGGGTTTATACACACACATACACATATATATATTTAAGTTACGGGTGGTCGAGAGGTTGCCTCGAGAAAATGGGCGAGTAACGTGTGTATACATGCATGTGCATACATACATATATATATATATATATATATATATATATATATATATATATATTTATGTATAGCGATTTGCAAGGAGAAGCGAGACAGGCGGATAATAAACGCTTAGCCGCGTATACAGCGACCGCAAAAAGCATAATACGTTGCGGATAGATTTTCCGTGAAATGAGAGATGTGTGGGCATACGGTGGGGGAAATGATTCGCTCCGCTTTGGAAACAATGTATTCGGGGAGATTTCGAGTATTACACCCGCATATGGATTATTAAATGTTACGCTAGAGATATTTCACATTTAAACGCTAAATAAAGGCTTAGAGGTCGTTTCGACTGAGATTTCAAAATTGAACTGGACAGAAGAGAGAGAGAGAGAGAGAGAGAGAGAGAGAGAGAGAGAGAGAGAGAGAGAGAGAGAGAGAGACAGAAACAGAGAGAAAGAGAGAGACAGAGAAATGAAATTGTTGAAATATACCCGTATGAACTGCCATAATAAGTTAGCTTTTTGCAAATCTACACAAAGACAGAAACTACATTATAGTAAAATTAATAAATTAAAATTAAATAAATTAAAATAAAAATACTAATATAAAAATATTAATATAAAATTAACTTCATTAAACTAGTAGTCTTAAATAGCATATGAAAATATCACGCATAGATGCATAATCAATAAATAGAAAATAATATTTTTCACTTTATATTATAGCAATAAACAATGAAACTTTTAAAAGATATTGAAGATAATTGACCGTCTACTTTGTTTAATACTTTGCAAGTAATAAATAAATTTCGTATATATTAAATATCGTATTGATGTTTCAAAATATCTTTTATATTTATACAATTTCATTTAATTAATCGTGATCTTTTACGTAATCTTGCAGGTGATATAAGAATTTAAATAGAGCATCGAAACTGTACAAGTCGAGGTAGAAGTATTGAAAGTTTTCATTAGCGAAGCGACCTTGAAAGATCGACGTTGCTCAAAGTTTTTTCAAAATTGTTGCCATTATTATCGATCAATAAGTTAAATAAATTCATTCCCTGATCTTTACACGAATTTCCTGTGCAATGTTTTTAAAAAATTACTCTATATCTAATAACTGTAATCATAATTCAAATATATATAAATGTGTAAAAATATGTATGAATGTTTCAAATTAATTTACTACTATAAATTTAAACTGATTCAGAGAATTTGTAATGAATCAACTCTCAATTAATGTTATATCATTTGTTAAATTTGAAATATCATATTTTACGTATTGAATTTTATTTTTTTATTACTTAAATGTGTAATTAAATTATTTACAAATATTTATAATTCAAACGAATGTATTTTTTTAATAACTATAAAATAATTTATTAATCTCCAATTTTACAGTTATAGAACGCATCAGTGAATAATCAGTCATTGCTCCGCATTAATCCCATGTATCAGACGACTAGTGTTTACCAAAACGTTTGTCCCACTGCTCCTTAAAGGTGGTTCTGCAAATGATAAAATAATCGTTAGAGTTTGTTTGAAAGTTAATGGTCGTTAAAGCAGTCACCAAAATTTTTCAAATTTATATAGTCATAATCGTCTTACATTTGAAAAAATCGAACATAATTGATAAAAATTAAATCACAACATTATTGCGTATTATCGAATTCCTAAATCTTCTCGTGCGAATATAAAGACACAAAAAATCACGGATTTTTTTTTAAAAGATCCAAAAACTGACCGACGGGAGATAAGCTTGAAACTCGTGCATCGATCGAAATCCCCGAAAAAAAAAAAACAGAAAAATTCCAATCCAACGGGCCTAAACGACTACACTGGCTCCGCGGTCTACTAAATTTTGGCAATAAAACAATCTAAGTTAAACTCGACCGACAACTTAACGATGTGGCAACGGCGCCGTACAGTTCACTTACTTTCGGCACTGGCATACTCCGCCGTTACACCTGCCCCCGGCCTTTCCCAGACTTAGACAGTTCGCCGCGCACGCGGAGTCGCCGACAATTCCCTTGGCGCTGAGGAGGTCGCAAGTCAATCGACGCTGCCTGACGCCCTCGTTATCGCCCTCGTATTCCATTAGATCCTCGACTTCGTCCGCGTCTGCGGGAATGAAATATTTAAACGAAATGTAAATATGCGAGGTTCGCGCTGGATTGTTGAAATTATGGGGCGATTGATCGGATGAAAAAAGTATAGTTAGAAAAGTATTTAACAAGTATTCAAAATAATAATATACTACTTTGATTAGTCTCAAAAAAAGATTAATAAAATTACTTTAACACATTCTATAACGAGTTGTACTCAAAATAATTATAATAGCCGACTGTATTTCCAAAAATGGAATTTATGAAAAAAAATAGCTAAAAAATTTTACTCAATGAATATAATGAGAATTAAAAAAATAAAATTAAGAACACTGCACAATTACTGTAATAAATTTTGAATCTTTTGCAAATACCTGTATGTTTATAATAAATTCTCAGGGACAGCATATGGATTATGAAAATGTCAAATACGAAAGCTTACCGTAAACAGGAGTCGAGTAAGCAATGGTAATCGCTACGAACAAAAAGGCGGCTACGAAAAACACTTTCATTTTGCTTCTGTTTAATCTCTACAAGTTGCAAATTCAACTGACGGACGAGAGCTTGGAGATCGTCGACTGATTCATTCTTATATAGAGTGCACGATCAATGCTTTCGCATGAAAACGATCGGTGAAGGAAGTAAGAATGAAAAGTATTACTTAGAGGGGATTCACATTACAGAGTTACATCATATATGTATACTGTACTTCCCAAGAAACTACCAACGTTATCTTTTCTTTATTATTACCAATTGTAAATAAATCGAATTTTTTCATTTACTCGTGTTTAATGTGAACATATCCTGTTTTATCCTGAGTATGATAGCTCCATTAGCATACTGATTGCATATAACCACATGAATTCGTTGTTATTTATTCGGTTTATTCAATTTTTGAAGTGGAATAAGAATGTAAAAAAAATCATCTACAATGTAAATAATATTCTAAAAAGCTAACGATGCACTATAATTTAAAAATTTATTCGTCAAGCAACGTCTTTGCTAGTAATTACATAAAATTTCTTAATAAATATTTATTAATCTTCGCATTCCGTTACATAACGGTTCAATAAATACTCGATAGATAGCTGTGTTTCTATTATCGACTCATCGGAATGTATAAACTATTAATAACTGACTACGTCTATTTTTGCTTATATTCACTTTACAGCAATGCTATCTTCTTCGTAAAATTGCAGATTATTTCATCTATTGAATTTATGTCGTTTGTCACAGTGCAAGCTAAAATCATTAAAATATGTATATAAAAATCGATCATCATCAATATTCACTTTTCGCTTGACAAATATTAAACAAATTCGTTTATAATCCCAATGATAAAATTTGAGCTTTTGAAAATATTTCATGTTTCTACAACCAGAAAAGTGGCACTACCTATAGCAACCTAAGATTTGTCCAACCATTAATCATTCATTGACTATACTTTATTTCTCTCTCTCTCTCTCTCTCTCTCTCTCTCTCTCTCTCTCTCTCTCTCTCTCTCTCTCTCTCTCTGTGGTTATCTTTTTCTCCCATCAGTCTTTCATTAGAGATTATCATTGATTCAGTTTTATCTCTTTAAAATTATTATATAAATTTATGACATACGATCGAATTGGGATTAGTCTCGAATTTATGCTGCTGGACTATTAGTCTTCGAAACTTCCTCAAAAAAAATATCTGTATATATTTTTTTTATTATTTTTGATTTATGGTGTAATAATAAATACAAGCATGCTGTAAAGAGCATTCTGCGCAATGCAAGGTAGACTATAATTAAAATTTAAACAATACAATCAAAATATTCAATATAAATAGTAGAAATCTGGAAAATAGATTTCCAAATGTAAAATCTCTTTAAACTTACTTTCTAAGAAAGTGAGTATAAAGTAAGGCCAGTATTACGCTATAAAGTCCCTTCTAATTTCAACCTTCAATTTAATTTTTTTATGATATAGTCTTTATTTAAATAATAATATTTTTTTTTCAAAATTAATTCAACTAATACTAGTAACTATAAGACTATTATATTCATCTTGAGATAGAAAGAAATTTATTCTTCAATGATTAATTCAGTTAATAATTTTTATGAAATGTCAATTTTATTAATTAAATAATATAAATAAGTAAAATATATTCTCAATGACTGTTAAATAAAATTGAATTTCAAAAATATATATTGAAATTGTTTAAAAATTAGACTAAGGAATGTATTGAGATCAATTTATACATAGGTCAAGTACATGTAAAAATAACAATTATAATATCCTGCAATATATGAAATTATACAAATCATCGAAAATTTTTAATCCCTTATGACACCCGTAGTGGGAATACGGCCATAAGTTCTGAATCAGTGATGCAAGACTTTCATTGATGATTTCTGCGAATTTGACCGAATTAAGATTTTATTATGCCGAAGAATAATTAAGAATTCTATTAAACACAAAAAAACTTTCTCTTGCTATCTTAATAATCCATAATTCGTTATGCAATAACGTAAATTTTAATCTTATTATTTAATATAACAAGGAGCAAGCTTGTATCGGATGTGTCGAATTGAAGAAAAAAAATATTTTCGAGAATTAACTTTGAGTTTACTTCTTAATCGCATCGGAATGCGGTTCTACGAATATAGCGTTGAAAAATACAAATTGGTAGATACTTGTCGGACAGTTTTTAAAAAGTTTGTGGCAATGATTCGGTATACAACGTTGAATTCATTTTATATACATAAATAATAAACTTATAATATACTTAAAAGAAAAATATACTAATATATATATATATATATATATATATATATATATATATATATGTATATTCTGCGATATTTTGAGAAAAAAGTACATAATTAAAATTCAGAACTTATTGATACTTAAATAAACAAATCATTTATCGAAGGGAATAGTTTATAGTATCGAATTACTTTGATGCTATAAAATATAAAATATTTTGTACATTTTATATATGAATTATATTTGTTAAAGAAAAGTCATACTATTATAGATCTTTCTGTGCATTTACTCTTTACGAATAATCAGTTTTGTACAATCATAACTTTATCCGTCGATAGAGTTTCTCTAAATATACAAATTCTAAGTCTGTTATTATAAAAGAGAGATGCGTTTCATTGTCACAAAATGCGGAAAATACATTTGTTTTCAATGATTTTTTAAGTTGTTCTTTCAAATGCAGCGAAAAAGCCTCTCGCAATTCAATCGTCATATATAACGAGTCGAGCTTATATTTATTATATTTGCAATTAATTTATTATGTCGCAGTTACTGAGAATGTTTAGTACATAATTTCTTGGTATGGTAACCGATAATAAGATCGCTGTTATCCGGGGCTCTGCGTGAACATGGACTATATCTACTTATTGAAGGATTCGCTGAACAGGAACCAGGACTGCTCGAAACATCGGTGCTTGCACATGTGAAAAATTTTGGTGAAAGGCGCAGTCAAACAAAATTTGGATCCATGGCCAACAAAATTAATTTTGATTTTAGATTTCAGATTTTAGATTTCAGATGCTACGTGAGTGATTATAAATAAGGACATGCTCATTGTGATTATAATTATATTAATTTATAAAGGAGATCAAAAGATTACAGACTATTGTGAAAAAAAAAATTAAAATTTGATGTAAATAAAAATATTTATTAGAAAGATTTTATGACTTTTTCGAGCTAAAAATAAATTAAATTTTCTATAAATCATATAAAATATATTATTAGATTTTTTATATGTACAGTAAGTTTTTTTTTTAATTTTCTACAAATATTACAACTACACTAAATTTGTTTATTTATTTATTATTTATTATATGATTGACGGATTAGGTACTAGTACTGGTTCTGTAACTAAGACTCATACATAAAATGATAAAAATTTTAAATTGCAATTCATGCAAGATTTATATGAGTTATTGTTCAATGAGTTATATTCAATTTATTCTCAATAATGCATATAAATTTATATTTTAGAATTTTTGGATTTTTTTACTGAGAATGTTGGGTTAGATCAACAAAAATGGAAATGGCGAAATCATTTTTTGATAAAAATCGGTGAATGGTCAATCCGGACAAACCGATTTCGATTACGAACAACGCAACTGTAAGAACGACGTACTTAATCAAAATAAATTTCTTATTTGTAATTTTTTCTGAATGAATACATGACCATAAATATAGAGTTCAACATGTAATCATTTATCCTGAATAATGTCCAGAGTTTTATCCCATATCCGATTGATTTATCTTTTATAAATTGCTTCAAACCCATTCTTCTAAAATATTTATACAATATCTAATCAACAGATATTGAAGATGAGAGCATACCAAATGTCATAATATTTTTTCAAGAAATATTAAAAAATGGTCGATATTTTGAAAGCCCATTCCTTTTTGGTATCCCTTTAGTATGTGAAATTTTATTTGAACTTGTATTTTTCGAACATTTCACCATATTTACCATCTTTGGAACTAGATTGGATTTCAGACATGGACTCTTTGAACTAAAATCACATTGCAATCAACTTTTATTAATATAACTCAAACCTATTTTGTGTTTGATTAATTAGGTATGCTTGCAGTTTCGCAAAAAATTCTTTTTTTTTTTAATTTAAATCTACCAACTTTTATTTGATTTTCAAAGCTATATAACAGGAAATATATTTCAAAATAATAAAATCATGTAGAGCAAACCGGAGAACAAAAAAGAAAATTCTTCGTTTCCCATTTTCTTACAATTAATAGGCTCAACATTTTAGTATATTCGTACACAAGTCAATAATGAATTAAATAATGAATTAAAGTACAGAAAATATCTCATCCAAATAGTTCCAGAAAAAATGTAATAGTGTATGTATTATAAGAGGCGTCCATCCGCCATCCGCAAAGTACAATGAATATATAATTATGCACACGTAATATAAAATATAAAACATATAAAAATGAAAAAAGCCGTGTCGATATTTATTAGTTTTTTGTAGATCTTTGTTTTATTATTGTTATCATTATTACAACTGTATTATCTCATTATTATTATTATTGTTGTTGTTGCTGCTGTCGTTGCTGTTTTTGTTGTTGTTGTTATTGTTGTTGTTGTTATTTAGTATAGGTATCAGTATTTTATTGATCGATGATTTATACAAACTCATGGCAGAATATTATTCATCAAATTACTATATTTTTAGTATTATACTTGCCTTTAATACCCGGTAACATTTGATAATTTTTATTTCGACTGATTAAATCCGTTAATAATGAAAGTTCTACGATTGCGTAAGTCAGCTATACGTTTTTTTCTTTTCCAACTTTATGTACACAGTTATGTTCAAAAATATAAAACGAAATAAATATATTAGGATTGAATTTTAAATAAAAATAAAACAATTGCTTCAATTAGAAATGTTTATTAATTTTATGGAAAATATCAAATGAAAAGTAAACTAAATTTATAATTCAAGAAAAAGACTAATCGAAAACAAAATACATAGCCAGAAAAGATTATAGTTTCTATAAGGAATCCATTCTGACCTTTTTCTTTAGGGGATACTGAATGACCAGTTCGGCTACCCGATTGTCCAAGAAACGCTCATTTTTGTGCCCTTTCTTAGTTTTCTTTCTCTTTCTGAAGAAAGGTAAAATTTTACTTCCCGAGTACATTTCAACACTAGTATCGAGTCGATTATTACATTAGCAAGGTTGTTTACCACCCGAGCGAAGCAAGAGAGATAAATCAACACGAAGTAAAAATCAACTAATTCCATACATTAGTGTTCACCACAAAAGCCGAAAAATTAAGTTAAAGTTTGAGATTAGGTCGTTCAATAGTTGTTCAAACTGATTTATAATTTTTTACAAATTATTTAAAATTTTTGAGGGTTTCGACCCAGGAATACCCGAGTTCTAGATTCAACAAGTCAAAATATATAAAGTGTACGGGGTAAAATCTCAGCAACATGCCACGTTCTTTGTGCTAATTTAATTATTTTGTATATTCGAATAATAATAATAATTTGGCTCAACTATCCCAGTGCCTTAGACAATTCACAAATAATGCATCTTTAATTATTATTATTCGATGATAATAATATTGATAATAATTTATACTTTATTTATTAGTATAATATTATGTATATTTCATTGTCTTTATTTAATATTTAAAATGTTTAACTTCTTTTAAGGTATATCTAATAAAAACACAATGGAATTCTTTCAAAATTATAAATAAAAAATTTATTAAAATACTTCAAATTGGTTGTTATCACAATTTAATCAATATTCGGCACTCATTTAGTGCAAGAAGACTAGCGCTTGCCGATTCCGGATATGTGTACCACATCATCAAACGTGTGCCTGTAAATAATAAAATAATCGTTAGAGATATCTTAATTCGGACGGCATATAAGTCGTGCAGTATTTGCATAACTTTTAAGTAATCATAGATATTTTTGAAATTCATAAAGACGCTTGAAAATTGGAAAGACAAAATGATGTTTCACACTCACATATTGAATTTTAGTTTTTTTTACAAAAATCGCATTATGTAATATCATATCGTTATTGCACATTTTTCAGGTATTTGAACCGTCAACTTTATATATATATATATATATATATATATATATATATATATATATATATATGTATGTATATATGTATATATTTCGAGAAATAGGAATTCAAAGAAAGTTTTTGCGAAATCATCTAAATTATTAATTGAATAAGTGGCCTAATGAAAGACAAAGATCGAACTTTACACAGTAAAAATCTTTCATCGCAAAAACTCTATGACAACTTAACGATTTGATAAGAGCAAGACAATGTGCTTACCCTTGGCATTTGCATGTTACGCCTTTACACCTGCCTCCAGCTTTTCCCTGACTCTGGCAGTGACTGGAACAGCGAGCATTACCGACCCCTCCTCGGTTACTCAGGTCGCAGATACTTCGACGATGCCTGACGCCATGGTTATCGCCCTCGTATTCTATTACATCTTCCACTTCGTCCATGTCTGCAGAAATTAAATATTTAAATGAAATATATAAATGTTTAAGCTTATGCTAGGAATAAATAAATAATTCACGTAAAGCCTAGGTGGAAAAGAACGTAAAATTAAGCATATCCATTCCAAATTTGTCAGTGTTTTCCCAATGAAATGTGATATAATTTCTTAAACATTGGAAAATGCTTAATAATATTATTTATAATATTATAAATAATATTATTTGTATTTAATCTTAACAAAATTAATTGAAATACAATTGAAAAATTGTAAATTTTAGATTAAACGTCGAACTTATGAATAATCCATTTGAAAATTTTAAGTTGATATAGAAACTTTACTATTTTTTACGAAATTTTAGTTCTATATATCTAACAAATCAATAGAATTTTACATTGTATGTTATAATAGTTCTTTAAATTTACTTTACAGATCTTTATTTTTGTACTAACGTTTAAGGAACACTATTAACTATTGAAAATTTAATCAGAAAGCTTGCCTTGGACAGGAGTCGAGTAAGCAATGGTAATCGCTACGAACAAAAAGGCGGCTACGAAAAACACTTTCATTTTGCTTCTGTTTAATCTCTACAAGTTGCAACTTCAACTGGCGAGCGAGAGCTTTGAGATCGTCTACTGATTCATTCTTATATATAGTGTACGATTCAATTCTTTCGCATGAAAGCGACTGGTGAAGGAAATAAAAAGAAAAATAATCATGCCACAGAGTACTCGTAGATGCATTACAGACTTGCATCACGTGTTTTTTCCGTACTTCCCGGGAAAATACCGGTCTTATCTTTTCCTTATTATTAGCTAAATCATAAATCAATCGACTTATTTTCACTTATTCACGACTGAACTGAAGTTATTCTTTATGAATACTGATGCAGTATTTTAACTATGATAACAGAATGATTTCATCGTTGATCGCTTTGTTAAGTTTTTGTAAAAACTACGAATTTAATGTAGGATGTAAATAAGATTCAACAAAATTAATGATGAATTTTAATCTAATCAATCATTTGCGAAATTAAAATCGTTGACAAAGTCTCCCAACATTTCTTCATAAAAATTTATTAAAGTTTGGAATTGTTTACGTAATATTTATTGAATCAAATAATACACAATCTTATGAATATACTCTCATGATTTTCCTATCAGAATACGTAAACTATTAAAAGTGTGTTTTTATTATCTAATACTTGTCTGCTCTTTACCAGAATCTGAAATGATTATATATAAACGTAAGCATTGATCGCGTTAGCTTTCAGCGATGCGGGGACTAATTATTTCAATAAGAACTTTTGAATATCCCCTGCATTATATATTATACCTAATATAGGCAACTCCGCAAAATTCGCAGCTCCCACAACTGGACTTCTGTATTCATACTTTCAGAAGTTCAACGGACGCTGGCTCGTTCAAAACACGCCTATATATATATATATATATATATATATATATATATATATATATATATATATATATATATATATGTAGTATGCATCAAGTCGAGCATGAAGTACGGAGGCGTCGGCGAGAGCTGTTTTGACGAAGACGAATTCGTTGCCCTCGTACTCATTCTTCCTCTCTGTCTGACCTCCCTCTCTACCTCTCTCTCTCCCTCTCACTCTCTCTCTCTCCCTCTCCTCTCTCTCCTCTCTCTCTCTCTCTCTCTCTCTCTCTCTCTCTCTCTCTCGCCCACCCTAGCGGACATCGAGGAATTCGTAATTCATGAAGCGCCAGCGTGTACCGGTGTCATAATGGACCGTTAATTACGCCGAGTAACTCGGAAGGTTCATTATCAGTCGTGAGGGGGGGGGGAGTGCAGGGGGCGAGGGCGACAGTGAATCCAACACAGACCACGTGGCATCCTCGGTCGCTCCGACGAATTCCGTCCAATTCAGATGTAATTCGGAGACGCCGATGGACGAGCGAAACGAGCCGATCCGTGACTGTCGCGGCGGCAATATTTACTATTGTAATGCACGGGCTCTTCCGGTCTTGGGCTCCGAATAAATCCACGACACTCGGTGATCGCCTCGCGCATAAAATGTCTTACTTCTTCTTGTTTCTTATAAGAAAAAAAATTAAGGCAGCATTCTTTTCATACGTTTTAATTCAAAGTCTAAATTCTGGCTTTAAATTTTTTAAATTTTTCTCTTTATTTCATTAGCAGCTTTTCGATATGTATGCTATGTATCTCTGTATATCGCATCTTTATACAAAATTATAATATTTAACAATATTACGTATATCTTAAATTACTAATTCATAATTCGATATCAAATCACGCAAATTATGAGATTAATTGTTAATCCGCCAAGACAATGTTTATATCTAAACTATCGAATTTGAAAAAGACGTTATATATATATATATATATATATATATATATATATATATACAAAGGCGCTAAAAAAATTTTTTAGTTTCATCCAGTATTGTTAATGCGCCTCGTGGATTTTCAATTTCTAATATCGTGCCCGCTCTCTCAATAATAATTTTATTTCGACACGGGCGAAACTTAAAAAATAGGAGAAAATCTAAATAGATATGTAAAAATATTCAAAACTATGGTATATATACATTGCGTACAATCCGAAATTCATATATGCATAATATAAGGATTAATATGAAAGTTCAATGTAGTTTATTATTGTAAAGATTATTGCTGAAGATCGATTGAAAAGCAGTCTAATGCTAATTAATCTATCACATAGGAACGTTCCTGTTCCTTTATAATTAAAAAAAAACTTCTAACAATTACAAGCTTTTACCGTCTATGGCGTTAAAAATCATAACCTATGAAACTTAAAATTGGACTTCATTTAATGCTCTCGAAATATTTTGAAAATTAAGAGAGAAAAAAAGTTCAAAACAGACTGAATTTGACGACGAATTTTACTCTCGTCAATTCGCCCCGTTTTTCTTCCCGACGCTCGGCTCTTAAACGCTAATCGTAGATGCTATGAATAATAAATCTAAAAACGACCCTCATTAGCTCGGAATCTATTCATTCGGTACCAATTATTCAGCCCGAAAGTTCGAGAAGCCTTCCCAAGACCCTAATAATAACCCCGACACAGAGCGAAATTTCCTAACTCGATTTCACGTTGATATCAGCCCCTAATATACCGGCGCATCGATTCACCGAAGCCCCTAAAGACCCCAAAATCCCGAATCCAAACAAACTCCTTCATTGTTCATTCACCCCCCCCTCTCTCGCTCTCTCTCTCTCTCTCTCTCTCTGCCCCCACCTCTTTAGTCGCCTATCCACACGAGCCCCTCGCGTCTTGCAGCACCCTGACCCCCGTTATATAGCGAACGAAAGCTCGCTCAAAGGCGTTTGTTTCTTCCCGCCGCGCCGTGCGCCAGCCCGACCTCCCCAGACCCCCCTCCCCGCCCACCAATTCTCCTCAACGCCGCGTGCGCCAGACAGCCGCGGTGGAAGACTGGTACGGCCGGCGCGGCGGCGCGAGCCGGTTCGCGACACGGCGAGGCTGCGCGCCTCCTTCTGCATTATTTATGCCGGGGAGAGATAGAGAGAGGGGGGGGAGGTGGTGGGTTCGGCTGAGGGAACGGGGAGGGGAGGAGGTGGAAACCCCGAGTGCAGAAATACTACTTTAGGAACTTGGAAAACTTGTGACGGAAACCGCGCGGGTGTAGCGTGGCAAAGCGGAAATTTATGGATTTTGTTTGGAGAGACCGCCGCCGACACGGCCGCCCGCGCCGCCGAGCGTAGCTTTGATTTACCGCGCGGACGCGTCGCGGGCGAACGTGGGGGGGGGGGGCGCGACGGACGCGCGGATATCGCGATGGTGCTCGGCGATCGTCCGCGCGGGCCTGGGAGACCTGTGCAGGAAAACCGGTGCGTGACGATCGGCCGTGTCCAATTAAATTGCACCCAGTGGATGGATTAGCTGGAAAGGGTGCGACCGTGGGTTTAGTTGGTGACCTTTGCGTCACCGCTACAGGAGTCCGGCGTATGCGCACGCGATCCCACGTAGAAAGTCTCGACTGGAAGCGGCGAAGAACGACAACGTCAGACAGCGTTGAAGTTCAAAAACAGGACAGCTTCACCGAGCAGCCAGGGATTGTAAGGATATTCGACGAGCTGCGTTTATAAGACTATCGTTTTCAGTCCTAAAGACGGAGCTGGCGTTCCTATTCGAAGTAACTCCCGGACTTTATATATTTTTTGGCATTGTTTCTGCGGTAGGTTTCTTCAAAAATCTTAGTCCCAATATTTACATTAAGTTTATTCGAAAGCTTAAAGATCAATAATCGATTATTGGCGTGCACGTACTGCCACTAACGTAGGCTACAATATACAAATTGAAGTATTCTTTGATTTAAAAAAATTTAAAAAAGCAACCAAATTTTCTAGCTTTACCTTCAATGTCACATATATAATAAATATCAAAATTTCATTCAATTATAATTCTGAAATGAAATGGAGTCAGTCAGTCAGTCAAGTAAGAACGTGGTCAACTGTACTGACAGGTAATGAAAGATTTCGCTCCAATATTCCTTCGTAAATAAAGGTGCATCTTTAGGGCTACCTCTCAAAGCAGGGATTCGGCACTTGGAACCACTTTATTGCCAATCTAAATGCCGAGAAAATAATAAAAATCTATAAAAAGTCTTTACTGCCATCTGTGAAACGATGGTTCGTCAGAAAAAATGAAGATTGAATTCTGCAGGACAACGATACCAAACATCGCAGCAAACTCTATACTGAGTGGAAGACTCAATCTGGCATCGATACATTGGATTGGCCGTCGCAGTCACCCGATGCATACCCTATTGAAAATGTGAGGGCATATATTAAACAGAAGCTTCGTGGAAGACGCACACGCGCTTCGAAGTAGTTGTCTTACCAAATTCGTCGGATCTAGAGATCGTTGCGACTAGAATACGCCGTCAAATTAGTAGAAAGAATGTCTCAAGGATGCCAGGAAATTATCGACGCCGGTGATTAAGTATATTATTGACCTAATTGCATCATCGTTTGTAATGTGTACAATGTATATATAAATATGAAAGTTTTATCAAATAAATTCTTTTATAAATTAACATAACCACGCTCTTACTTGACAGACTGTGAAAAAATGCATATCTTTTTAAAAAGATATATTTCTTTAAAAATCCACACATTTTTAAATAGTAGTGAACCTCAATTTTGAGAAATAACGGTCAAACATAACTAATAATAATATTTGCTGTTATGTAATATAGTGACAAGACAGTCAGAATAAAATAAAACTATTATCTGTCAACTGAACAAAAGTATTATCTAATAGATCAATTGTGATAATACTTACATATGAAGTATTCTGTTTTTCCAAAGACAGTTGCGTATAAAGTACAATATTTCTTCATAAGCGAATAATTGATTTTAATTTCATGTCAAGTGTCATAAACCCAATTGTTTATAAATTCTTCAAAATATTTTGTACAAAATATTGTTTATGTTTTTCAATCTTCCTCATTGTTATCTCCAGTTACACATACAAAAGTTTCATTCTAAAGAAACACTTTGGCAAAAATTTGTGCATATCTTTTTATCTTGGAACAATATCATCCATGCAATAAATAATGTATTAATTTTGTTACATGTGCACATCAATATATATTATACAATTTCCATTGGCATAATTATAATAATAACGGAGAATAGCAGAATAACTATCTTATTTGGGCAATATTCAATCAGATACTTGTAAATAAAATATCAATTTTTATTTAAATATAAATAAAAAAATAATTTAAAAGTGAATTAATAATCTATTGTCATTATTAAAAAATAATCATAAAAAAACTTTGTATTAAAAAAGTTTTTAAACAGAATTCATAATAAGGTGAACTTATGCAAGTGATACAGTTAAACGTTACACGCAGGTGATATTCAATTCAAAATTTCAATTATATCAGCCCAAGATTGATTCACTTATGAAATTTTTGGCAGAGTTATTACATCGTAGACCTCCGTCGCTGATTAGCACCGATATTGGGGAGCATAAATAGAGCAACGTTAAATAACATTAAAAAAAATAAATAAATAAAATTTTAAAAACCAATATTAATTTTGGCATAGTTTTTACAAATAAAATTGTAAAAACCAATAGTAAATGTAAATAACACTACGGAATTAAAAATAATAATTGGAAAATTCAACCGAGAGATCAGTTGTTTAGTTTAAACGTACACATTTATTTTCTAATATAAAGGAAAAATTAGTTTATATGGCAGACTTATGATCATATACTGGATACTTTGATGAGCGCTTTGGGCATCAGAATTTTACGTAAATTACCCAACATCGCAGAAGATATTTTTAACAGTATTGACAATAGATTTGAATTTATAATAGAAATTTTCAAAGAGCAGTATGTCTTCTATTTATACGTCTATTTTATATATTTATATAGAAAATAAGAAACAAACAATAGACTTCGGTGATATAAATTGGATCAAGAGCAGTGATTAAGAAAAGATTCTTTTTCTAAAATTACCCATATATACTAGGATAAACCAACAGTTTAAATAAACAATATGACGTAAATCATTTCAAAATGGGGTGGAAAACTTTCATTGAAAACATAAAGTTCCATGAATAATAATAAATTCATTTAATAATTCTTTTATTTCTGATGTTTTTTAAGACTACTGCGTTTGAAATTTATCCAGAAATGCAAGTGCATTTAAACTTGTATGTATTTCTGTTACTACTGAGCGTCCAACTAGCATACTATAAAATATGTCTGCTTCTACTTATACGTGTAAAAATTCACTATATTACTGTATTTGCTATACATATCAGCGAAAACTACTATTACCTATCGCGTTTGACTGATATTATATCCCGATAATTGTTTCTTTTTTTAATTTTATGTGCAATTTATTGTTTTGCCTTTAAAAAAAGAAGTAATTCATAAAGTGCCTCTAAACGTCTGCATAAATTTAAATATATCTTCTATTAATTGAAAACAAATTTATTGAACAGCAATTATTTCACTATTACTCTTTTTTATTTCATTTCTTTCGATGACAAAAACAATAAAATAATCAAGCGACAAATAATAATAAAATGACTTACTTTCGGGAAAATAAATTAGTTCAAATAGAAAATGATCCAATCTGTCAAATATTTTTTTTAGTATCAACTGAAGGAAAGGGCTATACGAAAGAATATGTTTAATTCTTCCTTTCGCAACAGGACGATTGAATATGTATATGGGACGCAATCAGGCGTAATATCATAAATTTGTTTCTCTCTCACTTATACTTTAGACAATATTCCACATAGAAAGTTTTCTCCAGAAATGTACAATCGAAGGTATGAGCCGACTCGCCGTACGCTACCCATTAAAAATCTTTTATTCCTTATAATATAATAATATAACAATGGCATAGGACATTTAAAATCTTGACCTGTAAATTTTCTTATCAGTAAATGATGACGAGGTTATCTTTCCTACAGATAATCTAATAATCTTGTAAAGTTAAGCACGACGATCTACACCAATTCTGTTGTAGCGTAACGATGGCTTAATATATTAATTAAAAATTCAATAAATATACTACCGAATAGACGTTTTATAAAAAATTACGCCTCGTACAAAATTGACAAAAAGACTCTGGGTAAAAAACCGTTACAGATATTATTTAGTAACTATTGATAGTAAATATTAGTAATGATATCTTATATACAAGTGCTTTCTAATTACTAATCTATCGGAACGTAATTGACTTGATAAAATTTTAAATAAAACTCACGGTAAAAATCTCAGTAATGTCTCATTTCACAAATTTGGCTATAAATCGCCTATTTAAATTATTCTTCTAGAAGACGTTTAAATTCTCTATATTAGCGTCTAATAAATAATAGTTTTACTGTTCTTGATTTATCATTACTATAGTTTTCTCTATATTGGATGTATGTCAAAAATAATTTTTACACGAATTAAGTGATGAGAAAATCCACACTAAGTTGCCCAATTCAACTTATAATAATCATGGAATAAACATGAAGTTTTATCTTGTCGCGCGTATCGTAATTTCAAGAAAGAAAGATAAGAGACAAAAAGCTTCGTTCTAAAAGATCCTGAGTCAACCAATTTTTTTAAAAAGGGCGAAACACTTTCTATGTAAATTACAAAGCATGACTATGGTAGGAATGCTTAATTATGAAATGAGAAAAGAAGAAAGTACTCATAAGAAAGTAGAATAAGCAGAACGCAAATGGCACGGGAAATAAAGCACCAAGGCTATAGTAAAATATTAATCAGGGAAGAGATTTTAATTTTTAATTTGTTTACTTTATATCTCAGCTCCCATTTGGATGCTAGCATGAAGCAAAAAAGAGATTTGTTTAAACAAAGTTGAAGCTCGGAAAATAATAATTAAGAAAGGAGAAAAGGAAAATTATCAACTATTAATTATATTTATTCATATAGGTTACTTATTTTTAAATGAATTTTAATTATTTCAGTATTATCATCCCTATACTTCCAGTATTATCATCCCAACTATTTTATCATATAAAGGGGCAAATTTTAATAGGCTAGGAGCGCTGAAAGTCTTCAGATGGCAGTGATTCAAGTGTTATTCTTTCAAGAGCGAAAGGAGATTATTTAAGCATCTAGAAAGGGTATTTGTCGTTTAAGTAAAAATAAGTATGTAAAGATTGTAGGAGGCTTATACTTTAGCTATAACAAAAAATACTAATGAAAACTGAACTTTTGTTAGCGAGTTAAAAGAACTTGGTAGTAATTCGATTCATTATTGGCATTTACATAATTCAAAATGTTTGTATAAATTGCAAGAGATACCTTATTTACTATATCCGCCGGTTGTAAAAAGCTTGGCAGATCGTTCATTAAATCAATATAATCCAATTCTCGTTCAATTTTCATTCCTTTTTTTTTTTTTTTTTTTTTTTTGTTTTTTTCGAAACATTAATGAGAGCAGCTGCGTAAATTTTACAATATTTACTCCTATAACAGGCGATATTGAACTCGCTCTTTTTTAATTTTATGATTCCTATCAGAGCGTATAATAATATCGTCAATTTGATAGTCAATAAATCCGATACGCCAGAAATTTTTCAGTAGCTATATAATTCAAAATTAATGCTGGAGGCCAGCAAATAATGTATTTACGGATAAATATTTGAACTATTTTAATACGGTTTAAAAAGACATAAAAAATATACGATATATTTCAATACTGATTGAAAATATGCTTTGCGCGTCATTTCAGTTTCAAAAGCGAGTCCTGTGAATATGATTATGCGGTTTAGTTGTTAATGTTAGTACTCTGGTAACTTGAGCAGATTTTAAAGATTTGCATCGGAAATTATTTTCTAGACGAAAGAAAATACGATCATATTAATATATTTCTAAAGTTGTTAATAGTCTCTAAAATTTTATAACTAACTTTAAATTTTCAATATTTGGTTATACTTTTTAAATACGACAGCAAGCATGTAATAAAACATGTATAGCTGCCTGATAAGTTTGAATAATTGTTTGATTTTGAATTCAACAACTTGTTTCAAAAATACAAAAATGTCGAAGATTTAATGCGAAAAATTGAGTTTCGTTAAAGTCAAAATCGGAATGAGAAGTAAAGTGGAAAGTTAGGAACGAATAGAAAGAATTCTTGCTCCTGATTGACGATGTGTCGCATACAAAAGCCACATTTTAATCCAGTTAACTGGATAAAAAATAGTTTTTATCACTTAGGCCAACCGAAAAAGAACGTCGATTCGAGAATAACCAATTTAATCTTTGGACAATTAATCATTTATAGAAAAATCATATTCACACTAATCGTATTCGTACAACATTCATACAACAATTTTTTTTAAAGGGATGTTGTTTAATGTTCTCACCGTGCGCCGGGAAGCGTTGACACGAATCGTCCCATATATACTATAACTTCAAAATTATTATCTTCATAACATATAAATATTATTATAATTAAAATACTAATCGATTTTTCTTACATGTTATTATCTTACTGAAAATATTCGTTTGTATCTGGGTAAATAAATAAAGCTTGAATATTTAATCGATACAGACTTTATTATGACAATTAAATCACCTGTTTGGCAGCAAAAATCTAAAAATAAAAAACAAATCATAGATTATGATAACCTATTCCTCATAATGGAACGAAAATAAGAAAACTCAGACTAAAAGTTTTGTATAATTAATAGTTGTAAGAAAATATCCTCGTATAAATGTGATAATCATATTGCAAAAATCCTCAGGAATCTATAAAATTCTAGAATCTACAGTATCGATCATTCGTCGAGACAATGAAGCCCTCGAAACACGAAACTCACGTTGAGCATATATATATAACACAAGCTCGTTCGAGTCCTGCGCCTGATGTCACCGCGATGGATTAGTCAGGGAATGATGGGACGGGGTAGGGGGTACTTCTCGCAACACTCACTCCACTCTGGACCCAGCATCCGAGCTACACTTAATGCGACCTGATTAAGTTCCCGTTAACCGACATAATCTATCTTCGCATTAGGATAAACCGACTGCTGGAGCGTCCATCTTGAGCTTGAGGCCGTATTTTAAGCCTAGGAACCGATTATCTAAATTGCGTGTATACATATACAGAAAGGTTCATTTATAAAATAACTTATAATTAGTTCGTGCATTAGGGATCCTAATACTCGGATTATATAAAAATCGGCTTCTTCGGTGTCTTTGGGAATTATAAATTACATATTATAAATTAAATATGAATTATACATTACTCGTGAAAATGTTCTTATTGAAGCGAATTCAAGAATTAATTGCCAAGTTTTTCACTGCATTTTAACTACTACTCCATTCAAAAAGCTGTATAGCAGTTTTCTTAACCCTCGTCCTCTATAAAGATATTTTATTATTTATTCCATTTAAAAATAATAATAATCTCACATTTTAAATGGAATTCATTCTTGCGCATTGAAATCCTAAAATAACTGTACATATATATCAATAATGATATATCATTTGATTTATAATGTTTCGAATTTATCTGTATATTGAACATCTAAAAAAAATAACAAGTGATAATAATTTAGAAAAATTTTAAAAAGTGTCTGCTATTTTCAACTAACTTAACTCCCTTCATGTTGCCACTAATTATCTTTTTATCGCTATACTGCCTCATCCAAGATGGGACACGTGCTTCGTCATAACAGATCCTCAAATTAAAATGACAATTTTTGTAACAAAAACAATAAATACACGCGTACTTATAAATAATGAAATAAATATTATATTCACTGAAAAATACTGGAAATACTCTTGTACAGGCTCCTTCCAAAAATTATACCAACTAATTAATTAATGTAAAATCCGTATATGATTTTAATTATATAATAGCATCATAGAAAATCTTTCGAAATATTATGTATACAATTTATTCATAATTCTGCAATCTGTTAGAATGCATTAAATATTTCCAGTCTGAGTAGAAAAGTCTCTCACTCGGAAAAAACCTTCATTCGTCTAATCCAAAGTTGAATAGTGTATTCGGTGTGGTCGATTGACTCCCGCATCGAAGGATCTCCCAGTCAAGCCCATCTCCATCTCTCCCTCTATCCTTCTCTCTCTCTCTCTCCCCCCTTCCTCTTCCGCTCGCCTCGCCCTCGTTGCCTCCCCCTTTCGCTATCCCCGCGGCTTTCTCCGCGTGTACTTCCGGCAATCAGTGCGTCGCTCGCCCGACAAATGCGGACGATCATAAACTTCCGCCCTCCGGTATCCGCGCGGCGAGCTAATCGATCGGTGTGTAATGGGCTGGTGGGGTACATTTATACTCGGCAAAGAAGAAATCGAATGCGCCTCGTTAATTAAACGACACTTGTAAACCCATTGCGAGCTCCCTTATCCCCCTTTGCGAACGCTGAGGCAGCTTGGCGCACGACCTGTGCGATTATATAACGTACTCTAATTAACGCGAGGATTTTCGGCTGATTGCATGCTCGTCCGATGAAAATGATTTTACAGTACTTTTTAATGGTTTTGGTATGTGTAACTTAGATTGCCGTTATATTATTATATTGTTTTATATGGCGTACGGAGCACCAGAGTCGACAAATCACGTCAAAGTTTCGCTTTTTCAGGTTCATTTTTAAGAATTAAACGTTAGAGTTACGAAAGATTTCCTTCTAAAAATAGCGCCCGTTAAGATCATCTGTAAAATAACGGACGACCTATTCTTAAATGTATAGAGAGAAATAAATTTGCTCAATATTTGTATTGTATATTACTCATTCCTCATTCGCGTAAGTGGTTATAAAAACGAGATTAACAAACTTACGAAACGAAAAAACAGTGTCCCTAAATTTATATGCATTGAATAATTTGTACGCCTGAGAATAGATCTCACCTATCGTTTCACTGATAAGCGCAGCAGGTATAGATTTCATGCGAAATGTATACACAATCGATCTTTTGGAATTATACCAATATAATTTATCAATTTTAATTTAAACTTATTTTCTATTCATAATGGAATTAATTTGAATTCTGTTTGTCTCATTTAATTACCAATTTTACGACCGCGAAACCGATGTGTTTTTGACTCGTAAATCAATCGTTATATGTACAAATTCATGTATAATCAATTTATTACACGAGAACAAATATTATATCCAAAATGTGGTTAAAGTTAATTTATATAGTTTATAGAGTCAATTGTATTAGAAAGTCATTGAAGAAAATTTTCAATACTGCATCATCTCGCAAAAAGCACGGCAATAATTAAGTATAGACAGCCTACACTGGAGGAAATAAACAAAGGACTTTGGTAATGACAGCTTCGTACATATTTTACTGCTTATTTCGATCGCGGAATAAAATATACTAGAGACTAACTGATAGAAGAAATAGCATTTATGACAAATAAATCGACAAACGATATCCGATTTATATATATTTCTATACACACACGCATGCACGCACGCGCACGCACATACACGTGTGTCGTTTATATATATATATATATATATATATAATTTTCTTTTTGTTGTCATTCGAAATATAAATTGTCTTGTTCGTGAATTAAATTTTTTCCAATGCCCCCTTCAATCCTTAAGTAATGCAGCGCTTTTGTCATGTAAACAAGGAAAAATCTAAGAGCTTTTGAAATGTCGCCTCAACTGCAGATTCGAGGCTCGGAAGAGCAAGCGAGTAAGGTAGAGAGGGGTTAGAAAGGTGGAGAGGGGAACGTTGTCCCTTTGCAAACATTGCACGCGAGAGCCGGTGGATAAAGCAGCTCGAGTGCAGACAGACTCCCCGGGCGTCTTCGGCGTTGACGCACATACCTGCGAGGTATAAGCAAAGGATAAGATAGAGAGAGAGAGAGAGAGAGAGAGAGAGAGAGAGTGAGAGAGGTGGCGGGGGGATGGGAAGAACAGAAGACAGAGAAAGAACGGGAAGAGCCGAACATGCATTGTGTATAAAAAGTCAAACAGCAAAACAGGACCGTGAGGCAGTCTCACTCAGGGGTTGTGTGCGCATCTCCACCTCCCCTCCCCCTCCCCCAAGGGTTTTCCGCATCGCGTGCTTTCTTTCTTTCCCCGTATTTGAGCACCAGCTGAAATTGGATCGAAGCTCTACATATTTGCCTTGGCTTATTCATCGATGTAATGGTCTATACAGTGCCTTATTCGATAAATATATATAATATAAATCACGATATGGATCAAAGGATCAAAGTGTGAAGATGGCAAAAGTTGTGTTCAATTTTGAATGTGTCGTTGGTTTTCATGCTTTTTCAATTTCGGAAGAAACTACGTAAAGGAATAATGGAATAAGGAAATGGCGTGATATGTATGCAGAAATTAATTTGTATGGATTTACTTGATACTAACCTATTAAAATGTAACCCTACTTTAGCGGTTTGAGGAAAGCGTCAATTCTACCGTTTTTGACGCGAGTATGCGAAATGTTATATAATTTCTTTGTAGGCGGCAGATTAAGTGGGCGGGTGTGTATGTGTGTGTGTGTATAGAACTCACTATAAAAAAATTTAATACCATTTTCTTTAAGCTCACTACTATACAGCTAATCTTCTGAATTACCTATATTTTTTAAATAGATAAACGAGGGGTTAGATCTATTCGTAAGTACGAGAACTGGATTACGAAATAAAGAATATTTTTAATGTATGTATTAGTAGATGTAAAGGTACATCATCTGAATTTTTTCCAATTTTTTTTTCACAAAAGCAAAAAATAATTAAAAAATTTTTTTGTAATAATTCGGACAATACGTAATAACATTAAATAATACAGAGTTTACGTAAGAGAAGTTCAATTTCAAAACACTTGAAAAGTTCCATAAAGAGATGGGTTACATAGACATCTTTTACACGATTCAGCAAATTTTGAACAATTCATAAGAATTATGCGAGGAAAAAAATTGTAGAAGCATGGAATTAAAAATGAAAATAATTTTAAATGAACTGAGCAACTATTATTGTACTTTTCGCCTAAAACTTTTGCTGGTTTTTCGATATTTCTTTCCTTATTTTTCCCAAAAATAAGCTATTCATTCTAAAATAAATTTACTTTTATCCAGAAAACGACTATGTATAGCTCTATAAATAATGTATTTTTGAAACTAATGTAAAAAATTCGAAGGAATATCCATAAAATAGTGTAGGAATTATCTGTTTGAATTTCAAGAATTATGTGTTTAAAGTTTCAAGAGATTTCTGAAATTTTCATAATGTTTTATATGTTGAATACTTATAAGAATAATTGAAATAAAATAACTGCATCTCTCAATCTGCCAATAATGAAATATGTCATTCTATCCTATGAAAAGAAAATCGAATATAAAAGAATATGGAAGAAATAAACTTCATCCTCGTATACATTTTAATTATTTTTAAAATTTTATAACTATATCTATTAATATCATTTACATTTGGTAATATCCGTCGAAATATTAGACATCATTTACGTCAATGAGCTATGATAAAAGAACGAAAAAGTCGATTTTTCTGAAAATTCTACAACGGCGTTACAGACTTGAAATCACAATTGGCGTAAACTGTAGAAACGTCAATTACAGTAATCTCTATTAATGTCAATTTTCAACCGAGTATAGTCCGAGGCTCTAAATGCTTAAAAAGGCAGCAGAAAATAGTCACTCCACGATACGACGGAATGGAGCTAAAATTATTCTATATCGATAATTCGCTCAATATAATATTAACTTCGACGAATTACTACTCTTACAGATTGGATCTAACTTATATATTTAAACTTGTCGGAAATTGAATATTTCGAAAATCTGAAAATTTTAGTAATTAATATAATAATAAAAAAACAGACAGGTTACTATAAAGTAAGAGAAAAAAAAACAAAATAATAAATTGGCAACTTTAGATCTTCAATTATTTAACTGCTTTAATTGAATTTTTCTTTCGTTTGCATAATGCAAACGAAAGAACGTTCAATTTACATGTCTGAGTTCTTTGTATCCATGCAAAAGCTAAATAACTATATTTTCTTTAAAATCTTAACATCGCAAACTTTTCGAAACGTTAACCTAATTCCCGTTTCTTGTAGTAAAAATTTTCTACTTCTGTAGGAGTTCAGTAAGTGTAAAAAAAACTAATAAAAAGACAAAAATAATGCCCAAATTGTCTCCACCAACATTAAAGACGAAGATCAATTAGAAAATGATCAAATGGCCATACAAAAATTAACAAAATTAATCAAATTTAAAACCTGGATCAAGCGATCCTCCCCTTGCATCGTCGAATTTCTTGTACACCTTTTTGCGCATATCGCACTTTGTCAAATCTCAAATTGAACGCAAAGGGATTGAAGTTAACGGCGAGCAAATTTGATTGGCTAACGCGCATTGAGTCAAATACCGAGAGCTGCACCTTATGAGTTATAATAACGATTAAAACTTTAATCAGCCGAAAATTGTTATACACTGCAGTGGATGTATAACGAACAAATTGGCATTTCTTCAGCCCTGACTTCTTTCCTTCGACTCTTTTATTTCGGTATCACATACACTCAGAGAAGTATATTGCACGCGCATCCAAGCCAAGAAATAAAAGGAGAGAAGCATGAAATTTTAACGACTTTCTTTATATTCAGTTTTGTTTTTTTGAGTGTCATTTTGGATTTCCTAATATCTAATAGGAAATATAATAGGCCCGACGATGATCATTAGATTTAAATGTTGAAATTTCTCCCTGCGCATGCGTCTGTTTTTCATTTCACGTTATATTTAATCATATTTATAATTTGAAGCTACCATTAGAAAGATTATTTAATTATCAATAACCCTACTTGTAAATATAACGTTCGGAACGATCCTTATATACTTATTTTGTAATAAAGATGATGCATTTGCCAATCGTAGAAGAATAGAAAAATATCTGATGCAGATTTTAACGATATATAGAATTGAATATGTATAGAATTGAAATTATGTATTTAGCGGTTAAAATATTTCGAAGATAACACATTTATGGCCATTGTTACCTGTGAAACATGCTGCAATATCCATAAAGATCCAAAGAGCTTAACTTTAGACGTTTGATGAAGTGAATGCAGCAAAATGTGCAGAAGTCAAACTTGTCCCTCTCTAAAATGACTGTATTGGAAAATAAGGACATTAAATATTAATGGTATTTTTACTAGTTTAGCCGAATTTATGAGATGATTCCGCAGTAAAATATCCTTGTCACATCCTGTAATAAAGAAAGGGCCGTAAATCGAGGCAATAAATGTTGGGAAAATTTTGGCGAGAGCAAAAGATCGGTATCTCGAGTTTGGAAAATCGACTTTTTTATCGCCGAGTTTCCGGCTTTGACGCTGATTATGCAGAAAATTTTTAATCACCAATATGAGGTAGATAATATTTGTACAAAAATTATTAAATACAAATTTGCAAAATTTCCTTCGAATCCACTTATAATTTGTATAAAAGCAATATGGAAATTACCGAGAGAAAACTATTTTTTATTATTGAAAAAATATTTTTGTCGGGAAAACTATTCTCTGAAATTAACCAAAAAGAAGTACTTACTCGATGCAAAAGTTTATTAAAAATGTAAAGGAAACGAGTTCATCTTAAATTCAATGAAAGTCTATTCTTGATATAATTCAATAAAGTATTAAAATTATAAGGGAACAGATTTTTGTCAGTGCATAAATATATAATAATTCATATACATAAAATTCGTTTATAAATTAATTTAAGTATGATCAATTAAATAATAAATTTATCCTAATAGTAACTATAGTTCCTATTTTATATTTTGAAACAAAAATTGATTGTTAATCTGCAACGGCAGCTAGTTTATTCTATGCACCAGTATATAAAGTGTTTGCATCTGAATTTCCAAATGTTTATATCTTTTCCTCGTTACTCCAACCTTACTCGCTTTACTTCTCGCTTTCTGTATACTCCAACTTCTCTCTTAATAATGCTTTCTCTCTCACACACACACTCGCACACTCACACACTCACGCACTCATCCCTACACACTCACGCAAATACACACAGTCACTGTGTCTCTGTCTATCTTGCCATCTTTATCACCACGTGAGTAACGCCTCGAACATACATAGTCGAGTGCTAAGTGCGCTTTTCAGCCCCGGTAGTCTGCTTTAATAAAATTTCTCTTGGCCCCACTTATTTTTATCTCTTACCCAGCGCGGACTATGTGCGTTTGCCCCTACTTTTCACCGTCACGATGCCAGGCTCGGTGTTTTAAGACCTGTTTTCAGCAAAGTGTATAATCATATAACTAAATTTTTATTACTCTCAAGAGCTCTTTTATAACAATTTTTTTGCGTCGTATTTGAAACTGTATATATGATATAATCTATAAGCAATTATTATGAACAGAACGAATTGTAGGAAAGGATGGAGTATAAGAAAAATATATGCTAGGCCTTAATTATTCAACAATTAATTTAAATAGAAGCAATTTTTTTTTTATTTTTAAATAAATTAAATAAATTCTATTATAATTTCGTCACGAGTTGATTTAAATCGATCTTTTTTGTTATTGCTGTTGTTTAAGTTTTACTAAATATCATTAATTAAAATTTTTAATTACTATGAAATCGAATCAAGGATCAATTTTTTATTAATTTTTTAACAAATATTAAATATGTATTACTTTAAATTTTATTTTATTATATTTTATAGTCATTTAAATTTAAAACGTCGAATAAAATGTCAATAAAATGCCAATCAAGTGTATTAGTGGCGGGTAACGCCATCTATGAGACATGTTGAAAAAAAATTTTCCAGATCAAATAGACATATATTTTATCAACTCACCCATTATGTTTTATATTCTTTCCAATATAAGAGATATGCTCAGAAATTTTCTTTGTAGAACACTATAAAACTATATATGCAGTGTGTATAACAGTAAATCAATATCGTAATAATTAATATTAGTACTCTTTTTCATATAATAAATATAGTTTTCTATTAAAAGTGCTTCAAATAGCATTCAATAGAAAATTTCTTCTATTAATCTAAAAATTCTTTATGTAAAAATTTACAGTTAAAAGTATGTCATATGAATGACAAATTAATAAATATTTTTTTATTGGTCTTACAGTCCAATCAATTCAATCTAAAAATAAAATAAAAAATAAAAATATATGGGCAGTCGACATAAGTACAATTAAATTGACATGAATGACAATATATGAATTTCAATAGATTTAGATTTATAGTATAGTATTATTTATTTTGTGTGTGTGTGTGTGTGTGTGTGTGTAATATAATATCGTTAAGTATTGCTAAGTAATAAGAATCAATTATATGACCAATATTTCGTCTCATTAAAAATTTTTTCAGCTTATATAGTTTCAGAGAGCGATTTGCTATTTGTAATAGTAACAGCTGTTTCCTTTGCCACATCCAATCAACTAGCAAGCCCTTTTTAAGTCTTTGCATCTAATGTGCTCCTCAAATTAGGTTTTCTTCAGATTTAACGCACATTCGAAGACTTTTTCAGCAACACTTTTTATCTGAGGACAAATTTTAGGTGGTGCCGATTTATCCATGTAGTTATTCAATATTAAGTCAACTGCTCTTTCGTATGATAAATGTTGCTTGCATAAACCTTATCTAGCCTACAAATCACAAACCATTTCTCATGACATCACAAGCTAAAGAATCGTGAAAGCTATCGCCATATCGTTACACGAGAGAATATTAGTTTTTTATCGTTTGTTTTAGGACACCAATTACTCCATATAAGAAAACCTATCACCGAGTCAATCACCAGGTTTGTCAAATTTACTTCCAACTTAATCGCAAATATGCAAAATAATTATTTCTTATATCGACTTTATCGTTTTACATTATGAATACAATGCTTCTTTCGCGAATGTCAACACATTTTCAATTACAACGTTTAATTAATAGTCCATTGCGAAACCATAATGGAATCCCAATATAAGTCCATATTAATCGTCATGCTGTTCTTACACCTAATATTCATTTTATTAAAATACGTGATGCCTATTCAATATTTCTACCCTTTTTTGTGTTATATGCGTATTAAGACGTATGGAGAAAAAAGGACGTTTCCCAAGCACTTTACACTAAAAAAAAGATACGCATGCGTAAAAGAAATCGACTCCCATATATATGTATTAGCCAAAAGGCGAAAGCTATCCTCGACTTATATACGATCTTACACAGGTCAAGTACCTATGCATATATATATATATATATATATATATATATATATATATATATATATACACATATATACCCGTTATTCCGAAGAAGCTTTTAAAGTCTATAAGCCGCTCTGCCGTCCCGATGCCTCCCGGAGAATCGGGGTAACACTCGAGCACAGTTTACTGCTATCCCTTATATACTCGGTTAAAAGAACTATACCGCGCCAGTTTGTTGCCTAAAGCGAAGCTCTGAAAATCCCGCCCGAGAGTGTCGCAGGATCGATATGAACTCCGCGTCTTTTTCAATATATATAGATGTAATGCACGCTCGGTGAGTCTGGCCTGAAGTTGCGAAATCGAGGAATTCTCTGGAGTTCCTCTCCATATGTGTGTAGATGTCTATATATATATATATATATATATATATATATATATATATATATATATATATATATATACAAATGCGGTGTGTGTATAAACTTCGTTTTTTAACCACTAAAAGAAGGACATCAGAAGTTACGCAAACTTAACTTTACAAATATAATTTTGACATTTCGGCCGCTACAGAACTCTTAATGCCGATTGACCATATATACATATATATGTATATATATATATATATATATATATATATATATATATATATATATATAAACTTTAAAATGCTCGAGTCGCACTAGTACCACGACTACATTAACGTGGCAGCACTTGGAATAACCGCTCATACGTTCGCCCAAATCGTCCGCGAACTGTTAAAAATATAATTCATGAAGCGCACTACCTCACATCTGGTTATAGTCCCATCCCCATATTTATATCTCTATAGAGAATATATCAGCCACTCGAAGCTCCGTAATGCGTGTACGTGAAAAGCAAGTCTCCTCAACTGGAATGGGCAATTTTAAAGTGTTTGAATGTCCTTAAATATGTATATGTATATATATATATATATATATATATATATATATATATATATATATATGAGGTCTGTCAGAAACATCGTCGACCGAAATTAGATCTGATTGAAATGTCTAATTGTATACTTAATCATACATTATTTTATATGTTACATAGTTTAATTATATGACTAATTATCTAATAATGGATAATATAATATTGTCTAATCAAACTCTAGTTTATTGATGATCGATTTTAATAAATTTTTTAAAATTTTACTGACATTAAACAAAATGATGCAATATAATAAATACTTATAACCAAATTACAGATTTTTTATTCACTAAGGTAATTGTGGCAGTGAGATTATCCTTATTTGCAGTCATCCTCGTAGCATATGTAACATAAAATCTCAAAAATAAATAATTTTGCTAATGACATACAATTTGACTGTTCTTTTTACCAAAATATTTTACATCTGTAAATTCAATCTGTAAAATCAAATATCTACCATCAAGAGTAAAGAAAAGTATGAAACTGGTATTTTTATTAGTTGTATGTTCTCAGAAAATGACTGGAGGATAGTTAAAATAACCTTTTTATTGGATTAAAACGAGAATGTGTAATTGAAAAAGAAAATTGTGAACTCTTAAAAATCGAGTGAAACTATCTCCAAACAATATGAAAATATTGGCATGGATTTGAAATTGTGCAAAAGTATAAAAGGGTACGCTTAATAAAAAAAAATGTCTCCAATTTCTTATATGTCAGAATTAAAATGTTCAAATTATAAAAATTGTAGGCTACTACGCGATCTTATATTTGATCTGGTAAATCCACTTCAAATTCATTATCGAAATGAAGATCTCTGTTGAATCATCCACGAAAAATTCTACAACTTTTATGGTAGTATTTTTTTCTCCTCTTAGTACTTTGCCAAATATCAAGGAATTCAAAATTTTTTTTCTAAATTATTTCGTATAGCCAACTGATACTTCTTCATATTTTTTAAATCTCTGTCCATATTTTTCTATAATTTTGGGAATTTTACTCTATTTTTAATAGTTCATAAATTATAGATTTACAATTATAAGTTTTTACTCTCATTCGGTTTTATTTTGAGGTGTTGTCATTTTACTAGAAAAATAATTATCATATTCGGTTTCAGCACTCTGAAATTGATAAGTAAAGTACTACTTCTATACTTTACTTTTAATGAACCAAATTTACCTACATTTTCGCATCAAGGTTGTATTTTTGAAAGACCCAATCAATATGGCAATATAAAAATTTAATTATTTATAAATTATAAAGGACAACGTAGATAGTGCATATAACAAAGCTTATGAACCCCGAGAATTACAAATTCATTTCTATTCCTAAACTCGAATCTACATTCATTTGCAGTTAAATATCCCAAGACGGAAATAATTTTACAGTAATCGGCTGGGCGTGCTATTGCCGCGAGGATAATTAAAGAAATGGAAAAATAAGAATTTCGAAATAAAAGGAAATTGAAGTCAGTTAAAGAAAACGGAAACGAGCTAAGAAGATATAGGTGGGTGATGGGATGGAGGAAAAAGGAGAGCAGAGAGGAATCGAGTCGACGGAGTCTCGTGGAAAGAGAGAGAGAGAGAGAGCGACAGACACAGAGAGAGAGAGAGAGAGAGAAAAGGCGACGTGAGCTTCCAGGAGCGAATACATCCCGCACGCGAGGGGGTAGGCGAACGAGAATATGGAACTACAAGGGTTAAGGAGCGATTTGCGCGCTCCGCGGACTTGCACTGGTGACTCGTGCTTGTCTAGAGAAATTCGAAATTACGGAAGCTAGCCGGTCGAGATATGGACGGAGAATCACGGGTTTTAGGGTGGCAGGGGGGCGTGGGCGCAATTAAGAAAAGTTAGGAGCTTCGGTGGGATTGATCGATCGGCTTATTGACTAATGGACTGACCGTTTTGGCCGTAATAAACCGACTCGCGATTGGATTGCCCGGCGGCGGAGAACGTGGGCCGGGGGAGGGGGCCGAGGCGATCGTCGGACTCCCGTGAACCCGATTTGTCTTCCTCACGCTTAGGGGATGATTATTGAATTGTATTGCGGGTTACGATACGGATCGATGGTACGCGTAGAAATTATACTTGTATTTCATATTTATCAGATCATTATTGTATACCTCAACTAACTAATGATAATTAGCTATAATAAGTAATATATAACGACTTTATTAACTAATCAAAATTGAATATTAATGTAGAGTTTTAAAGCTCGCAGAGGCGAGAAAATAATAAATGCAATCAATTTTAAATATGCATATTGAGAAAGATATTGTATGTCTATTGAAACTCATTAAATTATAGTTTAAACTACATTTACTTCATATTATTTTACTTCAGATTATTCAACCCTGTTTATTAAAAAAATGTCATTTAGTTTTTTTTATGATATAAGGTTGCTTTATATTTACAAATTATAGCTTATAATATACAAAGCATTCTTAACGCTTGAGTATTTTTTTTAATTTTACATCTGTAGTATTTAATATTTTTGTAACAATTTTTTACATAAAATTTAAAATATAAAATATAATTTAAAAACAGCATATTTTTATTTAAATGGGAAAATATATGCATATTAAAGGCCTATGTTTATTAAATAATATATGTTTATTAGAACTAAATCAGCTATGAATTTTAAATTTTAAATAGAACTGTAATTCATACAGTTCTTTTTAAAGTTTAAATTTAATATGCTTTTAAAATGCTTATAAATATATGACAGTGATTGACTATAATAACATTCTGTTTTGACATTTTTTATATTTCATAAATAATTCTTTTTTATTAAAAATATTTATTATATTCACTACAAAGCATTAATTGTTCATTGCTATTTTATGCAGTTGAACATAAAAGAGAATGACACTCAGTTAATAGTTCAAGTTTCACAGTTCATAGTTCACTTCAACTCAAGTTTGTATCCTTATTCTTCGCTACTTTCGTAGAGAAAGTATATATTTTCCTTTTCTCTTTGTGTTTTACGTTAATATTGTCGGAAGGTGATGGACAACTGGCTGCTCCCCCGTACGTATCTTCATCCGTGAATTTCGGTAAAGCGCATAAGACGTTTCGTTGTGACCATCTGGCGCCTGCATGCTCTCTTTTCGTATGCGTGCCTGCACAACGGGCACGCGATTCGAGATTCTATGACGGACAAAGACAGCCATAGCATTAGAAGATGCGAGGAGATGGCGCGAGCGTTGAAATCAAGCGGAGAATCATCCACAGATTTAATCCACTCTCACTTCCGCGGAGAATCGTTGCAACCCGGCTGGGTACGGAAAAGACTCGGGAGACATTCGGAGACTTTCTTTCCGAAAAGCCTCCAAAGAAAGACATACACACACACACACACACACACACACACACAATTCATTTTCGTATTTTAAATTTAATACCGCGAATATGTCGGTATTGGAAACTGAACTCAAATGAAATTGAAGCAAAAAAATTGAAGCAGACACTGAGATATCACGTTTTTATACAGAAGTGATTATAGGTAAAATTATCTATAGGAACATAGAGTTATACATAGAGCATTTTCCACACGGAGAATATTGAACTGTTTTTTAGCCATGTACTCTAATGTTCCATCGCTTTAAGCTGTAATTGTATTGTCTAATGTATTTTTTGTTAATATATGTCTGAATATTTTTCTAAAGTATTTGATACAAATTTTTTATAAAATACAGTACTATACTGACGTGGTCAAGGGAATAATTTTTTAAAGATTCGGTATGGCGTTCCAGCTTATTATAAAATACCATATATTTTCAAAAACTAATAAACCCTAAAATCAAAATGAAACCAAGATAAACAAAAATATACGTGAAAAAGGCCAGAAATAAGATAAATTATATCAGCATATATAAATAAGTACAAGATAATATATAGCGAAGAAATATATGCATAGATTTTTTGTATCCTTGCTCATGAAGGCTTAACATGGAAATATATACACGGTGTCCCAAATACGATTGTTCACATTAGTGGATTGGTAATAAGAATGAAAATCGTATACAAAGACATAATGTGCAAATTTTAAAAAGTTGAAAACAGTGTTTGAGCTACGTATCAATGTTTATCGGCCAATGTTAATCCGGCTCGGCTCGAGGGACATGGAAATCGAGATTTGTTGATGATCTAAAGGACAAGGGAAGTAATTTATCAATTGCTCCGAAGAAATATTTAATTTTTTTATTTGCATTTAATTTTACGAGCGCGCTTGTAACTGTATGTCTAAAACACGGACGACAAGAGATACATGTTTTTTATGTTTTTGATATTTCGATCTTTTGTGGCGGTCTTCCTGACACTGGTCTCTACCAATATTTCTCAGATTATACCCGAGCTCTCCTCGCGTAATGTCAATGTCCATGTCCCTTGATGGGTAGCCAAATTAGTTTTTATTGATTAGGTGATCGGAATTATCAAAATTATTTGCAACTTTCAAAAATACATACAACCGTCGTATACGGCTTCCTCTGCTGATTACACATCCACTAGTATAAACTATCATATTTGGAACACCCTATATATATATATATATATGCAAAGCGCGAAATATAAATCACGGCAAAGGGCAAATTTTATCTTTGTTTTCTTCCTTCGACGTTTATGATATCGTGCAAAAGGGCGACGCGTAATGAAATTCCGATGTTCGCGCGGGATTTTACAGACGATCGGTTTCGGCAGTTTCCAGTCTCGTAAATCACGTACGCGAGTTAAATTTTTGTAATTTCCATATTTTGCCCAATGTCGTATAAGTTCTGTATGAATGCGCGTTCAATATGCCGGCGCACCGTATAGCCTTCGAATGTTAAACATTACAGTCTTTCAATGGCATAATGTGTAATCATATAATATAATGAAATGCATTGAATATACAGGCCAATGTGCTTCCCATGCATACTATATATATATATATATATATATATATATATATATATATATATATATATCGATTTTTACATGTTAAACCATGTCATTCTGCTTTGTTTCCGTAATAAACTTTCAACTTTGACATTACTCGCATAGATATAAAAATCATGAAATTAAATCATGCTTATTTGTACGATTTGTAAAAGAAATTTCAGTGGAACGAAGCTTCCGTTCGAATTGCCATTTGCATATATACATGGTTTTCTATTGCAATCGCTGCAGGTTAATATTTCAGAAATTGTTAGAGATGTCCTTATATGAGATGTCCTCAGTGAACTTATTGAGACCTTGATAAAGATCTTAAGATCAAGAATTAAGATCATATGAAGATCAATTATGTTTTCTCAAATGTAAATCCATATAATTAATCCCGTATTCGGTAAGAGAAGAATATTTTACGTAAAAAGGTCACTGAACCTCATTTTTTCATTTTTAAAATAAGTTTTTAGTTATTCTCAATGGAAGTTATGTGCATAAATATATATATATATATATATATATATATATATATATATATATATATATATATCGGCCACACGGAGGTAGTAGTAAGGAATTTCTGTAAACTAAATCATCAATAACTAAAAAACTTTGAAAAGGAAAGTTGACCTTCAAATGACTCAAACTCTGACCTCAACGTATTGCAATTGATGCTCTTTTACCCCTGAATTTCTAGTATTCAAAGTGGTTTCGTACACTGTCATAGTAGTCAAAATTTATAAAAAAAAAATTATAAATTAATGCGTAGTTTTATAGCCTTAAAAAGCAAAAACATAGTCAAATTTACATTCTAGTAAAAATATTGTATTCATTCATTACGTTTTTAGATTAGTTGTAAATAGACATTGATTTAATTGTTTCTCGAACAGGTCGAATATTCTACATAAACAATAAATAATACAGTATAAGTATAGTTATAACAGATAGTATGGGTTCTGAAATTTGCGCATGCCCTGCTCTATCTTCGGACTAAATTCGTTTATGCAAAAGTTTACTTACTTGGAAGACTTTATCTTTCAATTCTTCATGTAATGAAGCAATTCAAAAAACTATGATCTAAAACAAGAAGGTTACATATCTAATGATAGCTTTGTACTCGCGAACACATTGTTTTACAAATACTAACGACTGTCTTGATTTCTGTCTTTCGTAAGAACCGAATTTTCTCAATATTTGTCACGTAAATTTAATAAAATCTGCACGCGAATATATGCTAATCGCACGTTGACGAGGGGAATAATGCGCGCGTGATAATTTCGAATGAAACGATAAAGCGTGTTTTACGGTTTTTCACATCGGCGATTACGACTGGATCGAAGTGTAGCGTGGATTCTCGACTTCTGAAACATTTATATACCCTTTTTTAAGACACGAAGGACCCAAGTTCTGAAAAGTTTATATTATCCATAGATATAATACGCTCGTGATCTATACAGGAAGCGAAGGTATGCAGATCCTAGAAGAATAGATTTTGCGGATTCGTGCTAACTATCCTTGAAAATCGCACTGCTCCCCAGGACTTTTCGCGACTACACTCTCTTAAGGGAGGGGAAAAAAGGCGAGGGAAGAGAATGTACGAGTTATTACGAGGTGCGCGCTTTCGCGTCTGCGGAGGATCAAAAGGAATAATAGACGAATGGGGGAGAAAAAAGATCTCTTCAATGAATAAAATTTAAAATAAAACGAGATTTAACCATTACTCACAAGTAGAGATAAGATTTTTTTTCAGAGAGAATTATGAAACTTATAGAATCGTTCAACTGTATGTATAGATATCTACGTCGAAATTTTTGGATTAATAACAGAATAGAACTGCATTAGATGATGTATAAAAAATTTTAACGTTGTAATAAATCTTATACGATTAAAAAAAATTGAATTTAGCTTCTTTTCACAAAAAATTTAATGGCAATATATTCAAAAAAACTTGTAATCTTTAAAAGCTTTCTATTTAAATTGAAATTTCAATTGTAAGGGAAAAACTGAAGAGTTTAATAAAATTTTCAATAACCGCTATCCTTACCATGTATACACCTTAAACAATTATATTTAAGGGGGAAGCGACAGTAAACAATAAATGAAAAAATTATATTTAAGACCTACCATATGTCTATACGTACCCATTTATTTTTATTTGTTCACGTACAAATTTTATACACTATAAAAAAGCTATAAAAACCGAAAAAAAATTAATTCAACGCAAAAATATATGAATATTCTATTTAACAAAATAATAATAATAATCACAACAACAATAATAACGATAATAATAATTGTTTAAGATTGAAAAACAAGTACTTAGTTTATAAGTAAATTCGAAAAGAACCCGTTTTAAAATATTTATGCCTTACTAATTTCGTCGCATACCTCCCGAACACGGGCTACAGATATGAGAATTTTAATCGCCAATTATATATTTGAAATTAGATTTTATAATATAAATAATGCCAGCTCTATCACGGACTCGCTCAGTGAATCTGTCGAATTAACGATAAAAAATATATACACTTCTATGCGTATCTGGGAAAATTTCCAACGTTCCGCTTCTTCGACTCGTGGCGACGTGCGCCAATTTACATAATACACAAATTTGGATACACTTTGGTTACGCGGTCTTCGGACTCTGAATACTGACGGTGATTTCTTAGGAATGTCAATAGAATATAGATAAATAAAAAATAGAATCCGCGGTGTTGCTTGAATCCCAGCTGGGAATCAAGCGAGCCATTCAAGATTACAGTTATATATGAAATAAAAATGTCGAGGAAAATTTCTAATATTATAATTACAATACCTTTATAAACGAAGAAAGGGCCTGGCTCCCCTTCCGAATGAAAAAGGATTTGCTGTACTATATAATTTTATGAAAGAATAAGGCACTCTGGAATCAAACGCAATCGACATATTTTATTGGCGATATAGTTCTTTTGGCTTCTTTTTTCAACACAGTTTTCCCAAAAATGATATTTCATTTATTTTAATTTATTTATTCCTTTTATTTCGGTACGCAAACGTCGATAAATTTACAAAATAATTTTTTTTAATTAAAAACGAAACAATAATAAATAACATAATGTATAACTCGCACATATAAAACATCAATAACACGGCGCAAGTGTAATAACATTTTCACATTTTTATCAAAATGAAAACTGTGTCAGAAAGTTTCTGTATACAAGGGATTGAATATAGACAAGCCTGTAACTGAACGAATTTATCATTATTTTACTTTTTATCTCGTTAATTACATTGATATTATTAAATATTAAACATTACATATATGTAAATGCCTGTTCATAATAAATTCTAAAAAGTTATAGTGAATGAATACATGTACATTCGTCCTAAATACACATATTTCCTCACTGTTCACTGAAACTTTTTTGCATTTTCCACATTTCCCATTATAATGTATACAAACGAGTAATATGGAAATATTCGAAATATATCTGATTAAAATTTTTATTTAAATTTCAAATAGATTTTTTTTTCTAAAACATCTAACTATCCAGCGCCTCTAACATCCCTTCTAAATTTTAATACTTTTTTATTACTATTTTTATGGCCGCATAAAAAACGTCGAAATTTAACTTTCTTCTTCAAAATTTGAAATTTTACTATATATATACACGGATGCCGCGTGCCAACTCGGCGAGCTTTGGAGCAGTTTAAAATTATAAGTTTTATAAAAGAATCCATTAAAAGTTCGAGTAAAAGCTGTGTATATGTATATAAAGCGAGTAACAGCTTGTGTTCTCTCTCTCCCCCCTCTCTCTCTCTCTCTCTCTCTCACTCTAACTCAGACTTATAATGGTTATATAAAAACAAGGGGGTACTTTAATATTATTCATAATGCTATCCCTGGCATAACGCGTAAGTTTTGTAGTACGATCTTCTTCCCTTAACTTTTCGCCCCCCCCCAGCCTCCCCCGCGGCCAAAAAATCCTTCCTGCAGGTTAATTACATAATAATCACGTCCGAGGACAACGGAAAATTCCTGCGAGAAGACGTGAGAAATGAGATGTCTCATTGTTATTTACAGGAGGCACGAACTCGCGGTCTGTCACGATCTTTCCCGTTTACATACGTTATAATTAAAAGGAAAACATACTAACTGCTACGGATAATTCCCGTAGGTATACGACGAATTAAAACGATAACCAGCTGTTTCAAAGTCTCGCCTTTAACACGGAGTCTTATGGGGAGTGGCAGTTCAGTTCGATGTATTCATATGCTATAAATTAATTTAGAACAGAAACGCGATGAAAAATTTTTATTAGGGACACAATATTCAAAAATATTAACAAATTTCTTTTAAAATTATTAGTTCTCAGCAATGCCCAAGTATATGAAAAATATTAATACATAAGTAAAAATACGAGTGCAGTATACAGACAATATTTGGCAACGTTGTTTATCAAAGTTATATTGCATACTATATATATATATAGAAAAAGCCGTTCGTTATTGTCAGGTCAACCGATGCAAAAAAAACAAAAGAGTTGTTGAAAGAAAATATTTAGAAAAATATATCATGTTTTCTACATTATTAATCTTATACTGTATAATACAGATTACGCGTGCTAAATCGAAGAAGACTACTTGATGGTATAGCAATTACAGTTCAAGCATCTATACGGACGAACTATAAGTGCGTGTCGACGGAATATTGCTTAGAAATTCATTCCAGTGGTACGATGTGGGTATGAAGAACGATTCCAGGAATAAATTTACAACTGTAGTACTGATTTTTTTCTTAATTGCAAATTTTTTCTTATCGATCAGCGACTTAACCATAAAGTTAAACTAAAAACTATTGGAAAACGTAATATCCAGGCGATTAAACTGGTCCGTTAATAATACATCGAACGTGTACGTGGCGGATCTGACCGCAGTAATACGGACGGCAGAAACCGATCAATTCGTAGTAATACGGTCGCCGCGTTCGTAGTTTTATATTCGTAGTAATTTCAGGCTCCTTAAAGATATATGAAACCTATATTTCAATTAAATATTATAATATAAAAAATGTGTGTATCGTATGACATTCTAGCTTTATTAATAATATTTCTTATACTAATAATATAAATTAAACAAATTATAGTTTCAGCTTTCGACAAATATTACCAGATTTTACTATTCAAATGAGTAGGCGTAGAGAATTTCGTCGTAGCTGGTGACACCCTATGTGTGCATGCATGGGCGGGCTTATACACACACACAGACACACACTACTACTACTTGCTCCGCGCACCAGTGGGTAATAGCTCGCGCTTCCATATATACGCTCCCTATTCAAGAAAGATGAAAAGACGAAGAGCGACACACGTGTGTGAGGGGGGGGGGCGACTAATAGTGTAGCACGCGTGGCGGTCGAAGGAGCATAAAAGAGCGAGAGACGGAGTGGGAGAGAGGGGGAGAGTTAGTGGCGAAGGAGGAGGAGGAGGAGGAGTAGGGAGGGGGAATATATAGAGGAAGGCATAAAAGCGCGAAAGAAGGGCTTATAGGGTGGAGGGGTGTGGGAAGAGGTGGGGGGGGGAGGCAAGAATCGGGAAGTAATTCAGGCGGACCCAAGGATAAAGCGAAGGGGCAGGGAAAGGTTGGAAATGAAGAAAGGGGAACAGAATGTTATGTGTGCGCGCGCGCGCGCGCGAGTGTATAACGCGAGAGGCAAGGAATTCTTTTTATTTCCCCAAAGGAGAGATAAGCAAGATATACATTTATTTGGATTATGTCCTCGAACGGCTTATGCGTTCCGGTGAAATTTCGGGCGTGAGGAATGAAATTCCGTGCCCTCTTTTTTTCTTCTTCCCTGTGTGCGTGTATCGTATGTAGTGCCGGACGAGAATGCAGGTTATTTATTGGCTGGGAGAAAAGATGACTTTTAATTTCTATATAGTCACTTTGATGGGCAACAAAGTTAAAAATTTTATTTCTCCTCGCGCGCGCGCACACACACACACACACACACACACACACACACACACACACACACACACACACACACACACATATATGCAGACTACATCAAAATTATATGCGTACGGAGGGAGTGTATTTAATGTTCATTATTATACGGGGTTACTTATGCGCAGCTTTAATTATTTTACAAGTAATTCTATAATTAAAGGAAGTATCATAGTGTATTTAAGTATAAAAAATATAATGGGCCATAAATCAGGGGGCCTTATTTATTAACATAAAATTGACTGAAAATTATTAATTATATTATGTGCCTTGGACGTGAGAATATGTACGTACTTGTACAAGTAATATTAATGAGTCTCAGTTTGTATATAGTCTAAAGTATTGCACTCAAAAATTAATTTTTTTCTTTTCTTATAAGGTACGTGCTAATCCACTTAAAGTAGTTTGGTTTATTTTATATCTCTTATTGAATGAGGGCACTACGATATTCGTCAAAAGCTTTTCATTAAATAGTATAATTCGTTAACAATATGTGTTTGCGTGCGTGCGTCCGTGTGCGTCCGTGTGCGTCCGTGTGTGTGTGTGTGTGTGTGTGCGCGCTCGTTTACTCTTTTTAAAAAGTTTTAGCTGTACTCAATAGAGCGAGTAACAGAATCTAAGATTTCAAAGCTGCAAGTTCTTTTCATATATTCAAAAACTTCATATTTTATAATGTATTCTGAATGTTGTGTAGATATGCTGTAAGATATGTTGTAAATTTAAAATATTACCTAAATCATTTTTATTCGTGTAAAGATAAATTAAATATTATGTTTATCGCAAAACTAATGATTATGGGAACAAAAATAATAATTAAATCATTAAAATAATATATTGGTAAACATTTAATTCCCTTCAGTTTGCCCATTTTTGTTGATTATTTGTCGGCATTTGGCTTAGTCAAGATTTCGACATTTTCTGCCAAATTTCTAAATGAGTTATTTTACGAAAGTGATTAGCTCCAGGCCATGAAGTTTCTTTTGGTAATTTACCTGCTTCTTCATGACTTTATTTTACCCTTTACGACTGTATGTGATGGAATACAGCAAATTTCTGTTTGTTGGCCGTTCGATAATTTGTGGAATTACTTCATTTTGTTTCAATGTCGTAATATATGGATTAATTCAGAGGTAACTGTTCTATTAATAATAGTGAAACATTGCAGGAGTCTAGAAAAACGTAGATGTAATCTCGACATGTTAGTTCGGTTTCTGTACTATAGAAAGTAAATTCTATTCTATACCGCATATAAAAAAGCGATGCACTCAGCTGTAAAAATAGAAGCAGTTTTCTATGTACTTATTTTGACATATTTTTCTAGAAAATAGAAAATAGAGGAGCTTCCTACACTGGTGGAGTCTGTGAATTTACTTCCATTTGTGTATATTACTATCGACTTTCTCTGTTCAAATAAGTTATATAATAGGTGGTTGAAATATGGGATACTCTTGAGAGACAAGCTAGAATCTACATTAAAGCGAATTTCACTTCACTAAGAAAATCAAATATGATAATAATATAAAAATCGATGAGACTTCTTTGTGGAAATATTATCTTCAGAAAAGTGTTGTATATTTTCCAAGCATACTGAAATTTTGAGGACGATTGGGTCTGAGACTCTTTTGAAAATGTATTACGTTTTTGTAAATTAATAGTTTTTTGATTAAATATATTTTAGAAAGATACTAAGAAGTTGAGAATTTTGAACATTTTTTAATACATGTTAGTTTGGACCTCGACAGCAATATTTTTACAGGTGTAGTAATTCTATAGCCAAAGACTAGTCGTCCAGCTGCTTATTTTATGTTGTCAATTTTTTCTTTATGTCCTTTTTGAGTAGAAATATATATATTTGATAGTTGTCGTCAAACATAAATCGAATATAGCTTTTGTAGCTTTTCAGCTTTCAAGATCGCATCCCCACAATGTGCCTCTTAAAAATTATAGGATATTTATTTTTTCTTTAAGTTTATTTCGTACACGTAATTGATAAATAACACGTTCCTTAAATGGAAATTTATAGTCAAAAATAATTCCTATGAATTTTTTTGAGCCACGGAACTTTATTAATTTCATTAATGTTTGTCTTTGATTTTGAATTCTGTAATACCTGCTTGATGGCTTTGTTTATTAAAGCGTGATAATTTCTTTTTATACAGAGGTAATTTTAGTCGGAATCATGTAAATTATTGCATACGATTAATGTGACCTGTTTTTCAGATCAATTGACAGCTCTACTATCTGCGATTTGCGATACTTAGACCTGTCGGAAGGTTTCGGTTAATTTGGTATACATAAATATAATATGAGTTTGAATTTAGTACACATGCTTGTGGAACTCCATTATTCACTTTTCAAACTGCATTACCGGTGTTATCTGTCTATATATCTATCTATATATATAATCAACAATAAGATATAACAATATTACTAGATAGGTTAGCGACTATTAGATGCATTCAAAATTTACTAAAGGATGTACACTTTCAATGTGCGACAGATTGATTATTGTTGAATTCTCTGTCGATGTCCAAAAATCCTGTTTAAATTACCGTTTTTTACTTTGTCTATCTTCTGTCATATCAAATGTCCGACATTTAAACTTTTATTTTCTATGACAGGTATATTGGTCCAATATACAGAAATTGTCTGTAGCGTTTGTAAATTCATTCAGAATTTTTTTAACATTAAACAAGCCATGTACTCCTGTTAGTGATTTTTTCGAACTATTAAAATTCGAGAATAAATCTAGGTTTGCTTCCTATTTTCAGCTGTGCAAATTCTTTAGATTCTGATCAATTTGTCTGAAAATTTTCATTTTGTGTTTGTTTATTGCTAACACATTCCTTTATTTTAGGTAGTACCATATAATTTACCGAGTCGATGAATGTTGATCGTGTTGGGCATATTATTTTAAAATTTCACTAACTGTAGTTTTTGATTTCGAATTCCTTGACTTTGATTATTAAGGCTAATTTATTCGTGCATATTTATTTGTGCCATTTGTGAGTTTAAACCTCTCTATTTACAAATAAAGCAGTTCGTCGAATCTGCGCAAAGACGCATCGAATACGGTGTATTATTGTAAATCACTTGTATATCCTCTGAGCATTTTATGCTCAATTTTCATTTTTATGTACATCGGTCGCCTAAAATAAATATAAGAATGATCCGGTATCATGGCACTATATATATATATCTTACGTTAGACATAACCATTCGCTTATTTTTGAAAAAATTTTTAAAAATAAGTGAACTAATATATATACATAAGAAATATTAAATTTTCCGAACAATGATATATTTGAAAGATATATATTCCTTATCATTTTAAAATGAATATGATTTCACTGAATTATATCAGTTTTTCTAAGCCATCAATGTAGTTTTCGATTGTACATCTTTTTTTTGAATTGATTAATATGGCTTGATTATGTTCTTGTTGAATATTTCGCTCTAATATTGCCGTGGTCTGTATTCTCGCGGTTAGAGTGGGACTGGGATTGCACTTTTTTGCAATCATCCTTTGCGCTTTTCTTGGTTACACTATTATTTCAATAATATATTATGTAAGAAAATATTTCTATTATAAAGTTCCCGAATATAACGGGACGACCAATATACGAGCGCGTGATGGTGTTTCAAACTGAAATTAATATCTACATATATTTTGATGGATATATACATCATTTTTTGTGTACATGTTAAATTAAAAAAATAGGAATAGAAATTATGTTGATCTACTTCGAAAAAACAGTAATTTATAGATTTTCATATGTTCACAAAAATGTGAAGCTTGTTAACATATTGTAATTTAAAAAGTAATAGATAATAACTTTATAGATGTTTGAATGAAAAAGTCGATGTATTTAACTGTATAAATATCAATATACAATGTGTATCGTACTATTCAAGTCCGTATTCAACAAAAATGTAACTAAAGTAATGAAACTGAAAACTAATTGTTTATTAAATACTATATTAATGTATATAACTTAAAAAATAATTGTTTACGAGAATCATTAGAATTAAATTAATTAATTTAATCTAATTTATAACAATCGACATAAGTACCATTTTTAATTAGAATCATCAGAAAATCTATAAAAACCAAAAATGCAAAATTTTGTACATGCAAATTGTTTCTAAAGAGCAAAGAGTACATAATAACTGAATACACTTGCCATCGCTGCATGAACTGCCACAAAGCCAGTTACAAAAGTAATTAACGATTACGTGAGTATTGTAAGCGATGTAAGCCGTTAACGTGCTGTAGCTAAATTGAAACGCGCTCCCGGTAAATGAAAACAAAATCGATATTACCGAAAATGGGAATAAAAAAACAAAGTATAGCTTATATCGACGGTTCACATAGTTATATATATAGGGGCAACAAAGGTTGCGGTGTCTCTTCATAAAATGTCGATCTACCAAGGGCTCCCGCAAACGTATACATTGGCATCCTGAACAGAAATTTTGGGTAATGGAATCTCGGGCGGAGTGACGAAAAAATGATGAATAAATATCCTTACTATACTTATTAAATTTTTGGAAGGCTGTGGAAACGAGACTATGCATATAAGAATTAAAATATATATACATATATAATAATATCTAAAATTATCTATTAGGACTCCAGATATTACACATTCCATGATCATAATTTATAAAATTTAACCAGAATGTGAACTGCAAGCGTGACCGCGTAACATACCAAATGGCTGGGGAAAAAACTTCACTCCATGAAAGTTTCTCTTTAAGCACTTTGGCTTTATGAAAAAAAATTGTGAGGGTGGAATGCAAAAAAAATTAGTATATATAAATTCTCATTAACAATTTATTTATTTAAATGTTTGTATGAATCAGCAAATCTGATTGCGAATTAGAATAAAGTTTCAATAACTTATAATTTAACATTTATTCTGTAATAAAAACAAACTTGACTTTGTACAATCTTCAAATATTTATTAAAAGTCAAGATCTTGCAAATTTAATGAACATATATAAATTTAAAACCTATGTTATAAGTTTCGCAACAAGTTGTGACCTTGTAAATTTGTTTGTACTTGGAATGGCTAATTTAAAAGATTTCATTTTGAAGCTCTAGAATTTTAAATTAAATTATACGCATTAAAAACATAAAAAAGTTATAACGTTTTAAATCCACAAAAATACTACATACCCAATTTCTTATTAGTAAAAGTCGATTTGATCAGTTGTTCTTTTACATTTGAGAAATTATATTATAATTATTCCTTATCTAAGAATTTCGTGCACATATATATATATATATGTATATAATAAAAATCCATTATCACTTAAAATATAACCGCATGGCCTACTCATACAAATATGTTATGAAAAATTTAATTTCTACAAGGCTCTATAGAAATGATATTATGCGTTAGAATAAAGTAAATATATTTAAATTACGAAAATTAAACTTCATTCGAAAAGCATAATCCTTTCGCATAATGTAATTGATGATAAAAATTTCATTCGTGTTCACAAGAGACTAAAATATCTTCTGGTAGGTTTATCCTTTTTGATGATGCAGCGAAACACTTCTGGCCTGTATATATAGATTTATACCATCAAAGATACGATCACACAGAGGCAATAAATTACAGGAGATCACTCGTGTTTGCGCGGGGATGATTAAGAAGAAAAAAAGTGGATGAAGATATAAATTCAAATTTTAACTCCGTGCGAGCACCATGTAGATATACTTATATCATTTCACACATGGAAAGAGAGATTGCTGCATTACTACTGCAGCAACGTCTGGTGTTTATGCATATATCTCCTATATATATGAACTCTAATCTTTCAGCAGCACTAGGTGGAGGGGAACGTGCACACCTCGTCTGCATTGAAGGGGCGGGAGAGGACAGGCCAGATAGGGCAGTAGGGATATGCAGCTATCTAAGAGGGAAACCGGGAGTAGTTTGGATACTCGCGGAACTGCATCGCACACCTTTGAGCATCCGGAGCGACAGCGCAGAATCCCCTCCCGCTCACCTGCGCACATCTTCTCCTATCCCCCCTCCACAGTCCTTCTCTCCCTCTCTCGCTCTCTCTCTCTCTCTTTCTCTCTCTCTCTCACTCTCTGTCTTGCTTTCTCTCCATTGCTTACGGCATTCTTATGTAGGCATATATATGCACGTACACGCACACACAGGAACACGCACCTATGTATGGTCATTTATGGTCATTTATAAGCAAGATACTCTCGGTATACACACCCTTCTGCTTGTATATATATATATATATATATATATATATATATATATATATATATATACACGTACATACATACATACATACATCTACATACATACATACGTTATGGGCTTGAGCGGATCTTCGATGCAATGCGGTACCATTGCGCCGCGAGCGATACAGATTAAATTTAAATTAATTCATACAGACTTTTTGAAATTTAATTACACACACACTCACACACATATATATATATATATATATATATATATATATATATATATATATATATATATATATATATATCTATATATATATTAAGCATGTTTTTTTTAAATGTTTATTTATATAGACGTTTGATTAGCACAATGTTTCGTGTAGAGGATTTGTGAATATTTGTGAAGTCGTTATATAGAAAATATATAGAAAGTCGCGAATGTTTCTATATTTATGCCAAGTTATGCAATTAGGGCAACTAAATACATTGATGATCGCACGTAAATATATATATGGTCCAAAATGCTTTCCTTCTCTCTCTCTCTCTCTCTCTCTCTCTCTCTCTCTCTCTCTGTCTGCCTCTCCTCCGTGCGTGCGTGCGTGCGCGTGCGTGTGGGAAGTGGGCGCATGCGTATATTTTCATGTTTGCAATCGCGCCCTCGTATCTATTAATTTGCTATTGTTTTTGTTAATGTTTCTGTCTGCGAACTTCAAAATTTCCCTTGAATACGGTTGTGCATGTAAAAATAGTTTAAATTCATCGAACACTCCGGTAAACATTCTAATTAGTTGCTGTTTATAACACAAGCCCATTCCCTCGATAAATTACGCTTTTGCGTTGATTTCATCGATTTATTTATATAATGTGGGATTAAGGCCGTTTAATGTCTTTGGAAACGAAGTTGTATATTTTATGATTGAATGTTACGTAATGGTGAAAACGGGATAATGTCGCATAAATATAAATGAAATATGTATAGGTGAGCAAGTTGTAAAAAAACATTCCTTCCATATAAATCTCGATGGATTTGTGAAAATCCCCTTGAAAATTATAGTGCTGTATCATTAAAGATTTTTCGACATTTTTATTCATGCAAGCACATATAAATTGTTACAGCGATCATTATGGCAACAATATATATTCTAAGAATAAAAACAGTCATCATAAAAAGTGTTTCTTAAAAATAGTTGTTTTAGCTCGATGCTTTTTTATAGATAGAATATGTACCCGAGTAAAAAAGCGTTCTTTTTTGTATTTTGACACGGAGTATGCGATTTCAGAAGTCTTTTAATAACGTTGAACATTGTTGAAACGAATAGAAAAAATAGAAAAATAATATTTTCTATTGAACACTTTTTACTTGAAATTGCGACCATTTTAAAGCAATGAAGCTTTAACGGTTCATTGAATTTAAATACGGGTGCCAAAAGAAATACGATTTGCATATATACAAGATAGGGTAAGTCGTTTATCGTTCAAATCAATGATTATATAAAAAAAAATTATGTCTAATCAATCAAAATAATTAATAGGAATATGTCTATAAGTAACATGTGAACTTTAAAAAATCCTAGCATTGTAAAGAAATACATTTTTTGAGAATGAACTTTCACATTTTTGCTTAAAATTTATGTTATCAAACAAAACATTGTCTGATATAACATTAAACGTTAATATGTTCTTAACTATTATAAATTTGACTCTATTTAAAACAAAAAAATTCTGTATTCGTTTTCTGCTGGTCAAAATACACAAGAAAAACCTGTTCTAAACATAAAAAAATATTGCAAAGGGAAAGGTAAGCAAGCGCCGAGACTACCAGTTGTTGAGGTATTAAAATTATTAATTAACATAAGCATTGGAATAATGATTAAATTATTATTCAAAAGTATTAAAATTCTTATCAAAAAGTCCTCATCAAGTATATTTATCCATAAATATTAACTATCTTTATCATAATTATATCTGATTATATCATCAAACTGAACAAATTTCTAACTCATTTCCTCATTCATTTGCAAATTTTTTTGGAATATATAATTTGTTATATAACAATCTGCTATTTCTTTTTACTTCAATGTAATGTGTATGGAAAAAATTTTTTAAGCTCCCTCTCGACTAATTCTAGCTCCTTGAATGGGCTAAACAAGAAGTTTTCTAAATTAATCATTCAACGTTCTATTAATTTTTTTAATATATTTTCTTAGCAGAAAATTGATATTTGCAATAGGTATATAAGACCCATTAGTTTATTAGATTTCATTCAAGTACTAGATTGCATTTTTATATATATATATATATATATATATATATATATATATATATATATATATATATATATATATATAATTTCTCTTGCACGCATTATCCCAGCTTCATCACAATTCAGCCTTTCACCTTTATTGTAATTATTATTATATATATACAATGCAGGAAATACATCTCCAAATACTCCAAAGTCTGGCGCGCGCGCGCGGGTAATCAAATCTGTGGAGAGTGTGTGCGAAAAAGAGGGGAAGAGCGAAGAGAGGGCTACAGTCGCGTACTATTTATGCATGCGCGCGTGGAGCTCTTCCAGCGACGTCCACCCACACGCATACCCACACGCATGCATACGCAGGCGCGCATGGACGTATATATACATGTGTATGCATCCTATACCGAGAACCTCCCGATTATGCGCAAGCGCGCATGCTCCCTCGACACGTACGAAAACATACACGCGTACAATGCAGACCTAACCTTACATCTGCCCCCCCCGCTCTTCCTCCTTCGCAATCAACCTTACGGCAACTTACGATATTCTCTCTCTTTCTCTCTCTATCTCACGTTCTCCTCACCAAACGAGCCGGTGGAGGCTGAGTCTATCTCGCTTTATCCCCCGCGTAAATGTTTCCCTGCACGTTCTCTCTCTCTTTTTCTCTCTCTCACTCTGTCCTCCGCGCGCGTATAATGCGTCGCAGCCGCGCGCACAGTGTGCAGAACTGGCTGCTGTATATATAAAATGAGCGAGGCGGCAGCGGCGGTGGCGGCACCGTACCAGTGATCGTCGCGGGTCGCGGCGCGGGCGCTTGTGCGACAGTTCGACGCCGGTCGCCCGCCGCGCTCCGTGCCAGTAGAACCTACGTATGCATACGCACTTATAGGTGTATTTTATAATAGCCGTGCTCGCGCAGCATGGCTAAGCCACCCTCGCCGTCGTGCAGTCGTGCGTTCCTCCCTTATCATTGCGAGCCCATTGTCGACGACCTCCGTATTAGGGCGATTGCGAGCCGGGACGGTCGTCGTGCGACAAGTGCTTTCGATCCTCCGATGTGTCGCGTGCTTTGCTGCTGCTGGTGCTAATACCGCACGCCCCCTTCTCCCCTAGAATATTAGAGCGCAGCGACAGTGACTGTGTATGCGTGCATGTGTGTGTGCGCGTGCGTGTGTCGTACTGTCATAGAAGAGTGGAGAGAGAAAGATAAGCTCCTCTGCTCGTCTTCGCAAAATATGCATGTATACAACCGCGAGAGACATCATCAGCGGGGAGAGCGCACATAACCCCAAAGGGATTAAGTTGGATACGCTATAGATGTCTCAATATCATTTTTGTACTTATGCCCGAGAAAAGACTGTCAGAAAAAAGTGAGAGAGACACATCGGGGTGCGCGAAGAAGAGCGAGATAACTTTTGGAGGTTAGATTCGACCGCGCGCTCGTGCACAGTATATATACATACCAACGGGACCGCACAGTGATTACATCTCGCGGCCCGCGACTACAAGTTCCCACCACAGTTTCGTGTCGTCCTTTATCACGTGTATATGTATATCTATATACTTAATATATAGATATACATTATATACTTGACAGTGCGTACGTTTGTTTGTCCCTGGTGTGTCAGTGCAGTGGTAGTGTCTGTGCCTCTTTATAACTCTTTCTTTCTTTTGCTGTGGGTGTCCGTCTGCTCCGTGTATAAAATTGAGACTGCGAGACTCGACACGCGAGCGCGCGCGCATATCTCAGCTTTTCGTTGCTGCTGTATTTAGTGCAGCATCAGCAACACATCAGCAGGCGCGGGGTTAAAGAAACTCGCAAGGCCACACTGCGTAAACTGTCTTTTCCTCTGCCTTGTGTACGTACGCGTTATGTATGTAGTATATGCCGCACTGCATATGTGCACAGCGTGTATACAAATATCGCGTATGTGTGAGTAGGCGCACGAGGGTTTCAATCTCCCATCCCTCTCCTTTCCGCCGTGCCCTCAGCCTCTTGGGCCGTCTCCTTTTGCTAGAATTCTTACTCGTATATATATATAAGATCAAATAGAGAAAGAGACCGGACGGTAGGTGAATGATTTGGCTCTATAATTATTTCTCGTTTTTCGTGGGTGTCTAAAGAATACAATTTTCCGTGTTTTGACTATGTAAATACGTATACAGATAGATATATATTTTTATTCCAATAGTGAAAGAGAGAGAGAGAAAAAAATACTTTCAGACTGTAGCACTGACTTTCTGAGAGACCGACGCGAGAGGACGACGGCGCTTCCGGTATACTTTTTTCGAAGGTCAGAAGAAAGAGAGAGACAAAGAGAAAGAGGCTCTGCTGGCTGAGGTTTACTCTCGGCAGGCTCCTTCTCCGGCATTTTTGAATCACTGAAGTTGGACCGGATCACCGGTGATTGGATGCTTGCCATGGTGAGTTGTGTTTTCAAATATATATATATATATATATATATATATATATATATATATATATATATATATATAGAGAGAGAGAGAGAGAGAGAGAGAGAGAGAGAGAGAGAGAGCGAGAGCGAGAGCGAGAGCGACCCATCGGAATTTGGGAGTAATATAGCGGGAATATCCGACGGAATATCGATGGAATAAATTTTTTTACATGTAGGAGAGATTCCAGCCGCTGTAAAACCGCGCGCGCGTCAGCTATTTAATTCACGCGCAAGTGTGTGTGCGTGTGTGTGCGTGTATGTGTGCGCACTCGGTGCATTATTATGTTCGGCGCTGTTTGTAAACAAAGCCTCGTGCGATACCTACATCAAAGTATAAGATCATAATTAAATATATATAGAAATAATCAGTGGCGTATATTCTAGTACATCATTCCCTTGCGAACTATATAAATACTTTATGTGTTTATTTTTTACAAAAAAAGAATAATTTTTCATATAAGATTTACAAGTAGTATTTACCAAGAGAAATTCATCAGAGTCTTACTTCGTATAAGTAACTGAGTAAAATAAATTATAGACCAAATGAAGATAAAGATATGTTATTATATGTATACGTAAGTTTTACAAGAGCAAGAGAGATAATCATGTTAAATTTTTAAACTATCATTGAAAGTATTATAACCATTCGAGGCATAATCAGGCATAATATGACTACTTACGCAATCTCATCTATTCAATGATAATTTAGTTAATGCCAAAGCAAATTATTTTTACTGTGCTAAAATTATTTCTAAAAATTACTTTGCTAATCGCATTTAAAGGCGAGCTGTTCGGATCAAAACGATTTTCAATCTTGATATCATCATTCTTTAGATATTTATGTACTTTCTTGTGATATTTAATATTTTTTATCACGTTGTAGTAAGTAGATTTGTTCTATATTTAGTAAATATAGCACTGAATTAAGATTTTACGAGGCTTGCATTGAAAATCACAACTGTCTCCCTTAAAATATCTGATAGAAATAGGACTTTCGCATACGTAAATTTACTTCAATTAATATTAAAAATTTATTTAAATTCAAATAACATCAAAAAGAAACATATACAATTACTGTACATTGTTTTTCAAATTCATCAATTTAAGTTCTCAATTCTTTTTGGATAATCAGAGTAGCCAATGAATATAACTTTTCGTTACGTAATACATCTATGTAAATCTTATGCTTTTCAAAATCGAAAATCACCGCTCAGTTTCACAATTAGCTATAAAAGAATTTATGAGAAGTCCACAGAATTTTCCAACTTTAAGTAAAATTTGTATATCACTGCATTGTTAGTCACCCGTTTTGATACTATTATAGGACATATAATTATAATTATTAGAATTTTCTTTGTCATTTTTACGATTTTAGAAAAAACCTGGAATATGCAGTTTTACTCGTAGCAAAAATTGTTTCAATACTGTTCGTACATCTTTACTTATCTTTTTGGAATAAATATGGAGAAGTTTCGTCGCACTTTCTTCCGATTCTGAACTATCAATACTTAATAAATTAATTAGAAATCCAATTAACTTCTGAGCAAACTTCCGATTTTTTTCAAATTTATCAAAATTTCTTCAAGATTGTATTCAAGGTAAACCATCGGGATAATAGAAACTATATCAGTACACTGTTCAACACTATATTTCCCTATTAAATTTCGATAATGTCCACAGCATGAAATGACGAAACTAAAAAGCCAACATTTTCGAATATGTTCTTTCATGTGTTTGAATACGACAATTTGCAATATCAGTATCATATTCACTTAGTACTATTTTTATAATAATGTCTTTTTAATGTATTCCCTTATTATTATTCAGATGAAGAAAGCAGAAAAAGTACCCATACTCATGTCCTAGGTAGTAACGAAAAATAACCGATAATTGATCAATATGTACAATGTCATGTAGAGTGGATAAAATTTTTATGAATTAATCAAAAATTGTTTTTGACGATTAAAAAAACTATACCTTGATACGTTTTGGTCGTTAAGTTTCTTTTTTAATATAGGATCGAACTCACAAAGCAGCTCTATAGGATTGTCAGATAGTTATCGTTGTAATGAGATCTGAATAATTGATCCATACTAGCCATACTAGGCAACGATAATCCTTGAGATTGCAGTCCAGTACTTTCCTTCAATTTCTATCATGTCTATTTCTTCTGCGCGAACGCGAGATTACTATATTTTTTATAAGAATATTCGGTCCCGTTAGTGTCACAAAGCTGCCCCCCCCCTGATCCGGCACTGTATACACAATATTACTAAAACTCTAGATCAAAAATTTGTAGTCCATAATTTATTAACCTTTAGACTGCCCGACTGGCTCATATATGAGCCACCTGTGACCTTGACAGCTACTCTAGAGATATGAGGTGTTTTTATGTATAAATTTTGCACATCAAAAAGATCAATTTATAAGGCAAAAATGCCGGCAGTCTAAAGGTTAAAGAGTTTCCAATACTAGAACATTGATAATATATCATACAGTTTCTTAAATTTATATAATTAAGATACAGCGGAGGTTGACCTGATTTTATACCGAAATATATTTATATTTTTATCAAAAATTCCTGGATTGAATTCCCAGCCAACTGCTTTTAAAATTGCGATAATAATCACGATGGTATTTATTCCTTCCCCCATTAATCTTGCATTCGGCTTTATAATTTGCATTTGATATAAAAAAAAAAAATCCCGCCTCGAGGAGAGCGGGCGAAAGAGAGTGAAAGCGAAACAACGAACGCTTCGCGCACAAATCACACAGTCTGGTTTATATATATATATATATATCTAAAGGCAGTCCTCCTCTCCCCTTGATTACAAATCGATCGTACGATTAGATCAGCATTGGAATGACTATTATATAAATGTATGCTTGTTTAAAATCAAAGTCTTTATGACCACACGGCAGCCTCTCTCTCTCTCTCTCTCTCTCTCTCTCTCTCTCTCTCTCTCTTAATTAACCAGTACTGATGTGCGCTCGGGCGCACGAAACGAGGCGGAAAATCAGATTGGAAACGATATTCTATACGCGAGAGGAACGACAAAAAAGTCTACCATTTTAAAAATATAGAAGCTATATTATTATTAAAGTTCAGTCACGCGCAATATATAAAACAGCTGTACATCGATATAGCCTGTACAACTTCTTTATAAGCAATGCTTCAATCTTGTTAAATTATATGGTTTCTCTTGTGTAAAAATGTTACAGGCTTTTACACAGAGAGGGAACAAAAAATAAATACAAGGAACAAGCTCTCTTGTTCTCACACACACGCCGCGCGCACACGTATATATCTGGCAGCACGTATATCTATAGTATTTAGAATCTAAGTTATTCAGAAAATTCCTTTTTTTATAAGAACTCTTAACAGTATGTGAAGTATTTTATATTTATAAGTTAAAGTATTAAGAACCATAATTATTCGTTGTCAAAAATCGCTCCGATAATGAAAACCTCATCTAATGAATAATTGTATGTTATAGAGGCATTCTCATAAATTTCAAATACTTCACTTACCCTTATAAACAAATTCTTTAAAAATTATTTTCAGAATGATTTCCTTACTGAGGAACTATATAAATAAAAATTGCTCGGATTCAATTCAATTTGTCAATAGTACACGAGTAAAAACGTTTTTGTACCCTATTTTTAGGATTTGTACACTTTCTTTTTTCTATGCGAAGGCCTTAAATGGATAGCAAAGTTGTCACTGAATTGAACAAATTATATATATATATATATACGAGATCTAGGATATATATACATATATACGGCCTGTATTACTGGCATTTTTGTATCCTTTCTCGTTTTGTACAATTTCGAGTAGATTTATATACGCCTTGAAATCGCGGTCGCAGTTTCTTTTTTATGGTGGTTCATCCGCGCGATTTAGTGCGGCGGGCGGCATGGCAAAGCAAAAGGCTGAAGTCAGAAGGAGCACAGTTGTGCATTCTGCGATTATCTGCCAATCCGGAACATTATATATATATATATATATATATATATATATATATATATATATATATATATATATACGAGCGCGTGCGCGCGTACGACGTCTGAAAACAAATAATACAAAACAGAGAAAGAGAGGAAATCAGATAGAGAAAAAGAGATAAAAAGATCTCTCGCTCCTCTTGGTATTATTGCATCACGAGCACGGAGCAAGTGTATTTTCTCTCCAATATAATCGTCTCTCGCGGCAATTGCGATAGTGTATAATAGTTGACACGGCACCCCTCCCCAGATGTACGCGCGCGCATCTGTACTAGTCGAAAGGGTTGCACTGTCTGGACTTTCCAAAATACATTCCGACGGTATTGATGACTTAAGGTTAATAATTTAATTAGCAACTAAATTCGTTGGAATCGAATAATGCGAGGGTTATAGCTAATTTAGATATTTTTTTCTAACTAGATATATCTGGTTATATTTAAAGAACTATAAAGTTTCAAAATAATTCTTCAAACTTGCGGCATAGCAAATACAATGAACATAAGTTGAAAAATTATCTTACTCAACCACACTCTGCTTACATTGTAATTTTCATTTTACTTAGAATTTTTCAACATATAGGAACTCATTCTTACATCGAATATTTTTTTATCGATTTACTTGTTAATGTTTACTTAAAATATTGTTTAAATAAAGTTTTAGCTTTACATCACAAAAAATAGTACTTAAAATATTTGTTTAAAAGGCGTTTTAACAAGTTATGCGTCTATTTGTACTGTATCAATTTATAAACTGCTAATTATTCATTGCTGCTTCGTGACCAAAGATTCATGATATGTAATAAAAGTCAATTATCATAATTGGTTTTAGAGGAATATGAATTGAAATTGTAATCTCTGTGGGTCTGCATTATATATACGCGATGCATATTTTCGCTTGGTTTCCCGGCCTTCACAATAAGATGCGGATCCTGAAAATTCAACAGATAAATATAAAATGTTGAAAGGATGTAATATGATTTCTCCACACTCCACCCGTCGAATTACTATTCGAGAGCTAAAGTATGTTTTACAAAATTTTGGTAGATTCATATCTGTTAAATAGTCTGCTAAACTCTACTCGGTCTATATATATAGACAAAATGCGCAAGCGGTTATCGTGCTTATCAAATTCCATGCGGTTGTAATTACAATTGATATACTCTTCTCAAAAGCATATAGTAATAATTGATTTTTATGGACGACATTGTTCATTATTAAATGACGAACAATTGTCTGTAACTTATTAACAATTTAAAAGAAGAGAGAAATATTTCGCTTCGCCATTTCAAAATAAATAAAAAGTATCATTTTCGCTATCTCGCGATGATCTCAAAAACTACAGTTTCAGCAATATACTAAATAAATATCAATACGTATCTGGATAAAAATGTTTTCAAGTTTCAGATCGTGACATTTGAAACTTGACATTCCAATTAAAACGAAAGTTAAACAAAGCAAACTGTGAGCGAATTACGGAATTTCCAAAATTATGCTGATGAAATGTCGAACATCTCGAGCCTAAGTAAATATTTTAGGATTTTAAAAAACCTAAATGTGATCTAGAAAGAGAAGAATTAAATAATCTATAAAGCCTCGTCATTTTATTCTATAATCGAATATAGTCTTTCTATTTTCATAATATTCTTATCAATGTTTAAATTGCTAATAGCAATTTATCTGCTATTTTCTCGACATTCCATTTCAAAATTCATATTTCCAACGTAAAAATTTGTTTAAAAAAAATCTTGGTAATTCCGTGCCTTTTGAAAAGACAAGCTAAACCCTTTTGACTGCTTATGTATAAAAGAGAGACGCCGCGCACCGCCCAGACGCTCATCAGAAGAGATTTATAGAGACCGTCTTGCGTGTCATCTTCGTGCTGGAGTTTCTCTTTATATAGAAAGACAAAACATATATATATATATATATATATATATATATATATATATATATATATATATATGTATATATCTTTCACTCGGAGAAGTCTTTGTCTACTAATTTGCAACTGTGCGTTTATGCTAAAGACGAGCGCGCGAATTTACAGCATCGTCGGAATTATGCCGTAGTGGCGGTAGACTGCAAAACACAACTATAATACTTATATATTGAAAGGCAGACGATACCGAAGCTATCTTCTATATATAAAATATAATTGCATATTATCCATCTAAATATATAAAATAAAATCTGTGACTAAAAATTGGAAGATCTTATTCTGCAGTATGTCCAAGAAAGTAATTGATAATCGAGCGTATATACACGTGTGTATTATTGCGCGGTGGTGTGGCACACACGATAGCGCGCGGTCGATTATTTATAAGGTGTGAGAAACTGACACAATGACGATGCTACATTGCGCGTGAATTCGATATAAATTATAAGAGAGCTGCTGCAACGTCACCCGCCGCCAGTATTATCGTTTATGTAACGCACCTCATCTCTCTCTCTCTCTCTCTCTCTCTCTCTCTCTCTCTCTCTCTCTCTCTCTCGGTATATGTAATTAATTCTATGACATCATCGCTTGACGCACAATTAATAGTTCAAAGGCACCGTCTATGTCACTCTAAACTTTCAATAATTATGTTTTTTAAACTTTATATATTAATGATTAGATGTGTGCGTGTGTGTGTGCGCGCGCGTATGTGTGCGTGCGTGTTTGGGTGTATGTGTGCGCGCGTACGCGTGCGTCTGTGCATGTTAGATATATTAATTTAATAAATCACAAATAAACTTATTTTCGTTATGTAGAATGGGATAATGAAGTGGAATTACAATCTTCTGTAAAGCGTATCAATAGCAAATGGAATTTTTCTTGGATTATATAGGAGTGGTGACCGTTTGTATGAGACCTAAGCCGAATTTAAGCAGGGGCTAGCTATATATATAACGTTACACACATATGTATAAATTTTTACTGCAGAGCTCTCACTTTCTGAGAAAAATGGAATAGAAGATAAGCATTATATTCTGCGCTCAATATTAGCGAGAACCAACATCGATGACGTCAGCGTTCTACCAACACCGTCGGTTGGAGCGCAACGTAAACCGGGAAAAATCGTGTTTTTAGTGCGCCATTTCTCGAAAAATGGGTGGGTTCGAAAGCACATATAATGTATAACATAAAGTATGAATTTAATATGGTATTTAATAATTTTTATTCTAATTATTAGTTAATCTTGCGTATTATTTAATGTTATGTATTTGATATAGTTTTTTATCGCAACGGTTATTTCCGTTTAGATATAATTTAATTTATAATTTAAAAAATATAACTGCAATGCTTATACTTACACTGAAATAATCATTGTTAATGCCACAATCTCAAAATAACAACTTTAGAATAATTTTTTAGCTTTTGTAATATACAAATCTTTCAATGCTAGTATGTAAATTAATTATTTTTCTCGGCAGACTTATCTTCCACGTTTCACTGGCTTGAACAAATTATCTCACGAGGTAAATAATCAATTTTCAAACCAGCGATGAAATATAAAATATGCAATTCTCTTTCATCAATGCATATGTGGCGGTCTTCGAAATTTCGAAATATTTATTTATTATGATAAAGTACAATTTGATTATTGATATTAATTATAAGACGTTCTATATATGTGTAATATTATTCTGTTATGATTACCGTAAGCTAATGTTTCATAAGTATAAAGCTAATTATTTCACCGTAGAATCATGCGATTTTGAACAAGAAACTCGTTCAGAAAGTAGAGAAAAACGTTTTCAATAATTTTTTTTTTATATTACAGAAGCAGTTGGCGGTTATTAAGACTTAAAAACGCTTACGCCGATAAACTTTTTCCCTTCGTCGCTTTGCGCCACGCTGCGACTTATTACAATCACGCGGTAGCTGCAGTTGAAGGAGATAAATTGCCCAAATATTCGATGCAAATTCATGAAAAATAGAGAGTGCGGGGTTTAAAAAAGAAGGTACCGTAATAGACACGGAGTAGTATGAGATATGTATAAAGGCATCTTAAAGTCAATGACATTTCGATGATATACTTTTCATCTCTTTCATATTCCAGTTTCTCTTCTTATTCAAGTGTCTTATAACAGTTCTATTTTATTTTCGAGTTCGAGATGTTATTTTTAGTTTACTTCAGAGTCAGAAAACATAAATTAAACTTTTAATCTAGACTAATCAGACATATTTTCGTATCGAGCCTGTTAAAAACAGCGTTATTACGTGCGTGCACCAGTCTTAATCTGACCTTAGATGTCTATTACACATACAATGCTAAATATGTGGTCATCCATAGTATAAATAAATGTCCTATTTTGCTATTTACATGTATGCGTTTAATAGTTGAAACTCGAATAAAATATCAGAACATAAAATGGCCAGTTTTAATTGCAGCGCGGCTTTCTGGTTTTGATATTGGAAGTTACATCAATCAAGACGTGAATCTTTTATAGAACTCAAGAGAAAAAATGCGATATGCATGTCGTAAATAACTTTTTTTTTATAGGAAAAATGATTTAAAGCTGAAGTTCGCGATGCAGGTTTGCAATGGATCAATTTTTCTGTTGGATCTATGTATTCTATACAGCTGCACATATTACACACACGCAACACACACACACACACACACACACACACAATATTTGATAAAAATTGATGTATTGTCATAACATGTTTTTTGTAAGCTTTTTTTCTATAATTTATACAAATTTTATGAAACAATTATTAATTTCATTTTTTCGTCAATTAAATTATGTTAAATTTAAATTCAATTAATTTCATTAAAATTAATGAAACTAACAAATATTTTCATCGGTCTTACGTTCGTATAAAATAATATATTTATAATTAAATAATTAATTAATGATAGTCAAGCTGTTCTTGTTTGTGGTCACCCCCGTACAATCTGAAATATGAATAAAAATTAGTACTATATACTACTGTTAGTATAATTTAATTCTTTTTAAATAATTAATTTAATTAAAATAATTAAAAAAATCTTAATCATTATAAATATATTATTTTACACAACTATAAGCCCGGTGAAAATGTTTGTTAGGTTAGTTCACAACAACCGACATAATTTTCAAAATTAATGAAAATCATATGGGGGAAAATTTTTAACACTTTAAACAGTTCGAAGTAAATCTTTTTTCTTTATGGATCGATATACGTTTAAACCAAATTAATATAACAAAAATGAATCTTGAATAAGAAGTTAGTTTTATTGAGTGTTATTAATTTATCATAGATTATATTCACACTAAATTTATGTAACTAAAGTAACCAATAAATAATATTATTCAGTAATATGCTATTCCAATAATTCATATTCCAAAACTTGAGAACTATTTTATGGCTCCGCCGATCTTACGTTCGTTGCCTTACATCGCCTCTATATATATAACGTCGATCGAAGCTCGAAGCCTGGGATATAAAGAAAATACCGGGGACTTCCGTTACCCGTATAGGTCTTCTGCTTTTGTCACCTCTAATGGGTGGTACACGAAAGGCCACGGTTGGAAAGTTGAAAAACAAAAAGGAAGCCAGGAGAGGATCATTAGTTGATTGCGCGCTCCGCTCTTCTTGCCGATATTGTAGCTCAATATATAACTTATCGAAAGAGAAAAAAGTAAGCCGCGAGGAGGGTGGGGGGTGGGGGATTTCACGTACACGAAGGTCGTTGATTGAATTGGCTCTCTCTCTCTCTCTGTCTTCCTCCCACGCTCTTTTTTGCTTTTTCTTTTTTTTTCTTGCTGCGCAGACCGAGAAAAGAGAGAAGACGATGATACTGCTCTGTATTATGACATAGAGAACAGAGAGGAGTCTTTTTCGCTCTCAGCGGTGTTGGCGCGCGCGCGGCGCTGATGAGAAGAAGTACATAAAGGGAGTAAAGCCGCCGCGGCGTACTACATATAAGAAGGATTTTTCGGTTTCTCTCTCGTATCCCCTCTTCCGCAGTCGTTCTCTTTTAAAGCCGCAAGTATTAGGAACGACCGGTATAAGGGGAAAAAAGAAGCTTTCTATCTTTCTCTCTTTCTCTCTTTCGTTCTTGCTGATATTTTCTCCGAAGCGTTTGACACGCGGAGAGAGAGAGAGAGAGAGAGACAGAGGACATATAGGCGCGCCAGTACGGTATTGCAGGCGCTGGCTCGGCGCGCAATAGAGGGAACAGAGATTCGAGTGTTTCCCTCTTTAACCGTGCCTCACCTTTAATGCGTCTCATTCTCCGCTCCTTATATATATATATATATATATATATATATATATATATATATATATATATATATATATATAAATAACGCTGTACCCTCGTCATGAACTTGCAGCGCCAGAGCTCGGGGATGTTGTAAAAATTCTCGCGTAGGATATAGTGGGTAGCTGAGGGAGGGCAGTACTCGTCGGAGTAACACGAAGGACGAGGGGCGAGGTTCGTGAGAAAAGAAGAAAAAAAAAGGAGTAGCCGAAGTCGATGATGACGGAAGAGAGGATGAGAAGCAACGTCGTGTCGGCTGTGTATAGATGATCGTCGATCGTAAAGGAGAGAGGAGTGGATTTAGACATAACATATTTAGGCTAGGTCAAGCCCGCGCAACCGACGGCGTTTTATAAATATTAGTGCGCGCCGTCGTGTGTATATACGTCGTACAGTATAATGCAAGCACAGTTACGCTCACTTTAATTAATATACGGATCTTAATATTTTCCTGAAAACCGGTGCGATACTGATTCTTTTTGTTTTTTCTGAAAAATATTTGCGCTCTCGTTCGCGCTCTATGCAAAAAATATATACGCAACTCATGTCAATGTACATACTCTATACAAATTTATAAATTATTATTGCAATGCACGTCTTGGATGCTCGCGTGCAAATTATCCGTGTATACATAAACGCGTATCGAGAAATTACGAGCTCCGCTCAAGTACATCATATATATACACACAATGCGACTGTAACGAGGGAATTAAGTTATCTAGTTTGCGCATTCCGCAGGAGATACGGAAGATATTAAAGAGAGACAGAAATAACTTCTTATAACCTTGCTTGCTGCTCTTACCTCGTATTCGTTAGTGTAATTGATCTTAGTTGTATAGTGAGAGATGCAGGCGAAATAACTATATATATTCTATATAGCTCTATTAACGAAAGTTTACCTTTAAGCGTACATACAGCATAAGAGCTACGGGTATGTAGATATTATCGCGAGAGTGCTTTCGAATAATTTGGTTTAATGCTAATATAATTTACGATTACATTAAAGTTTTTTTTTTTTTAATGTAGCTTTTCTTTTTCTATACGCCAAAATTATATATATATATATATATATATATATATATATATATAATTTTTTTTAATATTAATTATTGAGTTTTTAATAAACTAACATTTAGCGTACAATGACTATGCTGTATATCAGAATAACAACTTTATATATTCACAGAAAAAGGCTTGGCACTCTTTACAAAGAGTTTCTTGATAAAGACAATATTGACACTGCCACAATATAAAGTATACTTGCGATCGCTTCAAAAATGGCGTTTTTGTCAATTCAACTATCATTTTACGAATAAAGAATTTTATAAATAAAATCGGAATCCACCTTAGATGCTTTATATATATATATATATAAAATAAAATATCATTAGTTGTTAGAAATATTATTATAAAATCATAAAGATGCATATAGTATTATCTTTTATTGATCATTTGAACACCTAGTAAAAAAGAACTAAAATTGATTTACGCCAATTAATAAATAACTGATTTTAAGTAAATATAGATTTTCATTTATAGAAAAATGTAATAAGTCCGAAATAAATTGTTCAGATTGTTCTCATTTATTAAGTTGTTGTTTTACAAGTAATGAAATTCGATTATGAAAAAAAATACTAGATGAAATTTAGTTTTTAATAAAATTACGAAATTAACGCTGTCAAGTGATGGCTATATATATATATATATATATATATATATATATATATATATATATATATAAAGTTCTACCTACAGCACAATTTCTACAAATAAATTTATTTGATAACTAACTGCATATATATGCAAGATATTGGTTGAGACATTGATTGTCTTATTCAACACTTAATTTGGTAAAAACAATCAATTTCTATATAAAAAAAAACAAAAATTTATGTTATTGATTATCCAGAAATAATAATTAAATTCCAATTATTAATATTGTTTCTCATTGATGTATAGTTACGTTGAAAAATAAAATAATGATTTGCAGGAAACTTGGCTACGTAGTCTTGTAACTATATCGAATGGTTCTACTGGTTTTTATCAATTTTTCTTTAAGGATTTAACTAAATTATATAGAAAATACATGGTTTATATATTTATTATATTATGAGAAACTTAACTGATGAGAACTATATCAGTAATCATGTAAGTCCCACATGATCAGCTTTTTACTATATACTCTTATATATTAAAGATAGTGATGTATAGTGTATACATTCTCTATCCTCTTGTATAGTTCCTCTGGTGACTGATCTTTTTCAGATTTTTTTTTTAATTTAAAGCTCTAAAGTGTGATCCTTTATACTTGGCTGTTCGTAGGATTCGATAAATTTGAAAAGTAATAGAGGAAATTGTTAAATATCTTGTTCGAAAAAGTTCGCTTTAAGACTTCATGTAAAAAGAAGTATAATTAGTTCATTATATAGTGTTTCATATGCGTGTCCGTATTCTTCAGATCTGGATGCATAAGTGGATAATAAATATCAAACTTTTTTTTTCTTTGAACTTTACACTTTTTGAAATACTTTAATTGTGCTTTTGTCGACTGACATATACTACAAATACTGCTTATATAATCATCAGTCCCTGATGATGAGCCGTAGCGAGCTCGAAACGTTGGACTACGTCTTCAATTAGGTAAGGGTGTTGGGGACAGTCAGACTGCACTTTACTAACATATAAAAATTTTTTTCAGCTAATATTTTATTTTCAGATTTGTCTACGGGGATGATTTTATACAAGGACAGTCAGACTGTTATTATAATTTTTTATTTTAACTTTTATTTTTATTATTTTTCTATATTAATTTATTAATATTAATATAAATATATATTGATATTATTAAGTATTATTTTCGATTGGTTTAATTGGACTGTAAGACCAATAAAAATATTTATTAATTTACACTTATTGTATTAATCGATTTTCCATATAAAGGAAATTTTCATTCTCAAGCTCTTCAATGTGCTATGCGGCGACTTTAATAATTAATAAATATTAAAAAGAAATTAAAATAACAGGTTATGCGGACATATAAAAATATCGACGAGCTCTTTGCACTAATAAGGAGAGAGTATTATATATAATTTAATCAGGTAAAACGACGAAGGGGTAGGGGTGACTTTACTAGATATTACCTTTGGCCGAACTCGGAATTGAGGTCGGTAAGGAATTAAAAAATATCATATAAAGAATATCGTATGAGTAAATGCGCGCGCGGGCAGAAAGATTCGGAGGGACGCCCATCGCGATGCGGAAACCTTCCAGCTATACCCGCCCAGGAGGTCAGTGTAGCTCTTATAATATAGGTAAATAGCAGCTCGAAGCCGTCGCGGGAGGTTAAATGTCTTTCGATATTTTTTATTGGTACCGCCCTGGAAATATTACTGGAATACATCGCGGGGCGGTGCACATATATATATGGCCTCCATCTCTCTCTCTCTCTCTCTCTCTCTCTCTCGCTCTCTCTGACACACGCACACGCATACGCACACGCACGCACACGCACACGCCGTATACTGTATATGATGCGCGTGCGCATCGAGCGCGGAATTGTCGTCGTCCAGCTCGGAACATGATAACGAAATTTTGATTTATATTCTTTTAGTCCTTAAAATCTCCAGTTCCCCGTTATGCACGTTATACGAGGGATTCCCGTATATAAAACCACGATTGTACGCGCGCGCACATGATTTTATCCGCGGCTCCTCTGAATATAAAACTGCGGAATTAGTTCTCTTTCTCTCTCTCTCTCTCTCTCGCTCTCTATTCCTCGTTTCTTCTGCCTCTCTCTTGCAAAAAAAACTGTGCGACGACTCAATTAAACTTGACTTCGGCATATCGAGAGGTAAATGGACTGCGGCGTTGAACTCTTTATTCCCCCTGATGTATCTAATTCTTTGTATTTAGTTATCTATTTTGTATTTAGTCTATTAAATTTTGTTCCATTTGAAATATATTTATATCTATGTATATTTGAAATTCTTTGCCGATAAACTACTGTTACGTAAATGATGCAAACGCGAATCTGAAAGTGGGAGAAAGCTCCCGTTAAAAGTGCATCAAGTAAATTGACCGTCAACATGGTCAAGCATACTATACTCTCTTCTCTCCGACAAAGTAGTCGTTATTCTACCTGATGATCTCCCATTCGTTTTGTTAACTGGCGCAGCAGTAGCTCTTGACTCAATTCGTCGATTCCGAGGTCGATTCGGATTCGACACTTCTCTTTCTCTCTTTTTCTCTTTCTCCCTTTTTGTTTTGCTCCCTCTCTCACTCTCTCTCTCTTTCTCTCCCCCCTCTCTCGGATCTCACTTGGAATATACCGGTGTTATGCTTAGCACTTTGAATAAAACTCGAACAAAAAACTTCAAAGTAATTCCAAATAATTATCTTCGTTTTGTCTTCGAAAATCTCCCTCGTCGTGTCCATATCACACCTTATCGACTCCAAATTGGCTGACTTTTCGCTGTACATCGAAGTGATTTATTTAATGGTAATGTAAGTAAGCTATCGTATACAAGCCACATGTATTCCTACTTACTCGAGTGATTTTAGTTCGATCGTGCACCAGATCTAAAAATTTCCATATAATATTTCCTAAACTAATTAAACTCCGATCGTGTCCTATTAATTTATTTTATAATTTTTTTACATACTGCTCCTTTCGTCTGATAATTGATACCCTCATAACATTTATCTCTCCAAACATTATACCGGATTTGTAAAAATTTCTTCCGAAAATCCGATTGATTTATTTGGATTGACGTCGAAGGCTTGTTTTTATAAATATTTATTAATTTAAATAAATTTATCTCCAAGTCTATACTTATTATGTAATACATCCACTTTGTTACTTGTTTTAAGTCATTTTCATACTTAAGTCATTTAGTTTATTTTCTTATTCATATTATTCTAATCTTTTAATCTTTATCGTAAACTGTAATTATCTATTTAGAGATAACGCATATTATATAGCAGCATACTCTTAGTTTTTAGTTTTTAAGAATTTTAATTTCTTTATTTCTCTTTGACTAAACCGGGTTATACCTCATGGTACAATGACATAGTTTTCAGCCTCTCTCTCTCTCTCTCTCTCTCTCTCTCTCTCTCTCTCTCTCTCTCTCTCTCTCTCTCTCTGTCTTTGCCATACCATTCTTCCTTGCTTAAGAAATTGAAATCATCTTTTATATACTGAGAATTAAATTTATTATTTTGATGTCAACTGTTGATCAAGAATTTGTTAATCAGATTTTCACTTTCATTTGCATAACATCTTTTAATTTATCAATGAATTATTGCATTAAATAGAGCTCGGCTAATTTATTATCGAAGTTTCGGAACGAATAACTAGTCATACGTTTTGCCCTTCGTTAGCTGCTCGGATGTTCAGCATAGGATTGCAGATATACCAATTGTAGACCTATGATAGTAAGCCGTTTTATTTGTAGTACTTAAAATATGAGGATAATCGAGGATTTGTATTTTCTGTAGTCCACGTATTGCTTCTAATTGTGAGTTGAAACGATAATTGTTCAGCCAACGTCCAAGACTTTTAAAATAATGAAATAGATAGAAAAAGAAAGAAAGTTATTTTCGTACGAGATTTCAATTTTGTATATTGAAGTTATGGATTTTATATATATTTAAGGATTTCTACTAACTTCTTAAATTTTATGTTTGTTTGAATAATTTTTTCACATGTATGTCTATTTTATTAAATTGATTTTTGAAATTGATATAATTAATTTCTTCCGCAATAAGCATGACATATATATCAATTTTAATTTTCAATAAGGACAATCATGTGAACAATAGTCATAAATTAATATGGGTAATCCAATTATCTGGCTTATATTTAAATTATTATTTATTGCGAAAGCATACTACAAGATTAATGAAAAAAAATTTTATTCGGCTTATACAGAAAATTTTTGCTTGTTTCCCAATGAATAATGCTGTGTGTATTCGTTTTTTTTTTTTTTTTTTAATAAATGGTTCCGTGAATCGTGAATCAGAGGACTTTCTATAACTATATACCGTTTTCCCTATTAATTATACAACAATACATAGTCTAAATTATAGTTCAGAGAGACAGATTTATTTTATTTTGCACTTTGTGTGTGCGCGCGGCGGGACAAAGCGTCCGCCGCGCGCGTGCAGACGCATTTGCCCTCTCTAGGCCCCTCGTGCGTAATTAAATCCATTTTAATGAATTCTCTGGGCTTGATGCAGAGAGGGAGGGTGGGAGGGGGGAGTACAGCGCGAGCATCGCGTTTATTATATAGAGGGATTTTCGGACACAAGGAAATTTGTTGGTTTCATTTCTGTAAAGTCAAACCATTTGACGTTGTCGCATCTTTTTTTATTCTTTTCATGCACAATACTTTACAATTTTTCAGGGAACATTATATAAAGTGTCACTGTGTGTTATCGTTTTTTTTTTCAGAGCAAAGTAAATTTAATATTTTTGAAAATGTATTCATATTGTATTTACAATTATTAATATGTAGTTGACTTCACAAAATTTATGACTTGTTTTAGCCTATATTTAGATTTTTACGAGCGATTCTTATTAAATAGATTTTTTTCTTCTAAGGAGTCTTATTTATTTAATGGAACTTTTTAAAGTATAAATTTAAAGAATAATTGATATAATTAAAGATAATGCTAAAAGTAATTTTTGTACATTGTTTATGAATAAAAATTTAGGAATGTAGTATTTCAGAAATTACAGTCTTGCATCTTTCGCAGATACGCATTCGAAGAATCGTATAAGTTCAATAACGCAATTGGACAATTATATTGTCATATGGTCCCTTATTAAATTACAATACACTAATAGTTGAAGCTACTGTACGGATTTATCGACTAATAATCAAATATTTCTATTAAAATTGAAATTTTTCTAAAAGTACAATAGTTGAATTAAACACCTTTTAATGAACTTGGTTTCAAAATGAAAATGTCTAATGTCCATCTTTTCTGATGTTTTAACATCTAATCTTATAACTTTTATTCATATTATTATAGGAAGGTGAATCAATAATGAATTGAATCTATTTGAGGATTGTGAAGAACTAAATAAACGATGGTACAATTTTTATAAAAAAAATATTTAACTTTATTTTTTTTTGTATTATAATTATAAAATTTCGATAATATATAAATATAAAAGTTTTTTAATATTAAAATTATTTGCAAATCGTTTTGAAAGCTCATATCTTATCAGTTTTCGTAAATATCAGAGAGCAGAAAAGACTGTCGAATACTTTTTTTTAGCGAAATAGTTTGAACTATTCTAAAAATTCTTGTCCCGGAATAAGCGAACTCGCCGATAGTCTGACTCGAACGTTCTTACTCTTCTATACTTTTTGTTACGCACGGAAGAATAGTAGTAATTAAATTTGAAAGAATTTTGCCCAGTGCACCTATAGGGCAGCACTTGTATATATCGTTATACGCGTGCGGAACAAAAAGTGACCATCCGCACTCTTTCTCTCCTGTTTCCTCTTCTATTCCCTTTTACTTTTCTCTTCTTCATTTTCTTGCAAATTAAGGAGTACACGTTTCAGCTTTTAGTTTCCCAGGGCAACCGGCAGTCCTTCTCTCTCTCTCTCTCTCTCTCTCTCTCTCTCTCTCTCTCTCTCTTTAACTTTCTTCATCGTCAAAATTGACCTCAAGAGAAACATGTATCCAGCTCAAGAAGTTAAAATTTTTTTTTTTAAATATATATAATTGGGAAACACGGTCGAAAAAAATCGCCATTCAAAAGAAGCAAGACTTCGAAAGTTTAGCCAAAGTTTTTGACTTCTTTCAGTTACGAGGTGGTCGGATGAAAAGGGCGAGTGAGAGGAAGGGGCGGAGGGTAGGAGAAGTCCCACTCAGCGTGCCTTAACGATCGCCTCGGTCGACGCGCAGTGTGTGCGGCGCGGCCAGTGAACGTGACTTTCGATCGAATTCCCGGCGTCGTGGTTCCTGCTATAACGCTGCACTCAACAGAGACGGAGAGAAAGAGTGCGATCAAACACTCTTTCGCTCTTCTTATTTGCAAAGGGCTCTGTCCTCCCCTTATCTCTCTCTCTCTCTCTCTCTCTCTCTCTCTTAGCCAGCAAATCCACGCATTCGATTTTCTTGAGCGATGGCTGAGGCGGCGATGGGGACGGATACTTTTTTTCTTCTTTCCAACCTTACTCTCTGCCCGCACCCTCCTCATTCCTCCTGATCCCTCCTCCTTTTCTTCCTGCTTTGTGTCAAGTGGCCACTGAGGGGAGCTATTAAAGACTTTTAGACACGATGGCAAATTGCGTCCGATACGACTAACTTGATAAAAGGCTTTCATCTTTTTTCACAACGTCCTCTCTGCACTTCCACTTTGCCAACCCGATACTCCCTCTATCTCTCTCTCGCTCTCTCTCTCTCTCTCTCTCTCTCTCTCTCTCTCTCTCTACCTCTCTCTTTATCGCTCTCTATTACACACCGCGATCTATCTAGTTCCTTTTTTGTAAACTCGGCAGCAAAGTCGTAATTAAGGTTTGGTGATGTAGAATCGATGTAAGTGGCGTACAAGTGTGGGTGTATATGGTTTTGATAGATTGCGTGGTCAACTGGTTTTTATCGAATGTAAAAGAAAAATTCGCAGTGGTCTCATTTTCTAAGTTCGTAGGAGTTGAGCTACATTTAATAATGTCCATGGCGACAGTTTTAATCAACGTTTAGAAGTGAACGTGGAATTTACTCAACCACTTTATTTGAAGTCAAATTAGAAGCTGTTAAAGTTTAATCTAATTTTTCAATCTCTAATTATTCTACTGCAAAGAAAAAAATCTCCCAAGTTTCTCTACATTCAAATATAATAGTGAATGTGAAAGTAAAAAAGATCAGAAATATTCCATTTATTCATTAGATATTTCACATTAACAATTTTATTGATCATATTATTTGATCCATGCTTATTTATTAAAATGTTTTTATTATTATTATTATTATTATATATATATATATATATATATATATATATATATATATATATATATATATATATATATATATATATATATATATATTTGTAGTATAATTTTTCGCACACGGATACAACACACGGATTGGAGCAGTCTCAATGCGCCGACCACTCTGGAGTGAGTTTTTCCCGTCCCCTCAAGAAGAATCCTCACCGAATGCAGAGTGGATGAGTTATATTTAAGTTTGGCTTCCGTTAGTTGCTAAGACTGTGCTAAAGCATAAAAATACTGTATAGGGATTAAAAATGTAAATAAAAAAATTATAAAATTTATACATCGAATAAATAAAAACGTAAGAATGTATAATGTTTTAAAATAGAAATGTTTAAATTTTTAATTTAACGAACTTCTCTAAACTGTATAATACTAAATTATACTTATTTGGAAAAATTTTGCTTCTAAAGTTTCGCGCGTTATCCCACATCGACATGTGGGATAATAATGTCTAAAAAGTTAAGGAGCTTTATAATTGTAATCGAATGTCGAAAGTATAAGTTCCACTATATGTCATCGATAATGACAGAAATAGCTTCGGAAGAGGTCGAAAGAAAGAAAAATGTGTGAAATTACTTCCGAGCCAATGAGCCATTCGGAAACACAAGAGTGTGCGGGGCTTTCTTGCGCCAGATCCAACGGTACCTCGAGAATTCGCTTAGCTCTAGCCCACCCCCCCCTCCACTCTCCACCCACTATACGTACGTCTCGCGCGACACTTAAATACACGGTGGCGCGCGAATCATTCTCTCCCCGCCCCCTCCTTCACTCGAGCGACAGTGATGGCGGTGGTGGTGACGGTGGTGTACGCGCGCGCGCATCACCTCCCGCACTGGAATTCGCGACGAGAGAGGATGGGGGCGGTAGCCGGCCCTCTTGGGCACCCGGCGCGTAAAACTGGGTCGGCCTTTAATGTAGGTTAGTTCGATCAATTACTTCCGTATATGGATCGCGCATTCGCCTCTGTGCGCGCGCGAACGCTCGTTAGACGTCGGTTGGAAGGTGTACGCGCCAGGGGTTAAAACTGTAGGTTGTGGGGGCAAGGACGAAGGGTGGCGCGGGTGGGTGGAAGGTACGGAGAGGGGGCCGATGACTGAGGTGTTAAAAGGGGCACGCGCACGCGGGGCGGGGCAGGAACACGACATACCGGCGGCGCAATTAAGTTCGCCGCGTGACGTTGTCGAGCGCGTTCGGGAGGGGGGAGGGTGTCTCCTGTCCTCTCCTTCTCTCCCGCCCGTCTCCTTCCACTCCCGTGGCGGAGCGCTACGCGTAGACATCGCGCGCGTTCTCCGAAAGCCGCGAAACTCATTAGGACTTCGTATATATAAAATGCGAGTGTAATAAAGAGGGTATAATATTTGAGAAAACGCAGAATTCGATTTCGTTCGATTAAAATTTGAGATTTAGTAAACATACTGGTCAGTTACTTTGGTAATTAAATGGAATATTGCAATTAATAATATTCAGTACTGCGTGTGGATATACATTGAAAAAAATATTGGCTATTATCAATCAAATATTTTTTTCGAATTATACCGAGTAGATTTTCTTAAATCAAGAGTCTCTCAAGATACAGTCAATATTTTCTTAATTGAAAAAAATATTTTTCTTGACAACAGAAACGATTTTTGTCGGTGTAGAAATAGAAATTATAAAATATAGATAGGTAAAGAAATTTATCACCTAATTTTTTGTAGGTAGTTTTTTTTTAATCTCTCTTCATTCTGTTCTTTTATTTTTAGAGTATAATTAGATTTACTTAAGCTTCAAATTCCGACGTACTTTACTGTCAACTTGCAATAGCTCTCGTTATTATTTTGCACAAATTAACTGGGTGATCATTCGGTAGCTAGAAATTATCTTCTTTGAATTGCTTCAAAGTGCACTGATTATAAATATAATTGCTTTGTTAAAAGAAAAAGTATACCTGAGCGATCTCGATTTCTGTATAGTAAAAATGAGAATTGGTTGCAATGGAAATAGCAGAATTACATATTTATGGGAAAGTGAAGTAGTACGCGATACAAAGAGAATAAAAAAGAGGTAAAAAGGTGCGTGAAAACAAAGGATCAGATACATATTTCAACAGTACACTTACATAATTACATGCATATATATATATATATATATATATATATATATATATATATATATATATATTTATATAGACATTTCCGGAGTTGACAATCCATTCATAACGAAACTTTTGCATTGTTGTTAATTTATATTCATTTGGGAGTATGTAACATTGGACATACATTCCTAATTGACTACTACGAAGTAATTTAATTGTGTATGAATTGTAAAAAAGCACATACGAGTACAATATACATATACAATTAATCTAATTATCGAGAAGTATTTGAAACGATATATATATATATATATATATATATATATATATATATATATATATTCAACAGAATGACGAAAGCCTATAGTCGGTGTGTAGTTGAACGTTCATCTTAAGGTTTAGATCTGTACGTATACTTTTGTTTGGAAACAGTGAATTGCCTAATGGTGGAGCATACCGTGCAAATGGAGGAAGTTTCCATTCAATTTGATTTCTCATTTATTAGAGTTAGATATAGATCATAATATTATTGTATACTTTCAAAATCGATCTTGAGACGAGTTTCAGTTTTAATATTTTCAACAACGCTCAAATATAGTTAAGAATTGTTTTTTTTTTTTTTTTTTTATGTTCTTTAACGTCGCTTTATTTATGCTTCCAATTTTCGGTGCTAATCAGCGACGGAGGTCTACGATGTGTTTGTAAACAAAACACATGTAAATTATTACAGCGGTGCCTGTGTCAATCGGCCGAGACCTGGGATTTGAACTCGGATCACCGAGTTACTAGTCCTTCGCTCTAGCGATCAAGCCATCGTAGGCCTCGTTAAGAATTGTAATACAGCAAGAGGAATACAACAGGAATTTTTATCAGCATTGGCTGCCACGTGCAAAATTTATATTCTCATGGAGAATGAAACAGAAAAGATTAAAATTTCATTTAATCAATTGATTAACTCATTCTTATGCATTATTTTTCTTCTTCCTTTGACTCTTTCCTCTCCCCCCTTTTTATTAAGCGATCGCAGCCTCTTGAGTAGGCCATATCATTTTATTTGGTTGCAAGAAAAAAACCGGATATTTTATTTAAGGCCTTTTAAAAGGGCATACTATGTATGATATTTATACAACCAAGAGCATTCGTAGAATAATAATTTTAATGATTGAGATTAAATAAGACATAACTGAAGGGTCTTACTATAGATAATGAATCTTAAATGTATTCTCGTACTGCTTACGATATATGGTTAATATAAAAAAGAGAAGAACAAAATTTGGGCATGTTAATTGAGAGATACGTATTTATTTTTATCCAATATTTTAAAGGGATAATAAATTAAAGAATATTTTGAACGAGAAAAATGGAATGAAGGTTTTGGGAAGACAAAACATTGTACACCTATGTGGATGAAAATGCTAAAACAGAATGGATGGCAAAATAAGGATATTATACATGCTTATTGAAACAATTCATGGATGAATTATTGGTGGCAAATATCAATAAATGAGAGTCTGAATACCAATTAGAAAACCTTGAGGTCGTAAATAGAATTATAAAGTTACCGTAAATAATAATTATTATATTTAAAGTTTGTATCTTCTAATTTAGATACTTATATATTCGTGACAAGAAAATCAATTTTATTCTAATAGGAATGGAAAAATTAAAGAATAAATCAAGATCAGCAAAAGCAGATATTTTATAAAAATATCAACCTTATCTTTTTAGCAAGATATATTTTTTAAATTAGCTAAATAATATTTTAGGATTTTGATTATAAGAAATAGAAAAATTAAGCTTATATTTTGATAACGTATCTCTGTTATAATAATAAAAAAATTTATTATTTACTTAATTTTTTTTTGCTTTTTATGACAAATAGTGCGTGTAAAATAAGGGGAAAAAATCATTATTGTAAGAATATTTTATTTGAAATAAAGCATTTTTATCTGAATGCATATGGTAATAATAGATTATTTATTTAATGAGATGTCTACTATACTTCCATTAATATTATTACAAATGATTGCCAAGAAATCGCATTAATTTTTAAGTGCATCAAAATGTAAACACACGGAGGCAGGGTACGTGAAAAATAGGCCATGTTAGTCTTTCTATACAAAAACGCAGGTCTTTTCACGAAAATTACTTCATAGGTATAGAAGGAGAAGATTATAGCTGTGAAAAGAAGCATTTCTCAAGCAGGGGAAAGAGTCAAAAGGTAGCAGACGATGTTGTCGAAGAGGATGCAAAAAATTAGATTTGAATTTTGAAATTAGTGGGGGAATACGATGTTTGTCACGTTTCTCATTTTTCGAGAACGGTAAAGTTATACATTTCTGACGAAATTGTAGATACGTGTCGTACACAGGCTTATTTTACCCTGCATGTATATACATTACACACACGATGCCTCTTTTTGTCAATCCGCTTGTGTATAATTTTTTTTTTCCCTGGCAAATTCACACCTGTCTTCTCGAAATTGCATGTAGACTACGAGAGTCGCACAACGACAGCCTTGTACAAAATATTGTATAAATAGTGATAGCGCGATCTCTGGTATATAAGCCTCGCGTTGTGCGTACAACCAAGGTGAGAGACTGCGACGTTATTCGTTCCCACGTGAGTTTCTTTAACGTGAGCTGGCAGATGAGCGACCTTTGGTGATAAGAGTGTTGATTGCTATATACAGTATGCGTATATGCTAATTTGCGTGTATAATGGCTAACGCGCAATTTCAGCCAATATCTATATATAGCCTCTTCTTAGTGAATATTGAGTATAAATGGAGAGAGAGAGAGAGAGAGAGAGAGTTTTTTGCTGAGTTCTAGCGTTCAACTCTTTGTGCTAAACAGTACAGAGTACACGAGTAAGCTGGTATGTTTGTAGCTGAGATATGAAATCTATGACTTTTTTAATACGGCTTACTTTTCATTGCCTATTTGGATTTTTTTTTTCAATTAATTACTTTTTTTGGAAAACACAATTGCAGAATTGCAGTCTATGAAGCATAAAGAAGACTAGAACCACCGTCTGTATAAATCGAAGAATTAATACCTTTCAACGTGGTAATGACCCACAGGCAATAGAAATCATATGCTGCTTCATAAAAATAGAGAAAAATAGATTATTATTACAAATAGAAGATGATTTCTAAATTATATATTAAAATAGGAAATAAAATCTATAGTTGTAATACTACATATAACTATACATCGAACTACAACTAAACTTGAAATTACTTATTTTCTAATGCTTATCTAAATACATTCCATTTTTGAATGTATAATGAATGTTATCAATGATTTTACAGACATGCATGAAGTACTTGAGTTAAGCTTTTGTACATTAATAAAAATTCGGAACTTAATCGATGTAGCCTGAAGTGTAGTTGTCCGCATAAGTCTGAATAAGTGCAACTTCCATTTACTTCTAAGCATAAATTCTGGAAAAACATAGATCTGAAAATAAATCTTTGCAAATAATTGTTATATAACTAAACTAATTGAAGCTACAAACAGAAATTAGGAATGATCAAGAAAACAATTGCTTTGATCTTTAATGAATCACAATCTACAATTGATATAATCCCATAAGCAAATTTTTCTATCGAATCAATTGCTATGTGAAATATAGCAAGAGTGTCTGGAGCATTTAAACAGAAAAATGCAGAAATGCGTGCATTATATGTCGATTGTATAGGAGTATATGATGGGTATATATCCAACGCCAATGTGTTTCCTCTGCTATAGACTCAAATATTTTTCATGGGCGAGTTCGAATATTTCATCTAACGTGTTTGCTATTATTTTTAGAATATAACCAGAGTCGAGAAAAATATTTTTCAAATATAATGATCTTCTCTGTTAGGAAGAGCTTAATATACCTATAACTTTTCGGTTCGGCGAAGATTTGGTCGATGGTCGTATACATACTTTGTCGCCTATAAATCTTTGATACAAACGTTTTTCCTTCCATTTCTACATCTAATCTTTACCTCGACTACTATAGAAATAAAAATAATAATACTTTTGTATTTTTAAAACTCCCTTTTTGTGTTTTTCATTCTTGCTTGATTCTATACTCCTTTTGAAAATGACCTAAATTCGAATATGAAAAGTATTTCTTTTCTATTTACGGAATTCCCAGCATTTACCTGTCTTACATTCTTTCTCTTTCGATAAAATTTTATAAAAATATAGATATTCTTTTTATCAAAGAAAAACAATCCTAATAGTTATTTAATAATCAAAACCGCATTTTTTTACTTTTCTTTCTTTTTCTCCTTATCTATAACAAAAAATATATTCGAGAAATTCAGAAATACGCGCCTGATTTAAAACTGATGAATTGCGACCGACTATTATTGCTTCGTATTTTTTTTCGAAAATAGAAATAATGTCTCGGAAATTATGCTAGATGGAAAAAGTATTAAATAAAAACAATCTTAAGAGTTAGAAGCAGTTTCCTTTTAAGTTAAACTTCAAAATAGTTTAATGGTGAATAACATCATATTCGAAGAAAGGGTAAAAATTCAAGGAACAAGTGCAAATGCAATTTTGTCCAATAATTCATAGTTTGAAAATTATTATTTTAATTATAATTAGTATAATTCTTATTATAATTATAACAGTCCCTGGTTAACAATTGAAGCGGTTCGAAACTTTGGACGCGAAGCAGACACATAGATTAGATAAGTTTCATTACGAGGAACTGAGATTATGATTTACTTACAATAGTATATTGATTTTTTTTATTTTTTAGTAATAGTGTGTACATTTCTGATTGTACGCGGGTGATTGTAAACAAAATTGCAATTGTCATTACAATTACAATTAAATTATTTTATACTGTATTACATATAAAGTATAGACTGTAATACACATAAAAATAATAAAGTTCGACAATTATTCGCAATTTAATCATGATACGGATTTATATATATTATCATGAAGTTTCAGATGTTGTATACAATTCTGTTTTTTGACTGTTTCTTGAAATAACACGTATGAATATCCAAACTTATTCTTTTCAGAACACAAATCCATTCGTACTTTTTTACTTGAAATTGTATTCTCTCTTTAAACCCTATATGAAATATTATGTAGAGGCTACAGTCTAAAAATCCAACTTATACCTAAAATTGTTGCCGATCCTTCACCTCAAGGTCACCGTCAAGTACACCATAAGCTGGAACCTCCCCGAACTCTGCAACTGCAGTATATTCAATATTTTTCCTATGTGCCATAGTTTTTAATTTATTTTCTCGGAAGGATTGGATTAGAACAGTTGGTACAGATTGGAATCATTGAGTATATAATTTAAACCAGTGTTTAGACAAAATGAAAGGACGTTTTTCTGTTACTCACGTGTTCCTCTTTTCGTGAGGAATCGGCGTTTCGTTTAAGATTACCAAGGTAAGCTCCTCAGTAAGGCGACTGGTATCTTATAGACACCCGGTGCGCAGATGATCTTACGACTATAGAAATTTCATTTTTTTTTATCGATGCTTGAATCGGATAAAGACCGCCGTAAATTATATTTTGAGTTATATTTCATACAATATTACCGAGCGATAAATTTTCTTGTCTGATTTTTTTATTATTAGTCCGTATAAAAATCCATAAATTTTACTTTATATTGAAATGGAGTGCAAAGACTTTATGATTTGAATTTGGAATTTTATCTAAATATATATATACTAACTTCCAAAAGAATAGATTAATTACTTACTTTATAGGGAATATATTTATACTTGTGTTCTAGGTTATTAAATGCAGTTATATTTACGGAAATATAGTATAAATAACTACATAGATTGTTCGATAAAAAACTATCATTGAATTGTTCTTATAAATGACTTAACTATTTTTGTAAACATTGCGAATATACAGATAGACTGATAAAAAATATAACATAATTATTAAAATTTATGTATAATAACATTTACAATGATGACAAACAGAAAAAAATAAGTTTATTATTAGTTAATTAAGTTTATTATGCAAATAATTTTTTTCTTCTTCAGTTTTTAGATCCATGAAATATTAAGATCTACATGTAATTTATAGCACCGAAATAAAAGAAGTAATTTAAGAACTATAAATCAGTTCGCCGATGCAGTTGCATTATAAAACGTTGAAAATAGCATCCATCAGATTGAGTTTTAGTCTAACATTATCTAAATTCATCAAGTGCCGTGACCCGGGACCCGAATGAACACACTAAAAATATATAACTGCAGGCGTCTGGCACTTTCGTAATGCGATCATACCGGGGGAGTTTGATGCACGCGCATTGATTGCTTAAACTCAGTACCACGAGTGCGGAATATTCATTAAATGCACATGTTAATCGAGCCAAGCGAATGACAAAATTCTAAAAGAAAAATCTAATTTACATTTCTAATTAAAAAATTCAACCAAACTTTCTGAGATAACAATGACCGTAAGTGTTTTTTTCTATTATTTTTTCTTTTAATTTTCCCTTATCAGCACGGATCAAATTTATTTTAAATTTAATTCAATACATATAATTGAATTCCAAACGTACTTTCGGATCTATACGAATGTACATTTCGTTATTATATATTTTGATATGAACTGCAGAATACATTAATCATATTTATATAGGCAGTACTGATTGGTTTTGGAACTACAGCTCTTGGATCTCTCTCAATCTCTCTCTCTCTCTCTCTCTCTCTCTCGCCCTCACTCTCTTTGACCGTTTGACTCTCCCTCGCTTCCTGCTACTCTTCTATATATCTCTTTCTGTAACTCTTCTCGCTGCATGAGCAAATAACTGCAATACTACCAATCAGAATTTTCTATCCCACACGGTCCCATTACAACGCTTATCCCAAAACAACGAAATAATTCTTGTAATAATCACGTTCTTCTATTTATACGCCCACCCAAAAATCTAGATTCTGAAGTTCAGTTCTATTCAGCTTCCAGTAGTATTATGAATTTTCACATTAATGTGAAAAATATCTTCTTTGTAATAAATTATTAATATATTTAACAACTGATTTTAAATCTCTATAGATATTTTTCGTTGAGTATAATAAACGTTTATCTGAATCCAATAAACTCTAATAACCAAAAGACTCTCTATTAATAATAAGAAAATTTATTTTCCATTCGTCCGTAGTTTTATCGAAAATTACGAATTTATGATGAACGGAAATCACTTACCAGCTTTCACTCTGAGCTAAAATAACAAATAACTACAATAAAATATATTGAAAACCAAAAATATTTTAGCTGCGATAAAATTTAGCTCACATACACAAATGTTGACTATATACAGTAGTGATTCAAATTGGAAAAGTCTTTTTACATTTCGTCATACCTTGTTTACTTTTATCATTAACCTTTCCATTACGAATGCTTCCTAAATTTTTATAATTATTCAATTTAAAAACTACCGATTGAATCACTTTCTAATTACTATGTCATAAGTTTTCAATAAGACATTGAGCTAACTATAAAATGTTTAATAAAAATCTTTTTTATTTGGATATTTCTATTTCTTTTATTTTAGAAAAAGTTTTTAAAGCAAATTTACTACCAAATTTGACATGAATTTAATCACTAAACATGAAAAAAATTGAAATATATAGTTCAGGGTACATTAAATAGCAAAAAAAAATTTTCAACAAAGATTCCAGAAAAGACCCTCGAAAAATATCCTCTGTGGCTCTCATTTTCACCCTCTATTCGTACACTGGAAATGAACAAAGCTCTGCCTTCGGGCAATTACCTGCAGTTTTGGCATTGTCGCTGTCTTATATTTTATGAAAAATGCAAGAAAGGAGGCTAATTTCTCCCCGAGGATTAAAAAAATGGTTGTTCTCGGGTTTCCTAGTAAAATTATTTACTTTTTTATTTAAAATTTACTAAAATATTGTGGATCAAATTATATTCTCCTTTTTTGTACTCTAATAATAATTCTATTATAAATTAACGTAAAATAAAAGTTTTAAATTTACTTATTACGGCAAGTACTACAGTTTTATAAGCATATTAAAAATTATAGTTTAGATTTTCAATCTCTTTCATTATGTACTCAATTTAGTTGAAATGAGTGAAAGGATAATTTGTATCATTTTAGAAAACATTGGAATCCGAAGGACAATCTTGGAAGGAGAGTCTCTTCTAAATCTGTGCCAATTACCTTACAGAAATAAATATCAATCGTAGAATCCATATATTTTGAATTTGTTAAATTGCTTAAATTATTCTTTTAGCTTCTTAATTTTGTCTTAGAAATATATGCGTCTGGAACTGTATAAATATGAGCATCATCTGATGTCTGTATTTACATAATGTTACGAAGCTCCTGTTGGTCCGATAAAGATAATTATTATAGATTTAGAAATATATATATATATATATATATATATATATATATATATATATATATATACTGAAACATAGTAAATACAGCCGTTCTGAGACACGATTTAACGAAATATCTATTAATTATATCTGTAGTGTAAGAGGGGAATGTGGACAACGTAAAGCTAGAATGAGAAACGCTAAAAGTTCAAGTCGTCCGAAATGACTGCTTTAATCTTTAAATATGTTAATATTACTTAATCGTTTCAATAGATAAAATATTATAGAGGCTTTCTAGTTTAATAGTCAGAAGACGTCTCGCCAATGGATTGAATTTCATTGGTTGGCATCGATGACTGATACTTTTGCAAAAATTTACCACCCACTGGAACTATGCATACGATAGTAATATAGAAGCAGTATAGTTCATGTTTCTTTTCTTGTATAGTAAAATGTGAAATTTTATTATTAGAAAGCGACATACTATAAACATACCAGAGTGTATCGTTATTCTTATCGATTCAATCACGGAAGTCTGAAAATTGCATCGTCCAAAGTGGGACGAAAATTTAAAAGAAAAAGTCGATTTATATCAAACTTATATTGATTATTCCATAAAGATATGTTCTGTTTAATAACTAAATACATACATTTGCCGCTCTGTAAAATTCAGCTAGGACCACTTGTTTCGGAAAAAAACACTGATAATGAACAAAAAAAAAAACATTTTTTTCAAATTTGTCCAACTGAAAACGCATTTATGAAGACACACAGAACTACGGAATTGTTTTTTTTTTTTTTGTTTGTTAAATATCCGTTTCCATTAAGTCGAGCAGATTAACAGCCACGATAAGTAACCGATGCGCAATAGCCCCGTTAAAACATGTATTGTCAACTTCGTTCGTTGGAAACGAACCGGCAGTTCTCTCGAGAGGATAACGTCGTCCGTCGACCGCACCCGTCCCCGCTCCACCCGGCACCTCTGCCACAATTTCATTTATTCAGTATTTTGCATATCTAAATTCTCATCGTTAAAATGAAAAACACAATTCCTCCCCATCCCCGTAACCCCGCCTCCCGTGTCAGTTGTCCGGGTCTATTACGGTCGCGCGCGCAACAATCGCATACACCCTTCTCGCATCGCTGAACCATCCCCTCGTCTTCTTGCCGACTATATAGTCACCCGGCTTACCGAGAATCGATAAGAGTGTCTTCGTGTGTATGTAACGCTTCCCAAAGGTGTGCACATATAGGTATACACGGGGAGGCACGCGGAATTAGCGGTCGCACCTACGTATATGCACGCATGGATGTGCGATACTTCCCCCCCCTCCCCCCGCGCCGGCCAACGGAAACTGTTCTTGGAACTTCGATGCCCTCCGTCGCCGCCGTCCCCTTATACGAGGCTATCACGCGCGTGCTCGAGACGAAGGCACTGCCGATGCAACGGTGCGGTGAGAAATCAACCGCCAAGATGCGTTAATGTATACATTAAATAAAATACGAGAAAGAATAAGAATCCAAGACAATAGACGCGGATGTGAGATGAGAGAGAGAGAGAGAGAGAGCAAGAGAGAGAGAGAGAGAAAGAAAGAGAGAGAGAGCGATCGATTAACTCACCCTATGGATTGTTGGTTGCAGGAGATGCTCGCGTGCACGAATAGACCTATATATATATATATATATATATATATATATATATATATATATATATATACACACACACACACACTCACACACCGCGGGTTTCACTCAAGCTTTTATGCCTCGCCTTTACGAGTGTATTTTTGAGAGAAAATGACGCTCGCGGGCAGAAGTCACAATCGCGCGTCTATTTGAATGTTTATAGTTTCAACTAATGCGAGGGTGGTAAGGGGGGAGTGGTAGCTCGAGAAGGATGGAGGCTATTCCCATCGCTGCGTCAAATTTAATAGCGCAATAAAGCGTGTTCACGGATGGAAAAATGACGCTTTAATAACCCGTTCATGTTTCTATATAGCCTTATATTATTGGGCATTTTAATTTGTTTTTTTTTTTGTTCGTCACAACAAGCATAGAAACTGATCCTGAGTGGCTTATGGAGGTGGAATGACGTGTCGAATTAAAATTTATAGACAAAAGTGTACTTCTGACAATTTTTAAGACTATTTGACAGGAAAAATTGTATATGTGGCAGGATTTTTTTATAGAGCAAGTTTCATGGTTAATGAATATTGCGCATATTTTTACTCAATTCTAAAAGTGTTGAACTTATTATGGCGAAAACTATATTGGCTATCTCTCTTATGAAATATAAAGTTCTATAACAATAATTACTTTTCTTTCAGTTTATTTTTAATATTGATTTACGCGATTGATATATTTTCTTTTATTATTATAGTTTGTTCGATAATAAAAAATTTGCCTCGCACGTAATAATGAATTTATCTTTTTATATTACTACTTCATTATACAAATATGTTAAATTCAAAATCAAAAATTGGAATTTTGTAGACGTGTGTCGTCTAATAATTGAGTCCTTGTCAGTGAAAACCATCGATGAGAAGAACGTAATTATGAGATCTGAAATACATACATATGAATAAATTTTCCACTTTATTATACGTCGCTCAATTACAATTGAAAATATGTTATAAATAATCAATATCCGAATCAAACACGGGAGTAAAAGATATGTCTTATAGATGATACAAAGATAATAAGTCCACTGTTCTATAAACTGAGAGCCTTTTATTTGAGTAAAGTGTATCTTATCCAAGACTACAATCTGTAGTTTGTGATGGCAGTAGGTATCGAATTCAGTTTATAAATTTTAATGTATGACTTCTGATTTTATAGATGTTCCACATTGTGCACAATGCATAGATGCTTTTCTAGCGGATAGATAAGAATAGACAAGTTTTAAACGCTTCGAAATTCCAGGTATAAACACTTTAGATCCGTACTCAAATTATACGAATGCATAATAATTTTGAATTGGTATACAATTTACAAGACTTTTAGGGAAAAAAATCTACTAATGTTTTATGCTTCATTTTATTATTCTTCATTATATTGGAATAACAATAAGTTTACATTAATATTGCTCTAACCTCAAAATCATGTTAATAACACGATTTTGTGTTTCTGATACTTTTCTATCTCGCTTCGCTAGGGATCAAGCTATTTCACGAATTACAATATGAACTATGTAGTTAATGAACTGGGAAGATTTTTATGAGTAACCTTTATCAGGATATAAGTAATTATATATATATATATATATATATATATATATATATATATATATATATATATAATCTATTGTTTAAAGATCCGCGCAACATTGCAATGTCGCTCAAATCTGCATCTTATACCACACTCCGAGCACATACGCTGCCCAGAAATAACTGGACTAATTAAGGCGCGCCGTCGTCGACGCTCTATCTTTCCCAATAATCCCAAATCGTACCGCTGTATAACACTGCGACCCGGCCGAGCCGCGCACACTTGACAAATGCACACAGTTTTCAGCCACCACGCCGCATTAGCAATAAATCAAGCGGTTAATCGCCAAGTCCTTGCGTTTATATACCTCGATGGCCAAGAAAGGTCGCCGCGCCAGGACAAAATCGCGAGCCCGAATCAAGATGCACGCGAAAGAGGGTGAGTGGCTAGGAGGGGGGGGGGTCGAAACACCCATGCCGTGTCGGACCATCGATCGCCCCTGATGGAAATTCTCAGTATATATATATATACGTCGTTGGATGACGCGGGTCACGATTCCAAGCTTTGCACACACACACACACACATACGACTGTGCATACATACGTAACGCTCTCAGCCTGTCTCTTCGGGTCCCTCGCACGCAAGCGCGCGCCGGGCATCTGGCACGCGTCCAGCGCGATTAGCGCGTAAGTCACGAATCGGTACCGCGCTCGCACGGTGTCGCCCCGGCGCGACGCGCTCGGTTGTATATCGCGATTCTGGTCGCGTGACCGAGCGACCGCTCCCCCCCCCCTCCTCCCCGCCCCGCACCACCCCACTCACAGCCCCCATCTCTGCGGACACGAGCGCTCGTTTTCTAGATTTCAAACGCTATACACACCGAGCGGTTACGCCGGCCGTTAACGATTTCCCACGCGGACTGTGGATTTTGTATCGGGCGGCTGCTACTTGTCCGTCTCGCCCGCCGTTGACACAAGCTCGGTTGGGCTTTCTATTTTCTTTTCCTTCTTGTCCCTCTCGCACTATCTCTCTCTCTCTCTCTCTCTCTCTCTCTCTCTCCCTCCGTCTCTATCGTCTATTCGTTATCGTCTACTGCTATACATTGCTCGATTTTGTTGGATTTCTTTTATTTAGAAGCAATTGTTTCAAGCGTATGGGATTACAATTTGATATTTTTGTTGTTTCTGGAAGTATATTCGATGGTACTGAATTCGATAAAAAAATGAATGAAGATATCGAGCATCAGAAATATGTGGAAAAATTTTGACTTTATTGAAAACCCAATTGGATAATCGACATTTCAGATTGATTGTTCCAAATAATAAAATTCGATCGGATAATGCAGAAAAAGAATACAAAGTATTAACTCAATTATTCTTTTTTAAAATGAGTCAAGAAGAAGATCGAGAGACAACCCAGATTGAAATGGAGACTACAAGAATAACATCGTCAAAAAGAATCTGTCGATATTTGACTATGATTTAATGATTGCTTGTGTTAACATACTTCGGTAAAGTTATACCCAGATATTAAATGTTTCATAAATATATGCTGGTACTATCAGAGATCTAAGTTGTGTGCCGAGATGCCTATGTTAATACTAGATGCAATTGATTCATATAAGAAACTTTTTTTTACAATATAAGACATCAATATAATTCAATTAAATAGCATTTAAATAGTATTTATATAACGAAGTACGCGCGCGCGCGTATGTGGAATTTCTACGAAAATAATGTTGAGAATTTTGAACGCTAGCTTCCATATATTTATAGGTCCAAAAATATGTAAAATTGTTTGCGAAAACCAATTATTATATTTGTACATTGGTTTGCGGAAAAAAATTAGTGCTTAAATATAAGGATCCAAATATTCTAAATAGAAAATGCACCAAATGGACGAAAAATGGACCATTTCGTAAGCCTCGAATCGAGAAGGATCGAGTGTCTTTCCTACACCACTAAATTCGTTTTGGGAATGCTCACATTCCTGGAGAATCGAGTTAACGTGAATAAAGTTTTCCTCTAAAATAAAACTACTCGACACTTGTAGGCTGCAGGCACCGCTACTAGGATCGAAATTAATGAGAACAAAAACCTTTTCCAACTTCCGCGCACGTATGAAAAATTATTACTTAGAGCAAATTAAGAAAAACAATGGGAACACGCAGTAATCGTAGAAAAGACGCATATTGCAGGTGGCTTCTTTTACCTGTAAAGCGTTAATGATAACAGGGAGCGAAGTCGAAAGTCCCATTTGTAAATTTGGAAAGCTAAGGGGACAAAACTATCAAAGGGCTGCTCACCGTATATATTCCCGACAGTCTCAGGTGTGATTCACTTGGTTATTGCTCGACTTTCGTTGTAGTGAACGTCCAATTTTGCTGCAAGTCAGCGCCCGTCTCAGCGTCAATGAAAATAGTGATGATCGATAGATTTATTTTTTCTGGAGAATGATGAATTTACGTGTATTGCTATTACTAATAATAATTTGTTTTCTTCAAATAATTAAAAATTCCAAGCACACTTATTATTAGCAGTATTAATTTGACGTTTCTTCATTGTATCGCCTAACAATAAAGAGAATATTATTATACTGTGTATAAAGTTAAGCATATTCATTATAGTAACTTGGTTATATTAATACTACTAATAATCAATTCTTCTTATTAGAATAATCACCACTATAAAAACTAAAAGTTTATCGAAGAAGTAAGAGGTACTAAACCACTTATCGATCGAACCGATACAGATATTTATATTGACCAGAATTGCCTTACTAAAAATTAAGTATAATTTAAAGTTTTTTATAATTTAATTATGTTTACTCGTATAATTGTTTATTGCACTTGATACAATTACGAAGAGAACTCGCTTGATGGCCGTCGAATTATATACCTACCAAATTAACGGCTGAATTGCATAAAATTTCATTTGGATGGATAAATGTCGAGCTTCCGAGTTCTAAAATACGCGCTAAGTCTCGTATAAAATGCAGATGTATTAGGAAGTAGAGTAATTTCCACGGCCCGTATATAAAACGCACAGAGACGGAAAATGCAATTGACTGGGAAACTTCAAGGTCGCGTCTAGGCGATCGTTGAAATTTCTAGCATCTCTCGGTAACGCATCGAGTAAATACACTCTCTTAAATTAAGTTTTCGGCGAACTTCAGTTTCTCTTTTAGATAAACCGACGTGTGCCAGACTCGGGCGGGTATCGCTTTACCCGTATCTAAAGCTATCGTATTAAATTCCAAAGAGCCGAGTTAATTCTACTTTTCATCCAGCTTAAGACTTTGTTTATCGTACAAACGTATCTGTACCGTTCACGAAAAGTTGGACTTGCCTGTACGCGAATAGATTAGCCGCGTGTGAATATACTTTTTACATTTGTCATATACTGTTTAGATACGTCTTTTCGAAGGGACAGGGCACGATGCTTATGTTACAATTATTCCTATGGCATAAATCAAGTCAGAAAATCGGATACAACGAATTTACAATGAAATTAAAAAGAAAATATTAACGATCGTTTGATTTGAACGCGGTGAAGAGAATTGTATCTCAATTAGTGTGTCGAGCTTAAATAATAGGACTCAAATTATCGAAATAGACTCACGAATTCGAAATATAATAATAAACATTTGGAGAAACGTTAATATGTCAAAAATTGGTTATCCGTACGAGCATATACACGTACTGCATTTTCGACGTAGAGTACAATGTGGTAATTCTGTCCTTTAAACTGAACAAATGTATTTTCAATGTTTCTGCATAGCTAATACGCGAACTTTATGTATTAAAATTGAAATTACATGTATTATTATAGAGCTCGTGTATTATTAAAAGCGCGTGCTTGAATTGATGGCAATTATCGTCATACAGTGGTAAGTAGTTTACGACAGCAATGCATTTCATATAATACAGCCGTGTGGCGTTATAGTAGCGGATAAATTGACGTCAATTTGTTAACTCTTCAAATACATCGCCCATCGTCGTTTCTGTGTGGGGACAAATGCTTTTATATTCGTATCGTAGACACTCTCCTTTAACAGTCTGCATCCTCTCTCGTTAATGAAAACGATCGTCTCGTTTACAGAATTTGACCTTCTCATTAATAAATAAATGAATGCGCATTCAAACCTGACATTTATGATATTTTTATTTTTCTCAAAATTTGTTATTCCTCCTAATGGACGTCCATCAGGGGGGGGGGGCAAAAAGTATGAAATGCAAAAGCATGAATTGAATATTGCTGATAATTTTATGTGTCTCAGATGAAATTTCAGCCACTCAGAGGTTTGCTTATAATCTTGGCAAATTTAGCTTTTTTAAAAATTTGATATTATTAATATGGTTATAACCAATAATTTTATTCTGCCGAATGTAATGTAAAATATTTTAACAAGATATCTATAGACTGATATCGATATATTAAGTCTAGTGGATCCAATCTATTATTATTCACTCGAGCATACCTATTCATTAATACGAAAACGATAACCGAGCAAAATTTCAAAACCAATAACAGGCGAAACACGTATTCTCTACATGAACTTCGTATACACCTGAGACACCGTCGCAACAATACTGCCAATAAAATCGTTATTAAGAAACTCCTAAACTTATAGCGTTATCCATAGCTTCCCCCTCCCACAATGATCGCTCGAAGATCGTTTTACTGTACACAAGAAAATTTCTGCTTCGCAGCTCTGCGCGACCTCAGCGACATACAACGAACCCGTTCATCGAGCGCATAATTATCGTTCTCCTCACGATATCGCGTCTGTCCCCCCCCCCCTCCAGACGTCTGAAATTAGCCAGGGGCCAATTTAGGAAAAGCGTTACAGTAGCTGTTTTGTGTGTGTGTGTGTGTGTGTGTGTGTAATATTTACGTTATGCTCTTGGACGCTGCCGAAATGTACACCGCAGCGCTTGTGCGTATGATGCGCGTGGGTGCGCACGGATTAAACGCTTCTGAGCAGCAGTGGAAAATTGACTCGTGCTTAGCTCTATGTATTTGTGTATATATATATATATATATATATATATATATATATATATATATAGTATATAGTATATAAAGTACTACACTGCCTCCGAATGCACGGTGCTCCTGCTATCTGCGAATTTCTCACAAGATTCGAGGGGAAGTGGTTAGAGCCTTGCTCGTGCGACAGGATATTCTGCCAGGCGTGCGCACCCCATGTTCCCGTGTATATGTTTGTCCCTGTATACGTGCGTAAAAGAGAGAGAGAGAGAGAGAGAGAGAGAGAGAGAGAGAGAGAGAGAGAGCAAGCATAAAATTAATGTTTATTGCACGGTCTTGAGGACGAACTATTTGGTTTAGAATTATCCGCGTCCATTCGATAAAATGAAATGGACAATTTTGCGTAACGTAAACTTTCATTGAATTGTGAGAAAGGGATGTTCGATTTGAATATTGTTACCTAATGTATAGGTATAGATATATGTATAGTATATATATAATATACGTATCGTATATAATATATGTATAGGTTTATTAGTAAGATATATTTAAGATTTATACACGAGAGTCGTACTACGTTACAAATAGAATTTTTATTATTTTAACACTGGTAGAAATTTTAATGCTCTAAAACCAAGTCTTGGTAAATTGAAATTGCCAAAAAATGTTCATAAAACGGAAGAAATTTTATAGTTACTAAATTCTGAGACGCAAAATAGTAGAGCATTTTAATAATGGCTTTAAGTCTATTTATCAAAAATCGAGTCTGAACGAAAATTAAAGTGCACTTTTTAGTACCCTATTATTTTCTAGAAGCTGAGAAAACTTATTAAAAATTAGTCAAACATGTATTCATCTTTTTAGATAGTCTCGGTGTTTCTAAATATACTATAGACTTTTTTTCGACCTTTTTACTTATTATAAGGAAGCGATATATGAAATTTCAAAGTGTTTCATTTATATATAAGCATAGATCAATTCCTGGTTATTTGAGCGTTAAATTTACCATTAGGAAAATTTTCAAAACATTCATATAGCATTCCATTTTAAGCGAAAGTTCAAGAGTTCGCGACGGTTCGTATAGTGAAATAACGTCATCGCCTCGCATTGTATTTTCCAAGTTTCGCCACGAATTTCAATTTTGGACATATTGCAATCACATCATATCTTCTCTATCGATATCAGCTATCGTGATTCAGAAAAAATTTTTAAATCAAATCGCTTCTACATTGCTTAATTGAGTAATATGTTCCTGGTATTGTGACCGTCAGTTATTATTTCCTCATTTTTTGAAATCATAATTCTATGTCCCGAAACATTTTAAATTTAAGCATCAACTGTATTTTATTAATCATTTTCTTAATGATATAATCAAATATTTCTCTTATTTCTTTAATGAATACATTTTAACATACCGTTTTATTCCTTGTTTTTTTTTAAACAGAATTTAAACATTCAATACCAAGATGAAATTAAGCTTAACCTAAATGTGAGAATTGAAACGAGTAATTTTCACAATAAATAATTAAAATTACAGTGCTTGTCTATGAAATCATATACTTAAAACAATCTTAATAGAATTTCATTATTCTAAACGAGATCTAGCCGTATAAGCGATAGACATACCTATCCAGTTTAATATTCAATGCCTTCTAGTTGCAGTGCCATATATATTTTTTCTTATACCTATCTCTTTTCTCTCTCCTTCTTATACTATTCTTTGCCGCTCTTGTATTGTACGTTTATAGGAGCATCTTTATGAGCATTTTCATATAGAGTTTCAGTACGTTCCTGAATGTATATGTGCAAGATGAATAAAAGAGAGACAAAGGCTTCGTACACAAAGATAACTGAGATAAAGAAGAATGGACTTTGCAACTTTCTCTCTCTTTCTATCCTCCTTCCCCCTCTACATCCCTCACCGGTCGAGCTGAAAACTTTAAAATATACCCCGATAGCGCATTAATCATTCAGGCTCGGGACGCAGACTCGAACACAATGTGTATATTTCCTACCCACGGCAGAATCTAGCCCAATTCATTTCGAAAACTTGGGTAAAGAGTAAAAAAGGGGGCGGGGAACAGGTCGCGTCAGTGACTTGTAAAATACAAGCGGGGCTTTAAAGCTCTCATTCTTCAAAACGCCCGCAAGAAGCTGCGCGGAAACAAGAGGGCCGGCAAGGGGAGGCGCGGCGGCGATGCGAGATATCCAGTGCGCGCACCGCCACTTTTTCGCGAACAAATATCCGAGCGCAGCTCGCGGAACACCCAGATTAATCACCGAACCCACCTTTTCCTTTTGCTCGCTACACTCTTCCGCGGTTCGTTATCGCCATAAATTTTACGCCGCACACTTCGTAACATTCTTCGTGCGGATTTTTGCACCGATAAGCATTCCGGAATTGGGGCGCGCCCGATCGAGGTCGTCTATTTTTTATTGTTTTTTTTTTTTGATTCTCGATGTACTTTTCCCTTCTTAATTGAGCGATCTGGTTACATCACGCATACTTTAAGCGCCACGAACAAGTCGCTTCGTACTGAACGAAACAATTTTCTGATTCAAAATTTTATGTTGGTATTTCTGCTTTTACTATCGTGCTACTAGGTTTAAGTCAATCTTTTAAATATCGAATAACGTAGCTCAGAAAAGCTTACTATATATAGCTGTGCTGACGGAATTTCCTCATTTTTCATAGGGAAATATAATCAATATGGATCGGTAATAAGTATAAACTGAATTATTTTCGGATCTCTGGAGGATGATATGATAATACTTATTATGATGTACCTTATATAAGATATTTACAAAATATCATGAATTTCTAAACAACTACTTACATTCGAACTCAGAAATTTCCAATTCAATTTTACTGAAAGAAATGTTATTCTTAGCACTACTAATAATGGAATGACATGATGAACGACGAGTCTAAATTTCAAGTAACAGAATGTAAAAACGTTAACGGAATTAAAAAAATAAAGTACATAATTACTATTCACATAATTTTTAAACAAAGAAATCAACTTGCTTTTTTGCGCTTTTATTACGTAATGATCGCCATAAGAATCCATTAGAATAACAATAGCTATTTCCGGGCGTTGCAAATAAAATCGATAATAAATTCAAAGGTTGAGCTACAAAAGCAGCCGAATTACGGCGATCTACGGATAACGAGCTTTATAAAGATAATGTAAGTAGGTCTCTATCGATAATTATTGACTCGTCGGACAACAATATATATATATATATATATATATATATATATATATATATATATATATATATAGACACATCTATTATTTACATAAAATCTACCCCTTACGTATGAAATTTCCACCAGAGGAACATCGGACAGATCCAATATTATAATCTTGCACGTTCATTGCTTTTGCATGCCTCCTCTACAGTTTCCCCGAGCAGTTTCCTCATTAATTCGAAGCCAATCTAAATCCTCATCTTTTCGCCCGCGTATATATACGCTCCGATTGACCGGCCACCCCTCTCCCCCGGCCCCGCACACACACCGGGCGAGTTCCGCATAGCCGCGGCGATCGGAATTCGCGACTCGCCGCTTCGACTTACTACTACTACTACTACTACTACTACTACTACTACGGCACGGCCAGTACTATAGAGGTATTTTTAATCAAAATCGAAATGGAATCGGCGGTATTAGCGCGACCGAGAATTGGGCTCGTTGAATTTCAAAGGAAGGCCCGACCGCCGTTCCTGCTGGCGCAGCGCGCGCGTTATATATGTGTGTGTATGTACGTACATATATATATATATATATATATATATATATATATATATATATATGTATGTACGTATGTACGAATACCCGCTCGCACAGAGAAAGAGAGGGGTCGTGGAGGGGAGGGCGGTGGTTGAGGCGTCGTGGACTTGTATCGGGAGCCTGGTAACATTAGCATGCAATGTGCTTTGAACACCCGCCTCGGCCGCTCTCGCGTGCGCGTATAATGCGCAGATACAATGCCGAAACGTATCGATTGATTATCCGTGTGGCGAGGGGCTTCGCTTGCTTTTCGCGCGTTTGCCATGCGTAAGCGATACGCGAATGATTGAGCACCGCGTGCGTGTGTGTATATATATATATGTATATATCTATATGCCTGTCTCTCTTTTAACCACATGTCTAACCGGTGTACTGCGCGCGCTGCGATAACCCGGTGTTCTGCTTGCTTTATAGGCGTGTACACCCGAGCCCTGTATTGTGCGCGCGAGGCAGACTGTACGCGCTGCGCGCGCAGCCGACCGGAAAAGAGTGTTTAGCGCGCGAAATTATACGGCTCCATTTGTACCCAAGCGCGATTTCAAGCTTATCTCGAAGGCGCGACGTTGCCGTGTAACGATATGGATTGAGTTGGTTTCGCGCGCAAAAGATAGATTGTTCGGTTTTAATGTTAACTTGCTCATTGCCTTGAAAAAGTTGCGTAGAATGGGCGAATTAGAACAGTTACACTGAGTTTATTTAAGTCTTGATTTCATTTAAAATGTTCGGACGTTTACGGACGACTGTACAAAAATTTAATATTTAAAAAAATATGCTAGGGGATAACTTTTTTCAGATTATTTTTTTTAACTCTATGGGTTAACAACCGGAAAGGTTCTAGACTAGTATTTCAATAGCTAGATCTATATAGACACTCGTGTTATTGTAGCTCACTATAGAAACGAAAATAAAATTCGAAGGTATTGTTGTATGTTAAAGACCATCTATGCCACATTATGACGACTCGTGTACATGGAAAATTTTATTGATTACCGAAGTTCATTGCCTTGACTTGCACGCACGGAAAAAAAAGACTATTTCAGAAGATCGAACGTACGTGCTATAGACTTTGGCGATGAATATAATCCGGTGTAGTATCTCGTCTAGAAATTTATAGTAGGGAAATTAATGCTTAATCATGCGAAATTTTTTCTCGAAAACTCTCGATACATTAGTATGTATTTGTTGAATCAGTTGAAGAACTTGAAAAAGATTCGATTGACAAAGATTGAATTTCTGGGCATATTGGACAGAGCCAATCTATGCAGATAATCGAAAGTTGCGCACTACCACATTTCACCGATATAATTTAATCTGGCTTGGATTTTAATTAATTTACTTTATTACTAATTTTAGACGAAGGCAACTATTATACTTCAACGAACAATCGTTCTACAATTGCGTTGGCAAATCGTCTCTTTAAAAAATCAATCAGCTCTCAAATTCCTGATCTGAGGCGCAAATATATAACGGGTCAATGAATCGATATATTAATTATAAAATTTATTTACTTATTAACGAACGCCCATGTGTCATCAGTTTTGTGAACGCAACAAGTACATCTGGGTTATTTAGAGTGGGACTTCATTTCAGGAATCAGTCATAGATATGTAGAATGCGTAAATGAGGTACATTTAAATACGTATAGTTATCAAGCTTACATAACGATAGTCGCTATTTGTTTTTCTTTCGTCGACTTTTAAAAACAGATAACTAATACCTTGCGATCCGACTTAAACGACTATATTAGACGAATAATAATAAGTATACAGATTTCTATTTGCATAAATTTAGAAAAGAAAATCTGTCGTTTTAAAAATGACTTTCTATTTTAAGATTTATTTTAAGATTTATTGCAGGATTTCTTCTTTTGTTTTATCGTTCCAGTTTTCGATTGCAACCAGAAGTAGTTCCTTTTATTTCCGCATATTCAAACGTATAGAGTTATCGCTTTATGAATTGATAAAATGGATAGATATTCGCGTACCGAATAGAGCAGAAGCCCCGAGAAAGTTAAGTTAAATAAAGGAACGAACCAAGATGATAGAGACTGCTAAAGTCGCGGAAGATGGTAGTGAAGAGACCCTTGCTGGGACTGTTTCGGCCGCGATTATAATTGAAGAGCAGCCGAGCATTAATGTAACTCACAATTGTAAACTTTCCGATGATCGTAAAAAAAAAATGTATTCCTCCGCGGAAACACTCTTACATTCGGTATACCGCCTGCCCACGGCCTCGCTCGGCTGCTGCTGCTGCTGCTGCTGCTGCTGCTGCTATCGCCACTACTTCTCTTCCCTTTTTCATGCCCTTGACTGAATCGTTAAAGTTTACAGTAAAACTCACAAGTTCCCCTATGAAATACGCGCGCGGTAGCGCTCGCTCCCCCCCCCTTGCCTCCTATTATTTTTTCCTTTCTTGCAGCACCTATATGAGCGTGTTGTAGCCGTATATATTCCTCGGAAATATAATTTAGCACTAGCTGTTGGAAAGATGAAGAAACGCTACTCCCCTCCCCCCGCCAGCCAGCTCCGCGGGCACGGTAAAATTTTACCGCCCTCATTTGAGGTGTCAATACGTGGCAATGGGCCATTCGTCATGTCGCGTAAAACGGAACAGCTATTTTTTTCGTCGTCCTATGAATCCTCTTCCCCCCCCTCCTCCCTTTCTCCCTATCCTTTGCGCACACGTTCGTTCGTCCGTGCACAGGTCGATATAGTATAAAGCCGGGAGCTATGAAAAACAAGTCCGGGATTATGCAACGAGTTACGACCCGGCTGTACATTAATCTTTTCGCCAATTTCAGAGATGTTTTATTTATTTATTTTTTTTTTTTTTGTTGTTAAATGACGTCTAAGCCGTCGCTTTTACAGGATCGATGAACAATTGATATCGCGAGTAGGTTCGATATTAAAAAAATTTACTGTTTAAGAGAAGGTTGGCATTGACGAATGGGAGAAAATCTGTTTCACAAAGTCCGAAAGTAATTCTGGAAAAAAGTAACGAGAACTCTCGAACTCTTGTGTGAAAAACAAAGTATATATATATATAGGATTTCGTGGGGTAAATTATTTACGAGTATTGCGAAAGTTCATCGCGACTACTGTACCAGGTTTTTTTTCACAATAAGGGAGAAAAAGTGGTTCGTTCGGAATATCTTGGTTCTAATGTACAGAATCTGCGAGCGAGGGCGCGATCGTCGAGCGGATTTATTGCGGAGCACCATCGACATTATTTGAATAAATTTCGGTGACCGCGGAAAGCGACGACGACGCGGAGCTTCTAATATTAAACTATCGACTTGCATTCCCTCCCGCTCGTGAATGCATGTAAATTTTCTCTTTTTCTATGTATCCATTTTTCTCCACTGCCTACCTTCGCCCTCGCTAACTCCGTTTTTCTTTTTTATTGCCGTTACCATAGACAAAAATAAAACTGAATGCACGTCAACGTATGCTCTTTCTCTCTCTCTCTCTCTCTCTCTCTCTCTCTCTCTCTCTCTCTCTCTCTCTCTCTCTCTCTCTAATTTACGTCTGCCCTCTGGTCCAGTTTGTTTTCGCCCACTGAAAACATGGCTCCGGCATTCTGTCGAAAAGAAATTTTAGACGTGCACTGGAAAAAAATTTAAATTGCATCTGCCGGAGGACTCAAATAATACTTGATTTTACTGTAACAACCCATCCATATTATGATATAATAAATTTCGAATTGTAATTTTAATGTTAAAATTAGCAGGGTCAATTAGCAATTGACCCTGTTTTAGGAATATGATATAAATACACTCGTAATCGTAATTGTGGGCAACTGATATCAACTGGTAAATTTCGTTTTTTTATTCGAATCACTAAATTCTAAACGATCTGATGTACTTCGAAGGTGCATGGAGAAATAAAACACAGTCATTTGCAGCGAAGTTACCATAAAACTGCGTGTAAAGAAGAACAAATTATACGTGTATACATTTTTCAAGCGCTATTGGATTCTCTGTTGAACTGGTGATCGTATAGTTAGACATATCTTCCGGTTAAAAGGTATTTTCTTTCAGCGTAGTTTATTATCATCTATTCCGCGTTAAGCTTATAACGATAAATATAAATAAAGGTAATAAAAATAATTCAGGATAATAACTTTATTATCTTGGGTGATTTGTTCAGTCTCGTTATTTAAGTTTCGCACGATTACAATTCATAATGTGGCGACCTCAATGAATTATTTAAATTTAATTGTGAATAAATTAATCCTCATAGTTCAGTGATATATTAGACGTATTATTCAAGTCTCCAGTTCAATTTTCTGCTCTATTTTTCATTAAAAGCAGACGTGCATATATACATATAGGTAAATTTAGGAAAAAAACAAAATGTCATATATCATCAATTAAATCGTCACCTCGGCTCGCCACGCACGTACGCCAAATAGACCCTCTCTGTCTTGTGGCTCTCTTGTGTACGCGGTGTCAAGAATAGTAACGACGGTGTACCTATATAGTCCACTGAATTTCGGACGACCGCGCGGTATTTGATGTCTCGCGAAGAAGCCAGCGCGGCGCGACGAAACATGTATGTATGGATACACACATCCATATATATATATATATATATATATATATATATATATATATATATATATATAGAGAGAGAGAGAGAGAGAGAGAGAGAGAGAGAGAGAGAGAGAGAGAGAGGATGGTGCGCAGAGCTTATACACGCGTGCATCAACGGTATGTGGAGCAGCGCGTCCGCGCCACGCGTAACTCTCAGCCAGACATTTGGGCGGCGGCGATAGTCTCGCGTGTATGCATAGTCTCAGCGTAGAATACACGAAATCCGTTAAAAATATAGCTAGTTCCATGTACCCGTAAAAAATGCATTTAATATAGCAAACCATCACTGCGTAGAGAGAGAGAGAGAGAGAGAGAGAGAGAGAGAGAGAGAGAATTCCGAGAAGATTCCGGTGTAAAATATTTACTAGAATGTTTGGACATTTTATTAAAATTTTTATTTTTTTTTTGAGTTTGAAAAAAAGACGAATAAATAGTAAATATTACCAGAGTGAAAGGTATGTAAGCGTGCATTTCATATGGAAATTTCAATTAGAAAAAGAAGACAAGACGGACAGAGAAAACATGCGGAAATAAACAAGTTAGAGGTACACGCAAGGTAAAGAAACAATTCGCTCATTTCAGCAAATAGACTGGCGGTGAATTCTAAAGAGATTCGCACTGGTTTGCTATCTTTTTTTTGAGCTGTTGAATACTTTTTAAAGAGATACATAGTAGAAAATGATATACAGTAAGATTTATACAGTACAAAGATTTAGTTCAATTTTTAACAATTTTACAACGGATAACATAATTTCCTATTGTGCTTTTTCTCTCGTAACTCGCATTATAAAACGAAACGATGATATTTCAATGCAAACTCGTCTAAAAGATATAGAAAATTTTACAAAGATTACTTTTCAATTTGACTAATATCGATACGTTCATTACTAGTATTATAACTAAATAAATATATTTAAAAACACAATGTGCTCTGCCTTTCTAATCAATGCTATCATCTTTAACATGTGTCAATAATGCAATACCGTGTATAGAGCTGTTTTACGCAGTAACTTAGTGAAACGTGCACATTTCTTCGCTTTGCGATTCTCACCAGCATCATCATATTATTCTGACTAAGAAGCGTTTTATAACGATACGTCTTGTGCAGATGAGATTCACATCGGTTTGTGTCAAGGCGTGCTTTATGTATCTAGGGGTAGCGCTTGATTCCAAGCTAAACTTTTTGAACCAAAGAAAAAATTTAGTGGATAGTACTTCTCTAGAGTAACAGCGGAATTTAAAACGCGATCATGGCGAATAGAGTTTTTAATTAATAAAGGTTTAGCGATTTATATTTCTGTGCAAATTGCATATCAAATAAACGACTGTGTTGATTATTTTTATATTTGAGTTCAGTTAATTATCGCCAGGCATAAAGAACCATCACAACGAAGAAGAATATTATATGTCGTAATCTTACATTATTATCACAAACCGGATAAATTATCTATTAATTATTGGATAAATAACAATCGCTTACGCTGATGCGATAAAAATTAGAGAATTAATAATAATACAAAATTCTTATATCGAATCACTAGAGCGCTTCTACATACGGCATTGTGGAAACCCAATTATAGACGGAAGATTACTAATTTCAATGGCGAAGTTGTTCCAAAAATGCACACCCAGGAATCGGAAGGAAAACTTTTCAGGTACAGTGCGTATAATAGGAGGTACGAGTTTTTTGTCATCTCTATCATAAAAGCCATACGGATATATTTGGAGGACAAACATGCTAGTTACTCCCGATGATGCTTTCGCATCAACGTGATCTTATATAACAATAAATCTATAAACTATTGTCTTCTATCGCATATCTGTCACAGGGCTGTTCTGGAAAGGGTTATGGACGTGATTATCCCCCGTTGTGCTTTTTAAAAAGGCATTTAAAAGAGAGAGAGAGAGAGAGAGAGAGAGAGAGAGAGAGAGAGAGAAGTGAATGGCTAAATAGATAAATATTTTATTTTTGGAAATTATCTTGTACATGAATCATAAAGCTATAATAAATTACAAATTAAACTACAATAAAGTACAAAATTTCACTTGATAACTAATTACAATTTTGATTTTGATTAAATATATAACCGTATTCTATTAGTTACATTGTGAATATTCATATTTAATATTTCTGATCAAATCAACATTTATATACAGATATTTTTGAACAATATTAGGTTGGTCGCGAAGATACGAAAAAATTGTTTTCAAGTAATTGACAACGAATGTTACCGAATATACGTAGTAAAATTATTTAGTAGCATTAATAATCGGGATGCCCTGTGCAGAATAGCGAGGGTGATGTGAATATGTTGAAAACATACAAACCAGAGAATAAAGGAATGAGCACATGTTTGTTTAGAGTATCATTGGAGTAGACGATTCAACCAGGTGGGTCTGTAATGAAAATGTGTGCTTTTGTGGTTGGTTATGGCAACATATATATTATAGATAGAGTTAGAATACATTATCATTGAAGGACTGCCATAGCTTTATGTAGTTGATAAATGTATTCTTAAAGTATACATGCACACTTACAAAAATCTTCCTATTTAGTAAAAGAAGTCAATTAAGTCAGTCGTTTATGAAAGAGCAATTTACTTGCACAAATTGAAACCTCTTGAATTCAATAAAAACTAGCTATTAAAAAGCAGAATATAAGTGATATGATTTAACTGAATTCTGGTTTATTATGTATACTCAAGAAATTCATTACTCGACAAAAATAAATTCTGCTCCAGCCGAGCAAAGGGAGGAGAAAAGAAAGAGGTAACGTTGAATACGACTACAATAGCTTTTCTTTAGTAGTCGGGATAAAATTTACTTATGCACACGTACGCACGCACGCACGCACGCACACACACACACACACACACCACGCGCGCACGCACGCACGCACCACGCACACACACACACACCACGCACGCACGCACACACACAGAGTGTAATCGGCTTGACAGTTGTGCGCGCGGAACAGAGTGCATTGTTCATGAACACGTTAATATTTTTTTAGGGAAACAGCAAAACGGACACACCCGGACAAAGGGTTAACGACCAAGTCGATCAGTTAAGTTGGCGCACCGAGCTGATTAAAGTTGCCAGCCACCTGTTCGCGCGTGCACTCCAAGTGCTAAATCGATGCATTGCTCGAAGAGAGAAAGAAAAGTTACCGCGTCGAGTCAACCAAATTCCAAGAGACGGGAACGTAATTTGCGTGCGCGCTCACGTACGCTTTGTATATAACAGTGAACATTATACAGGGAAGTTAGAGAGAAAGATAAAGAAAGGGAAAAAAGAGAGCAGTTAGAGGAACTTTTGCCAGAGGCGGCACACGCGAATGTCCGTCCACGTGTCGGTTCGTGTGCGCAATTATATATATTTTACTCTGTATTTAACGGAGCTAACAATCGTTTTCCATGTGCTATCTGCTCCGAAAGGGTAGAAAGAGAGAAGAGAGCGAGTGAAGTGCTTCACAAAAGAGTATGTAATGAGGGAAGAAAATTGCGAAACAATACATGCTCTGATTACCACTTTTTTAATGTATGTCTCTTCCTTTTTGGTCCTGCGTAATTTTCGCGTAATCGAATTCGTGTATCAGTCGCATACGTTATTGTTTATGGAAGCCGGACGCGGCGCGCTGTCTGCGTTTCACATTTACCAATAAGAATTACAAATGATATCATTGTATGCATTCTGTCCCGCATTGTTGACTTAATGAGTACCATTCGTCAAAATCCGATACAAAATGTTTTGACATCGATGCATTGAAGAGTAATATAGTTACCCCGAATTAATTAATCTCACGTGATATTGTTATTCAGATACGTTTGTTATTACACTGTTAACTTCTATCTATTTGTTTCAATAGTTGATTCGGTAGGATATCATTGAAAGGAGACTTAAACAAGTATTGTTATTTTTATATTCCATTTCTTTATAGAACAATAATGAACAGCTGGTCGGTTTTTATAGAGAGAAATATTTTAACTGGGGGGCGTTGCTTGCTCTAATCTCAGCAGGAATGGCTCATTTTATACTTGTCAAGATTTTCCTTCTAAAGTTAGATTGCATGTATAAGTTAAGTTACAGAAAATGCCTTCTCAATTATCGTTGAACATTGCATGTATAGGTTAATTTAATGCAATGGCTTTCTTAATTATAGTGTAATTTTTTTTTGACTGTGATTAAACATTATTATAATTAATTTAAAAATATTAGGTGTCATCAAAATTATGCAAGTGTACCTAACAAAACTATACCGCTTTATATCTAATATTAAGTTTTATTTTATTATATATTATTGTATTTACTCAAGTAATTTTTGAGGGGGCGTGTTAGATTATTTTAGTCTTCTATAAATAATAAAGCAAAAAATACTTGAAACTAAATATTGGCCTGTATCGTAAAAGGATGTAAACATATGTGTCCGCTGGGTCCTGCGCGGCAAATGATTTATGAGTTTATTGTTAGATGTCTGATGTGTTTTTATAGGTTTTAAGTTTCTAACAAAGGCTTGCAGAGTTTTCAATTTCGAGTACTGCAGTTAGTCTTGCGTTGTCCTTTCGTTTGAACAGACGTCTTTTCTTTCCTCGTTTGAAATAAAGTTCATGTTAAAAGATTATTTCGTGTATCATTATTTTAACATTCCACCCACTATATTTAATAAAAATTCAATACAAATAAATTTAATTATTGTATCGTATTATTTTTCTGAAGGGATGAGCAGATGTTAAATCTCCAAGAATCATAATCATAATGCTATAAAATTATAAAAAAACAAATAATATTCATCGGGATATGGTATAGTTGCATATCATACAATTACGAAACATTGCATCATAAACTGAAGCTTGAACACATATGGTTATAGACTTCATTTTTATATGAAATAAAACATATAAATTAAATGATAAAAAAAAATAAAGACAAAGCCAATTCCTATTATAATATTGTCAAAATGAAAAATCAATGAAAAAAAGTTTGAATCTAACAAATAGCTTACTTTTTTTATGATAAAAAAGGTAATCCTATTTATAAAAGAGTTTTTGGTACACTTTTTCGAAGATTGGACTCAATACATTGTATTATTTCTGACGTTGCAATATTATGAAAGATATCTAGGTAAATTTTATTTTATTATTGTAACTGTTATATATATATATATATATTTCGAACAGAAATTTTGCAAGAGATTCTTTTTCAACATTTTTAATTAAGATTCTTTTTATATTTGAAAGTTTAATTTTTTGATGCAGTAATATGAATTTTGTTCATGAAAATTAATCAAAGTTTACTATCTATTTAGTAAAATATATTTTAATAACAATATAATGCAAAATTGACATTGTATAAAAATATCATACCCAATGACTTAATTGTGCTTCAAATTAATAAATACTTTTATTAATCTTCAAAACAGTCGACATAAGTACATTTTTTAATATTAAATTATTCGTGCTTTCTTTTGTGAATTTTTCAACAAAAGACCAAGCCCCTTAAAATTTGTAACACCAACAAACTCAAGAAAGACTTAAAGTTCCTCGGGCTTAGATTTAACGTTACCCTCGTGCACATTCTTCGTTTAAAGTTTACAGCTCAGCATTATAAATTCCGGGCGTGCGAAGTAATGACAAGTTACCTCTAATTTTCTGTAAACTTTCGAAAACTCTCTGTAGCGCTCTCTCTCTCTCTCTCTCTTTCTCTCTCTTCTTTAATATTCTTCCACGCGCAATCTGTAATTAAACTAAAATCTCTTAACCCATTCGTCAGTCGAAGCAACCTTCTTGCACTAGCCCTCAGGAAAGAGGTAGAAAGCAGAGCGAAGCGCACAGCTGTCGCTTTAATTTATTTATTGGGATCTTAAACATCCCACCACCGAGGCGACGGCTACGCGGTAGAGGAGCAACAATGTAGGCCAGAATTCTTTGAGTTTCTCTCTCTCTCTCTCTCTCTCTCGCTCTCCTCTCGCTCTCCTCTCGCTCTTGCTCTCCTTCAGACATCGACAAATACACACAGACATACATACATACCAGCGCAAAAGTTGTTGAGCCCGAGGTTGAGTCTTTCTCACACACGCACTGACTGCATTATATATAGATCCATATCTTAGCCCGCCCTTTTGGTACTGTGCATCGAAACATCCAGGAGAGAATAAGAGTGAGAAAAGAGAGAGAGAGAGAGAGAGAGAGAGAGAGAGAGAGAGAGAGAGAGAGAGAGAGAGTTCAATATCTTATGTAAAGTGGTCGGAGCCTCGGACAGGAATTGCAATTGGCATTGTCTTAAATATGGTGTTCATGCGTTCCGAGGGAAGGAGAAAAGGCTTCGTTCTCTCGTTCTCATGAATACAGAGAGTCGCGCCATTTGATTTATTTCGACACTCTGTTTCTTCTCTCTCTGCCTCTTTCTACCTCTCTCTCTCTCTCTCTTTCTCTCTCTCTCTCTCTCTCTCTCTCTCTCTCTCTCTCTCTCTCTCGCTCTTTCTCTCTCTCGATGGACTACAACTCAAAATACTGCATAATCGAAATAGCGATGCCGGCTATCCTCGAATAAATTGTTTATGTTTGAATTTATTCAGCTAATGATCACCGGCTGTCTAAAAAGTTGTAACTAATATATATATATATATATATATATATATATATATATATATATATATATATATAGTTTGAGTCACAATTATATAAATTTATATAAATATATATATATAAGTTTAAAAATAAAATTTCAATATATATATTTAAACCTTTTTAACGCGATTTTGAAGTAAAAACTGACAGTCATAAATTACGTAACGCAATACGAATTGCGATTATAATTTGTCAAAATAATAATAACATCCGTCAGGGTATGTTGTTGACACTAATTTAGTATAGATAGATATTCTTACATTCTTTCGTTAAGTCTACACTATATATATATATATATATATATATATATATATATATATATATATATTTGATATAACTGTAGTTGAAAAAAACATACTATATTATCATTGATTTTCATACTTCGAGAGTATCAAATTACTTACGGTGTATTTGCTGCAACTAAAGAAAATAGCTTATATGATATAAATAATTTTGTATTTACTCTCCACAAAAAGTACACGTTTTTTATTATTGAGAGTTTATAGAAAAGTAGCGAAAGAGCATAAGAATATGTATTCGGTATCGAATTTCTCGATGCGAACAATGAGAACGAGCATTTTTTTTTGCTGTGTTTTTTATATTATTTAGAATCGCGCCTATGTAGAGGTTATAAAGTTGCCAAATGTAAAGAATTTAAAGAATATCAATGGATATAAAATTATTGTCGCTTTCATTTTTCTATGTATTTGATCCTAGAAAATATAGCGATACATTTGCATGATTAACATAAAGATTAGTCAGCTTGTAAACCAAACCCCATCATCTCTAAATATATAAGATTTAAAAAATTTTTATCAAAATATTTCGCTGCTTCGGGTTAAGGAAAAAATGGAATTATTATTTATAGTATAAAGTTTTCGTGTAAAAAAACCCCTATAACTGAAGAGTATAACCCTTATTATTACTACGAAAATTAAAATGATCTTAATTAGTTTAAAAAACGTTCTAGCCTGACATTTTTTAATCCATATATAAAAAAAAGTCCTAGTTGAATTTTTTGTATTCATTTCTACTCAAACCTACCTCTTGAAATGGGTGAAATCAACTATACGCAACCGAAAACAAAAATCCCAGAAATATCTCTAAAAATTGCAATAAATAATAAGAACAAGACTCCGACGAGAGTCGATATTTACACAAATTTAACGAACTTTATCTTGATAAATATTATTTATCAAGATAAGATCTGTTGAATAGCTTCAACTGTAAAAAAAACCAACACCTGTAGCCAGTTACTGGCCGAACCTGTGAGAATAAATGACGAACGGTGCTAGAAATAAAAATCAGCCCGTCGCCCCCTCTCTTCCTGCGCGATCAATCGTCAGCCAGCCGCTTCTTATATATACAAATTTGCGTTCTTACGTCACTGTCGTGTCTCTCAACGATTTGACGCAGTTCTCCCGACATTAATACCCCCTTCCCCCTCCATCGCCGCCCATAACTATAAGACAAACAACGGGAGGTGCGAGAGTCCGTAATTAAAGGGCAATTAACGGAGCAAAGGCGCGCCCGTTGCTTGGGCCACGCTCTTGACGACGACGGCGACGGCGAGGGAACTGCGAGATTACCGCCCCATTTCCGTAGCTTTTAAGCCGAGTCGCGGCTTTGGGCATCTCTGCACTTTCTTGTTTGCACTGCGCGCGAGCTCGCGTTCATATTATATATGTATATATGCTTACGTCTATTCGTCTTCGTCTCTATTAGTCGACGTACGCGGCGGTTCTACATGTCTGCAGCAGCGCTTTGCTTTTATTAGCTAATTTAGAATTGACGCGTGGCTAATTTGGCGAACGGCATTAAGTATATAGAATTGCGCTTGTCATCAGTCGCGTATATTATGCAACATACCAAAAAGTATTCAAGCACATGAGAAATAAATGAAGAAAAACAAACGTCTTCTCAGAATGTTATTAGGTTTATGTGAATATTCAAATTTAAAATTCTATGTTTACGTCGACTTATATAAAGTAAACAAATAGATACTGGTAACGGTTTCATTGCTCTTTTTGTAAAAGCTAATATAATTATAATGCCAGTCATAGATTGATCTTTTTCACAATCACCCCCTTCCCCTATAAAATCTCAAATATTAAATGTGAAATATAAAAATGATAATGAGCAATTATTGATGTAGTGTATTTGTAAAATTATTTGTAATGTTTTTATAAATTGGTACGCAATCTAAGCAATCAAATAATACTTTTATTTAATTTTGTGTTACAGGTAAGGATATGAAGTTATGCTATGTGCGCACTATACGAAGATAATGTATAGCTATAACTGCGCGTAAATATAGCTACGAAAATTCGAACGTTTCAATTTATTTCGAATACATCAGAAATTTCTTAATTTCCTAAAGAAAAGAAATACTTACGGGCCCGTAAGTATACATACCATTAAAAATTATTTCAAGCGCCATTACACATACACTATTCCAAGCATTATTACAGTACAGTATTACAATCCACTTCCATGTTACATGAACAATGGTTCTTCGTAGTACGCTTATATAATTATCAGCAGTATTACGAGAATTTTTTGTGGCTTTGATAACGTTTAAGATGATTAGGGATTAATATTGGCTTTATTACGTTTTGCCTTAAAATTCGAGACTATATTCACAGAATAGTAACAAAAAAATTCAGGACAAAATAATCGAAAAAATTTAATTCATAATAATTTCTGATTAAAATCATATTTCAGTATAAGTATCGTGTTGAATTTTGTCAAATCCACGTTCAATAAAACATTAGTAATTTGATTTTCTGAAGTACTAAATTCGAGCGAGACAAAGTTTATTTGATAAATTAATAATTCTATTAAAATATACGATTTGCCTTCTTTATCATTAAATACTATGATTTCGTGGGATTATAATATTTTGCAAACATTTATTAAATATAACATTATTTTTACGCTTATTTTTGGTAAATAAATTTATATTAGCTACAGATCTTGGAAGCAATTTACTTATAAAATGAAAGGATATATATATGGTATCGTCTACGTATTTAATTTACTAGTCATAGAAAATTAGTAAAATGTATTTTATTTGAATATCGTTCCGTTTAGAAGTACATTCTTAATTTTGTCCATCAAAAATGTAAATAGTAATCGGTGTTTTCTTTTTAATATGAAAATAATATAAATACCTGGAGAATCACTGAAAAATATTTATTTAACAATATTGTTTAATATTTGGTTTTTTCAAGTCCCACGGAATTTTTCGTTTTACTTTATCATTAAAATGAACATACTGAAGAAGCGCCCAATTAGGAAGCATAATCTTATGTTAATGTAGAGTATCTGCCTTTTTCTACTTTTATACATTATTGTAATAAAGTTTAATTTAATTTAATTAGCTTCTATGCATACACGCCAAGCTTCATATTGCGCGTCATAGAAGCGCAGCCGTATTACATAAAGCAGCATACACCAAAGGAAATTTCATTAGATTTTTACATTGAACATTTCTCTTTTATCAAATATTGAATTCTATATAAATTTGATTCATAATATAATATACATAATTGCATGAAAAAATTTGAGCAGTGAAAAGTGCTCGAAATTCAAATTTTTTAACTTTTATAAAGTTCAATAGTTGTTAATGAAACATTATATCGAGAAATCACACTGGCAATCTGAAAAAATATATGAAATATCCTTGTTAAAACGATTTTTCTTTGTAACGAAAATCATTTATATTAACTATTTCGCGTTCCACTTTTTTTTCCTTTTCATTAATGAAAAGCATTTTTAAATTTTGGTAAAAAATTTCGAACGATGTACTGCTCCCAGACCTTAAGCAGAATTCACATTTTTCATCTGCGACAACATAATAACATCCAGATCATCCGGTATACCTTGAATCTTGTTCGGTGCACATCCGTGCGCCGTGCGAGAGCCGCTCTTAATGTACCTTCTCCTCTCTGTGGCGAACGCGGCTACACACGCACTGATATGTATGCATTATAACCGAAGACCACCTGGCGAGAAATGGAAGCAAGCGCCAAGTTACGTGGTCATAATAAAAGCTCGCGACTCCTCTCCCAAAACCCGTGATTTGGCATCACTTTGGCGCAGCACGCATACATAAACTCGGGTGTGCACGCAAGCACCCAACTACGTTTCGCCTCTTACGATATATTATCGTAACTGATGAAGATATTTATATAGAAATAATGTACAATTTATGTAATTTGGGACATTGCCTATAAAATTTTGAAAATGTTATTATGCCTCGTTTATATATTGTCATGGATTTTCGTGAAATATTATCAATACCCACTTCAATAATTGTCAAGATATACAAAGCTAGACTAACTGGCTTAAATAATTCAAATTCAATATCTCCGTCTCCCTTTTTTATTCGCTTTACTTTATAATATCTTGTCCAGTTGAATCATATACACAACCGGTAGGCCGCATTGATATTCGATATTGCAATGTGATATTATACGTATTGCCGTTCTATACTCTACTGCGCGTCAGAAAGCGCAGAGAAAGAGGACTAAGAAAAGGGAATGAAAGAGAGAAAGAGAGAGAGAGAGAGAGAGAGAGAGAGAGAGAGAGAGAGAGAGAGAGAGAGAGAGAGAGAGCGAGAGGGAGGGCGGGAGGGAGGACGAGATAACAAATAAGAAATTCAATTTTTCCGCGGAAATAGGTACGCTCCTCCTGTCGAATTATTATTATTATTATCTATGTAGCGTATAACGAGATATATCTAGTCGCTGGAATTGTTATTGAAGAGAATCGTCGGGCTGTATTGCCTTCTGAGAGATGAATATGATGAACGTCCGCCAGCACAAGGCTCAATTGCCAAAGGGCGAAAGAAAGAGAATAGGGGCGACGTGGAGAGACAGAGAGATAGAGTGATATAGAGAGGGAGGGGTGGGGGAGACGACAAAGCGTTGCGTGGAAGCGGAAGATGGAGCGAAGCGACTCTTTTAACTGGCGCTGCCGCTGGCGCGGCATCGTAAATCCGCGGTAAGAAAGTTGGAAATGAAGAAGAGAACGACGAACGCAGAGAGTACAGCTGCTAGCATTATACCTAGAGAGAGAGAAGAGAGAGAGAGAGTAATGGCGTATAGTTGCAGTTGAGAGAGGGAGTAGAAATAATAATACCCGCAGCTATGGGAATCGAACGCACACTGAAAGATAGAAAGTGTGAGGGAGTGTGTACGAGCTGTGGTGAATTTAAAATTCTTGAGTAAAGGTTTAAAGCGGACATTAATTTAAATGCTTCAACGTTTTTTTTTTATATGAGACCGATTACAAATAATACTTGCAGAATTGAATATTAATAATTCTTTTGAAAAAAATTCATGAAGTCAAAGTCATGGAATTATATTTCATGTGGCATATTTTAAATGTTAAACGATTCTAAGATAAGAATATACGTAAGAATTACGAGGATCGATCAATAACTACTAATATGTCAAGCGATATAAATATACACCATTGCTGAGAATAGTAAAACGGATAGTAGACAATTTTGGACTGTTGTATTTTAAACAGTGCCGACGAAAATTTTTTAATTTACTTGAATATCTAGGCAAACTTATTAAATGTTTTTTGTATGTTTTGATTCCATAAAATATAACAATATCCATCCGTAATTTGCGTTTTATTCGTGGATAATAAAATGTAAAAGGACATAAAAGCAAGTTTCGATTACATATATCATGATTTCACTATATTTGACAATCGTGAGATATTAGCGATCACAAACGTCGAATAGCGCCATTAATAAATTATACTAAAGTTACGTGATATATGAAAGGCAAATATAAAGTAGAAATGATTTCAATATCTTAAAAACATTAAATATCCATTTTACGTGATGAATTTATACGTGGTCATTCATTGATTTTATCGTTTCGATGAATAATATCTGATAGATCTAGTTACTGGATACTTTGTTACCGACAAGAACTAATGCTATGTTCCATAAAAATCTGGTGTCGCGAAAAGAGCCACAAAAGATATATTTTAAGAAAAAAGACGAATGATAAATTCCAAATGAAGATGGCCGGTTATATATTCAGTTTTGTGCTGCCATCACATTCAGCGTCTCTACCATAAAGTTGGACTCTTCGTGGGTGATCGCTGCGTGCGCTACCGCTCTTTTCATTCTTCAGAGTGACTAAAACCATTTGTATCAACTAGAAATTGGAGTTAAGTCATAAATATTTCCACTCGATGATTATTGTTTACAATTGTCAATGCTAAAATATTTCAAGAACAATGGACGGATTAATTTAATTCGACTTTTGACGATGAAACACCATCAGTAATCTTTGTAGAATAGTTGTATCAAATTTTATCAAAATTGTTGATCTTCAATTACTGACAATTTCTGAAGAATATTGATTTTGTCCCTTGATTGATATAACAAAGCCGTGTGATTCAACTGAGGAATTCTAATATGTAGAACACGTGTTCAAAATAGTACGAATAATTGGGAATCAGAAAAATATCTTCACGTTGCTTTCCACATCATTTGATAATCGCTCAATAAATCTCATATTGGTTCGATAAAAAAATTTAAAGAATTATGATCGCCATGCTTCAAATGCATTTATGATATTATGACAATTCAAGAATCATGAACCTATCTTTATACATCTGAAAGAGGACAGCAGTCGATTGTATAGGTCTGAAGATAAACCAAATCCAACAAAATTTCTTAGCGACTGAAGCACTTCTAGGCAAACATACTTACCTATACCTTATGACAGATCTGAAAAGTGACAATTATATCACTAGTTCAACGTCAAACGATCAATTCTGAATGGTAGTGAACAATTTATTTGTTTAAAATTTTTGTTATCAAATCAGTGTCTACCAGCACAATCCTTTTTGGGAACTACGCGCCGTGTTGATTAGTTACGATTCACGATCATCCACTGCCTACGACTTTGATTTACCATTTAATGAATTATTATTATTCTTGTACACGAAATATAAATTCTGAAGAACATGTTTTTCGATAAAACATAATTAAAATGTGAGTAATATTTTAAAAATTGATTAAAGAGTATGTAAAAATGTATTCATCTTTATCGAGAATTCTTTGACGAGCAATCTTACATTCTCCTGGAGTAACTTTACTTTCATTTCTTTGTGTATCCAAAACATAAAAAGCAACCTTCATATTACTTTAGTCACACTTTAGTATCACTTTAAAGTATTTTTAAAAAGTGGAAATGGAATGCAGATGAATCGCTTGTAACATTAAGATGTAAGTGTCCTTAATACATTGAGCACAACAATATTCGTATTCATCTATGAAAAGATGTGGGCTCAATACATTTGATTTACCTACTTTTATTGTCACAGGTGAGCACACTGTTAAAAGTCGCGCGCATTACTTCCGCAGCGCATCTCTTTCTCCTCATTTAAGGCCTTCATTCTATTTCCTTTCGCATCTGTTTTTTCTTCCACTCGGATTGGAATCTTTAAAAGGGCAGGAGTATTACTACGCTCGCTCGTGATCCCGCGCTCTTTATCTCCCTCTCCCCCTCTTTCTGTCTTTCTTTCTCTTTCTCTCTCTCTCTCTCTTCTGAATTAAATGGAAGACGCGGAGAACAAAGAGAATGCTTCGCAAATACTGCCAGAGGTCCATGCGCGCTGGGCCCAACTTTTCCTCTTGGATTCTCTACTACGTACGATCGAACCGCCTGTTGCGGCTTTTATAAAAAGAAGGATTGCGGTCTTTGTCCTGTGCTGAGGCTTCGGCAAGAATGACATTTCTGGTAGAAAGAGCCTCAAATACGAGTAAACCAAACAGGTTTTGAAGTTTTTTTTCTCGTCGACATTCTTCAAATAGATTGCGGCGATTCAATGAGAATTTATTGGGCACGATTTTGCAAAGTAATAGGAGCACGATTAAAAGTTCATAGCTTCGTTATATATATATATATATATATATATATATATATATATATATATATATATATATTATTTGAAGTAGAAAAGAGTAATATTAACTCATCGCGTAAACGGACACAACCAAACGGATAAATCCATATGGGCGCGCAAAAGTTTGGATTTGTCGAGGTATTTCTATTCCGGGTCATTATTCTCGCTTTTGTGTTCCTAATTGCACTTGAAAATGTTTGTACCCGTTAGAATTTTATTGGGAATAATGTGATATACTATTATGAAAATAACGATATACAACCGGGGCACGGATCGATTTTGCCGTATTATCCTCCCTATCCCTCTCACCCCGGCTCTCTACATTCGTATCGTTTATAATTGCAAACAAGGAAGGGAGCCAACCCCCACGCGGGTTTTAATGCCCTATATATCTCGCGTCCTCGTTCTCCGTGGACTGATTCTCTCTCAGTGGACAAGTGCTCGAAACAAATATTTGCTCCGGACTGTGCCCGCGCGTGCGCGTCCACTCCTATTACTGTAATTTCTCAAATTTGAGAGGGGTGAGGCAGAGAGCGAGAGAGAGAGAGAGAGAGAGAGAGAGAGAGAGAGAGAGAGAGAGCGAGATGATTTTCAATGGCGACATATATTGTTTTACAGGTAATTACGTCACGTTCTAGCGCTTGGGGCTACGAACCTGCAGCATGAAAGGGACCGTTTGCAACGTTGAATGCTTTAATAGGTTCCCTTCGAGGTTGCATGCTCGAAGATGTTGGCAAATAAATAAATAAATATATTTATACATCTATCTTATTTTAGCTAATATATTTAGACTGTAAGGCCTATACAAATATTTATTAATTTACATATCTCTACTTTAGGCCAAAAAAATTGGTGGAAGTTTGTTTAAAATGCTTTCGTATGCTTTTGTATCGGTTCAAATAAGATATTTTAATGTATGAAAAAATCTATACATCAAAGCTTTTATAGAAGCTATTTGTGTTTTTCTTTTAAGTTGGGAATTAAATTGTTACATTTTTATTTATAATATATATAGAAGGCTTTTTACAATCCCCATGTTCAAGAAATTTGGTTTTACATTAGTAAAAGCAAATATAATTTAATTTTATGTCAACCTTTCAAGTCATTTTGTTTAATTCGGTCCTTTTCAGGGCAAGGATTTTACAATGTTTATTAATATACATATAATCCAAAAATAAACTACAAAGGTAAATAGTTGCTCGCTCTCTCTCTCTCTCTTTCTCTCTCTCTCTCTCTCTCTCTCTCTCTCTCTGCATGCTAGAAACAAGTGATGTGTGAAATAACGAAGAAGTCCTAAAAAATTGCATTGCACTTTTTGTCGTTCTTTTGATATTGGATTCAATTCTCTTCTATTAAAAATTGTTTTGAAAAAATTCAAGCAACTTATATTCTGTTTTTCAATTAATATTAATATAACTAAGACTTTTGGGATAGAGAATTAAGGTAATATTTGTTAATAATTATTGAATTTAGACAGATATTCATATGGAATATTTATACAATTATTTAGAAAGATCAATGCGGTTGTAAAATATTTTTGTTTAATGAAAAAAATGAAAGCTTAGACAATATTTGCAAACATAATATTTAACATTCCTCCAGAGAAACACGATTGTTCCCAAAATGAAAATTATATTCAAAAATACATGGATAAATCTCCTTTCTCTTAAGAAAATTAAACGAAATAATATCCCAGATAAATGAAAAGTATCTGTTCTTGTATTTTGTTAAGCTAATTAATTTACTCTGCGGAAAAGAATATCTTGGTATATTATTAGAATTTATTAAAGCACTCTTCCCTCTGAAAAAAAACAAAATATAATGCACCTTGTTTTAAAGCGCCCAGCACACTATATTTCTGTTGAAAGTCAGAAGGAAGCCTTATATAATAAGGAGAATTGTTGGATACGAATAGTAGAGATAGAGAAGGGAGAGAGAGAGAGAGAGAGAGAGAGAGAGAGAGAGAGAGAGAGAGAGAGAGAGAGAGCGAGAGAGACAGCGACAAGACAGAGAATAACACCGGGGAAGCTATTTGCTTTTTTTTTAAATTATACAGCCCCGAGCGCACGACTGGGGAGGGAGCCCTTAACGAACTCTGCATCCATTTGCCCTCTCTGATTAGAAATTAATTCAAAGTAGTTTCGACGAAAATTCAGATTGCCGCAATAACGAGTCATCCTCGGGCGTTAGTCTCTTTCTGTCTCTTCCTCATCCCGCCCCGCACTCTTCTGGTCAGTAAATTAAAATTTTCACTTAGTTTTCACCAACCGTCTCCCTTTATACTGCCTTTAGAGACGATAATATATACGCGTGCAACTGACGTTGAGTTTCTATCTCTCTCTCTTTCTCTCTCTCTCTCTCCCTCACTCTATCTATCTTTTCTCTTCTATCCCTCTGCCTCTCTCTTTCTTCATTTTTTTTATTGGATTCCTCCGTCTATCGCATTTCTCGAGTGCTTACGTAATTAAATGTGCGATAATTGGATATTTCGTTTGGCGCGAGTATGATTAAGAGGGAGCGCTTTACGAATATCTAACGGTGACAACCCGATGTGAAGAATCTATAATTGATTCGGAGGGATATCGGACGGCGAAATAAACGGGATGGCGCCAACTGGATGTCAATTGAGACGAATTCGAAATACGTCGATGCAAAAGAGGTTCATAAGGATTTTTTCTCCAATATATTTTTAAATAAGCGATAGCGTACGGTAGACGAAATATTTATTATATTACAATTGACAAATCATGTTTAATATTATATGAGCTATATATATGATATTATTATTATATAATTATGTGCTGTTATTTTAAGTTTATGGATATCGTGAAAAGCGTACACGGACGAGTACTTTCAACTTTTCCTAATTAAAATTATCGGTTTTATATAAATCGCGAGAATAACTCATTATAAAATTATTTAGGTCGCCAGAGGTGTACACTATTTTGTTCGTAAACTTTTGATCCCATGATTCAGTCCACGACAAATCTATATCTATATAAAATGATATATAAAGAATGAAGAAAAAAATAGATGAAGAAAAAAAACGAAATGACTAACAAGTTTTAATTTTCTCATCCTATTCGAGCCCTCGGAAGGTAAAACTATAAGTTGTCAGAAAACAACTCAAGTTTTGCCCTACCAGTAACGTCAATATAGCTGGCCTCGAGAAAACGTATTTTGTAGTCTTCCTTATTGGACGTAAACTGTAAGAAAAATATATAACCAATCGATATTTTATATTGCTCTTTTGTCTGTATATATATACATATATATATATATATATATATATATATATATATATATATATATACAGGGGAGGAGAAATCTACTGAATTGTTTCCTTTCAAGATTGTAAAATTTAATCAATTTCCATCGTAACATTTTATTAGCAATCTTAGAAATGAAATCATACTAAACTCCGGAGGTTCAATTACGTTGTTTATGTAAAGCTACTTAAGAATTTGTATAGCTGAAAGTATTGAGGGGATTGTTACGCTTATACGTAAATTAGAAAAGGAAAGAGAGAGAGAGAGAGAGAGAGAGAGAGAGATCGAGAAACAGGGAGAGGGCAAGAGAAATAGAGATAGGGGATCACAATAGTTGAACTATTTAATTGACTATAATAAAATAAAGTTGAATGCAGACAACCAACTCACATTCAGTCTCAACTTCGCTCTTATTTCCAATGCAAATAGGTTTATTCAGTCCGACTCTCCGGTATTACAAAAATTCACTCACGTTTTCTTCAATAGCAAATCCTATTTTTAAATCCGAACTGAACAAGAACGGAAAACTTTATGTTTATAGGCAGTCTTTGTCATGCGGCAACGGTTCGGTCTTATAGAAAGATGAAAAACTCAAGCTTTTTAGTTAATCTTCAAATAACCTTGAAAATGAGCTCAAAAATATGTTGGAAGTTAAGAAAATATTAACTGGAACGACTAAAGCCGAGCATTGGAAAATTATCTGGACGCCAACGAAAAAAAGGTAATATTGACTTTAACATGAACTTAGGAGATTAAAGAAAAACATGAATGATATAGAGAATTGAATTGAACCCTGTTCTGGAACTCGGAAGTCATAAACATGAGGTTCCTATTATAAAATTGAAATTGGATCTTGAACAGACCTTAACAATTGCCCTGGACGATAACGAAAATCTAAATTAAGCTCATCGGTTCATATTTAGCGCACCGAAAATGTTTGTACGAACTCTCGAAAAAATTTTTGATCGAAATTTTCTCGAATAAGGCGTCCCCGAGTAGTTATACTCAAGGATGTACTTACATTTGTCGCACTTAATATATACCTATCCACCTATCATCTTATTGCTCTCCTGTAACGCTCTTCTGATATTTCACGCATTGCGCTCCAACCGCAAGGTAGAGTTTCTTTACGCAGCGAATTCCGATGTACGGAAGAGTGACTATCACCCTACCCTCCTGGGCAATAATAACAGCGATAGAGTAAGACAGAGTGGAAGCGAGAGAGAGAGAGAGAGAGAGAGAGAGAGAGAGAGAGAGAGAGAGAGAGCGAGAGGGGGTATGGGGAATTCTTCTTACAGCCTTTTCCAGTAATACCATTACAGAGCAAAAGTATGACGAAGATACACACACGCGAGCGCACTCCAGCTTAATAATGTCTTTGAGGCATTACGGGCGTGCGCCCGATGCGCCGCGACGTTAGGCTTTGTCGAGTACACGGCAGCAATAACTGTCGCGATGATGGAGGTGGCGCCAAAAGAGCTCAAAAAGGAAAAGCCCTCCTCGCTCCCCCCGTCCTATAGCCTCCTCTCTCCCTTTATTGAGGGATAAGAGAAAAAAAAAACGAGAAGCTCACGCTGGGCAGTTCCGTCGCTCGTGATTTTTATTCGCCGCACCCTGTGCCCCCCCCCAACCCCTACACCCACAATCCCTTTATCGATCCCATATAATTTTACCTTTGCGAGGAAAAGGCGAATCGAGTCTCTACCTGCAGTACATACTCTATCCGCACTTTTTTCATATACACGCAGTTTTTGCGGGTAGTCGCTCTCTCTCTCTCTCTCTCTCTCTCTCTCTATCTCTCTCTTTCTACATATATCTCTCCGTCCCTCCCACTCGCTGCGTCCACGCGTATACTGTCGACGGGGATTTGGCGCGGACTATAGAAACGCGCGCGCGCGCGCGCGCGTGTAAAAGGGCGAACGACGTGGAGATGGAGGAGGCGGAGTGAGTTGAAAAAAACCGAATGGGGCGCACGTTGTTCTACCTCCCCCTGCTCTATCCCCTTCCCTGCGCCCTGCGCAACGCAAGGGAGAGAGCTCGAAAACGCGGACGCGAGAGCCAGCGGCCGGCCAGGCATATCTAGCCTTTGGGCTCCGCGAGTGCGCTGCGCGAGTGCGCGCGTGGGTAGCTTATTTACGAGTTGTTTTTCTCTCTCCCCTCCCATCGTCCTTTTTGCGTCGTGTTAGCTCGCCTCCGATCCTGAGCGCGCGCAAAACCACTCGAATATTGCGAACGGATTTTCATATTATTACTCTGGTGGACTACGACTGTCTCCTGTAGCCTCCCCCCCCCTATACCCACAGTCGATTCCCCTATGGTAAAAGTTTATTTATATGCACTTTCCAACGCTCGCGTGCTCTCTCTCCCTCTCTTGGTCTATATTTCACTTTCGGTGCGTTTGCTTTTTTCTATTTTCATTTTTTACCTCCTCCACCTCCTGGCTCGAGCAGTTTTTTTGTTCTCGTTAGTTTACCCCTCCTCCCTGGCAGTGTACTCGCTTGTTCGACGGTGTGGTATATTCGTTTATCTGTGACGCATCCCTCTCCCCCGAATTTTTAGCTTTATGCGCTTAATCGAAAAGCTCTTTGCCGTTATTGACATAACGTATGGATTATTAGAATGGCAATTGTATGGAATGAATGTGCAGTGTTGAAAGTGAGTTGAAAGGTATTGTATGGGTTCAAATATCTGTTCTTAAGAAATAATATCACAGCTATCTGAATGTTCGCTTTATACTCGGTTTTCTAGTTTGATGCACAGACAAGTATTGCTTATGAGTAGTAGTCGAATATATCAGAAAATTTTTTTATTATAGTTCAAAAGTATTCGAAAGAATTAGGACTTCACCCTTTTCCGCAATAAGAGCAAGAATAATCTGAATTATTTTAAAATAATTGAAAAACAATAAATTTAATTTAATTAAGTTTTTCACGGTTTTTTAAAATTTTTACAGCCAAACTTTTCAACGTATTTCTGGATAGCAATAACTCACTATTACTGTTTATCAACTTTTGAAATTACAGTTTCATTCAATATCTATTCATTTTCTGAATGCTAATGCGAATTATTTTATAATGAATCATTTAATGATTGAATAAGATTACAAAAATAATTAGTGAATACAGTAAGCAATGAAAAAATACATAAAATTAAAAACGAAACTATTCGAACAAATAACAAAAACGGAGAATCTCGTTTCGAACTGGCTCAACGTAGTTGACTCGATCGACAAAAGCAACGAGAGTAAATAACCTTAAAACGTGTCTCATTCTCTGTCTCTCTCTCTCTCTCTCGTTCTCTTAAGAGATAGATAGATAGAGAGAGAGAGAGAGAGAGAGAGAGAAGAGAGAGAGAGAGAGAGGGAGAGAGAGAGAGAGAGAGAGAGAAAGAGAATAAAAGAACAATATTTTGCATTGAGATTTCCGCGTAAATGGTTGGGGGGAAGGGGAGTCGGTAGGCGAGGGGTGAGGGAGGTAAATCGAACGAAGGGCAGTACGGGCATCGGGCTATATGGATCAGCAGCAGAGTCCATTCCCGTGTGGTATATCTTTGCAGTGCAAAGGTGTGCGTTTAAATCGAACTCAGCGAGCGCGCCGCAACGCAATCAAATAAACATTACCTTTTATTTATGCGTGCACTCGAGCCCGCACCTTCTTTGCCTTCGACTTGCGCGGTCCGCACCACCTTCCTTCATTCTCTCTCTCTCCCTATCTCTCTCTCTCTCTCTCTCTCCTCCTCTCTCTTACTCTCTCTTTCTCTCTCTGCCCACCGGCACCCCTCCCCCGTATTCGCGTCTTCGGCTGCATGGACTTTATAGAGTATACCTTCCCTTCTCCTCCATCTCACTCGTTTTTCTTCCTTACCGTATATCCGGTGCAATATAGGGTCATTCCACCGTGTTTGTGGTACACCCTCCTCCCACCTCTTGCCACTGCACCTCGAGAATCACACACATATACATCACATACATTACACACGCACACGCACACGCACGCACACACAGACACACACACACACCACACACAGCGCACCGCACCACACACACCACACACACACACACACACACACACACACCACACACACACACAGAGAGAGAGAGAGAGAGAGAGAGAGAGAGAGAGAGAGACATACGCACATGCGCGCGCGCGAGCTTATATATATATATGTTCGTGTAGTTCGCGTGGGTGTACAGCGCGCGTTTTCTTTTCTATCGAGAGTGCAGCTCTATACGTACATGGAGCTGCGCGTTCGCGAGCGCGCGCCCGACTTACCGCTGTATATTGCATATAAACACAGCGATAAGCCGTGGCGCGCGTCACCTCGATCTTCCCCGCGGCATGTACTCGCGCTGCCGTTATATTTTTGCCTCCCGTCTGGGAGTGGAAGTATTTTCCGGCTTGTTGACGCCGCGAACTTACCCGTTCTTCTCCCCCCTCGCTCCAACGACTGGATGATTTCACTGAGAGCCTCTCTAACAGTTTTCTCGACACTTAAGAGTGATAATGAGTTCCAGGACGATTGGAGGGATTAGTTCCCTAAGGAATTCACAGACTTCTCATGAGTTTATAAGAAGATATTTTAATAAGAAGATATTTCAACGTGAAAAGTTATAAACGATTTCGTTAGGACCCAACGAGTCCGAATGATTTCGCTGAATTCTAACGAGTTATCATAGAGTCGGAATGAATTTGGAGAGTTGTCATAGCTCATTTCGAGTTTGGATGGATTCACAAAAAGACTAACGTGCTCACAAAGACTCAAAATGATCGCGGAAGTTCATTAATACAATGACGATTTCTTGGCAAAACATATATTCCTACCGTATATCTTACCGTCCTTTCTATCAATTTTATCATAATTCTTCATATTCGCCATAATCCTGCGAAGCGAGGAGTTTCGGACTAAAAGAACTATTGATGGAATTCTACGAAAGTCATGAAAACTGTTTAGAGTTTGCGCGAATCCTTGAACTCTATTATACATGCAGGTTTTTAAAGAATTGGAGTAGTTTTTAAAAAATTTAAATGAGATTTTTAGGATTTTTAATGAGGTTGCTAAGAGATCAAATAAATTTAAAAAATTTTAACGAGCTTTCAAAGATTTCTAAAGAATTCGCTAAAACTTCTGTGTTTGCTACGAGTTCTACGTGTTTTCCAAGTACTTGTCAAGTTTGAATACGTTTAAAATGCTAGAATAAGTTGTCAGAGCTTAATTAATTTCATAGAGTTCTGATAACTTTACACACGATTGCATAATGTAATTATTTGTTGATCAATCAAACAAGTGGTCATATGACCGTAAAGTTTGAGTTTCATTATGATTTAGCGTAAAATCTTTAGAACTTCATAGACTTACCCGAACTCTTTAACAATATATTCGAATATTTTCGACTTATTCAAACTCTTAGCCAGCTAGTGAGAAATCTTCAAGAACTCATTTGAACTTTGAGCCAAGATTTCATTCGATATCTAGGAACTCTCGTTTCAACTTTATGAATTGCTTTGAATTCTTGAACAACTCTTTGGGAGTTATTATTTGAAATCTTTGTAGACTTGCTGGCATAAGAAGATCGCGGAGTTTCACGTGTAGATTTCAAAGAGTTTGGATGATTTCGTTTGAATGATTTCAGATGAGTCCGTTTCTCCGTAGAGTATATTACAATAAAGCTCGGTTCGCAAGATGAATTATGATGAAAATTGTTATGGAGCAAATACATCGGACGATTAAGGATTATCATATCTCGCCTCCGATTTCTTTACGATCCTAGAAGGGGAGGTTCGTACAGTTGATGCGCGCCTTTTTTACATTTCCATGCGATCGTGGCTCTTTTTACTGCCCTATACTCTGTAACGTATATATAGAGGAGCGTAGAGAGCGACGTTACGGGTAGTGAAATTTTTTTATGGGTGGGCAGGGTGGTCACGACGAAAGGATAATTGGCGAGACGTCGCGTGGATTATTGGGCCTATAAATTTAGCTTATAGATATAGCTATTATACGATTCCGTTGTTTTTCGAGGGATTAAAAGCAGGAAAAAAAGAAGAAAACTATAACTAAAGCCTTGGCAAAAACTGCCACGCGAAGCCATCGACGTAAAGTTTTAAATGATTTTTTTTTTCATATTGCAAGATATATACGCAGAAAGGTGCGCACGTGTGCTTTTGATAGCTGATTAGTTGGAGAAAACTTTTGGCCGAATTCGTAAAGTGAGAAGGAAAGGGGAGGGGGCGGGGCTCTTTCAATCTTTAGCCAGCAGTGAATCCATTCCGTATTCGGGTATACGTGAGCGGTATGATATTGAGGCACTCGGGTGGCCCACACTTTTTTCTACCTTTGGCCTATGTATTATTCGGATGAGGCGCGCGTATACACAAATATTTTCAATTTATTTCTTTTCGACTCTGCTTCTCCGAGCGTAGCTGTTAGATATATATAAAAAAGAGAAGGTATATATATATATATATATATATATATATATATATATATACTGGAAATAATTCGATGTATACATAAATGTATATTTGAATATAAGGTGAATACCGCTCCCCTGAAGTATAGGAAAAAAGGCTCTGTACTCATCAGAATCAACTCAATTATTGCGTTATATTATTAGAATTATGATTTACTAAAAGAATGTTTGATGCATCTGCTTCTATTTATACGTCAACGTGCGTGGGAGCACACATGGATACAATTATATGCACATATAGTCTAAACGCTGTAATAAAACGCAAAGTCACAAGCCGCAGGCAGGCAATGTTCTCATGCGTATGTGTGTGTGTATATATATATATATATATATATATATATATATATATAGAAAAGCTTGCGCGCGGACAATGTTGCGGTGTTCCACCGCGGTCGCGTGCGCGCAAGCATCGCATCGGTGCGGATGAGTCGACGCACCTATATATATGTATTATAAGTAAACCGATATGCTTGTTCCGGTCAAAGGCTGTATTATATATATATATATATATATATATATATATATATATATATATATATATATAGGCTATATATACAGTATTGATTATATATGCGATGCGCGCCCAAATGCATCGGACGCGATGTACGACGCATTGTCTAAGGTATAATATTGGCAAGCGACCTGGCTGCAGAAAGAATATTGATAGACACTGGTACAATAATAATATATGCGTACGTCTGTTTCTACGGGAGGGGGCGGGCCCCTAATTTTTTTTTTTGTTTTAACTAAATTTCTTATAATTTGATTTTATATTATATGGGTGAACACGTTTTTTTCTATGCTTGCAACCAATACGACATTTTACGTCGGATAATTCGTTAGCGCAACGACGAGCACGAAGACGCGACTTATGCCTTCTTGCGCGTTATTATAATTTTAAAAAAGAAGAAAAAAGGGAAAAGGTCGCGCAGCCGTGTAATGGAACCGGCTGCCTGATGTTATTGCAGAATATATCGCGCCCATCCCCGGCATAACCGTCGTCGAACGTTCACGCCCCGAGAGCGCACCGAGTAATCGGCAAATCTCATCCGGCAAATGCGTCTCTCGCTCAACCCCCCCCCCCCACGCTTACGATCAATCTTGCATAAAATATTTCCAGTCGACGCGCCCTCGCGCGAGGCTCGCGACGTCTGCGAACGCGATATCATTCCTTTCGCAATTTTTAGAGTTGCCACCTCCCCCGTCCAGTCCCAGTCTCGCGCCCCGGCAAAAGTCTCGTCGCGTTGACGACCAATTTTTCATTTTTTCCTTTTTTCGCGGCCAGGATATACACTGCGCCCGCGTTCGCTCGCTCGTGAATTTATATTTTTATCCACTATTATATTGTACGCTCGGCTTTTCAACTTTTTCGTTGGCTGCTGGCAGTGTGCACTGTTAACGGGGAAGATAGAGAAAGAGAGAGGAGAATGAGCCTCTCGCAGCGTCGGATTCTATACACACACACACACACACACATATATATATATATATATATATATATATATATATATATATATCTGTGCGCCGAAACTGAATGCAGCCGCTGATCTGAGAGAGGATTATGGCATCGAGAGTAGATATATAGAAATGAATACTATATTCACAAATATAGCAATTTCATTCCATCTCTCCGAATCCGGAAGCTCCGGCGACGAGACGCGTAGCGGTGGGTATATCGGGGGGGGGGGGGGTGGAGGATGGCGACGTGAAAAGAGACAGTGCATTTGGCAGATTAAGGCCATTGAGTTGCAGCGAGATGCTTGTAAATATGCCCGTGGTGTATAAAAAAGGCTCTGGAGCGAGGACTTGGGGAAAAAAGGCGAGAGGAGGATGCGATTCCGCCCCTTGATGAAATTGGATCCGTTTGAGCGTCGTCCTCCCTTTTCTCTATTTCATATATATATATATATATATATATATATATATATATATATATATATATATATATATATATATATTACACCCTTTCATCGATTTTCACTTCCTTCACCTGAAATTGCTATAAGGCGCAATTTTTCTATTTGGCCGTTCCAGCGCGCGCCGGGCATCGCGTGGATGGCGCGAACAGCGCGCTGACACTGCCATATCTCCGAACAGTGGGTGGGTGGTTGGGCGAGGCTGGCGAGCAGAGGGGGGAGGTGGAAGAGTTTTAATATGTTTTTCGTTTTGCTGAATTGGCAATGATTGCTGTATATGTGGATACTATTACGTTCGCATCGAATAAAAACCATTTTTCAATTGTACGAATAAAGTGTGGGAAGAATTGTGCCAATTCAAAGCCCCACTGAGTTTATTCGCGATCTTTTTTCCTGTCGATATTTATGAAATTATCTGAAATCGAATAATTTCGATAGCTATTCTGATAAAATTTCATGCTGGAAAAATAAATTTCAGTGTCAGACAATGTTGACAACTATTTCTGTAATTTTATTAAATATGATCAATTGTGTTAAAATAATGAATATTTTTTCTTTTATTTTCCCTTGAAAGATTGGAATTGAAGATAATAGATCTCTTTCAGAAAATCCGTTAAATTAATATCTAATATTGAAGTGTTTATGCGGATAAAATGTGTATCAAGCAACGGGTCACTATAATATATTTCTGGTTCCGTAAAGCAATGATAATTTAAACAATTTTTCGATTGGAAGAAAATTTTATTATTTCATACATACCTGGAGGCTTTTAGCAGAAATTGAATCTTCATGAAGAAATTCATAAAAATTACAGCTTTTCGAATTTATCTCAGAAAATACGAAAAATATTAAAAAATATTAAAAGCAATAGTTGTATATATGATCCATATATATATATATATATTTATTCAATACATTTTATCGGTGCAAAAAATATGTTTGGAGAAAATCTTACCGAATGCGATTCTTAACCCCTCCCCCCCCCCTGAGTACCCGGATGGTGTGACCAAATCCTCTGTCTACTTACTTATGCAATTTATCTCGGAAAAACTGCTTCTAAATAAAAAATGCATGGAACAAAAAAGATGTTATTAATGTATTTTAATCACATCTACAACATTTTTTGGAAATTCCTTAGTTTTCGAAAAAATTTTTCTTAGCTTTTACTGATAAATTCGAAAAAAACTTTATTCTTATGGTTTTCGGCATTAAAATTTAACTTCTGCTACAAGCGACTACGACATTCGTAATCAACTTCTCAAAAAACATAAGTGTAAAAATTTTCAACAAATCGAGAGTAGATGCTTTTGGAAGGTCTATCCTCAAAAAACCCAAAACACTGCTCTTTCAGCATTTCCAACTTTCCTTTGATGTTTTATAAAAATTTAACATTTATCCCATTACTTTCTAGACATTTTTAATAAATAATAAGCGTTTGTTATTAATTTATGAAACCAAGAATAATAAACACATTTTTCCCAGATATCTACTTTATTTTATACACTATATATTTAAATAATATTATACATATAGGAATTCAAATACAGTGATTCCACTTTTACCCCATTATCTGACGCGCCTGTGTAACAATAACGAACGGCGCTCGAGCGCGTCAGCAAAACCATGTTTAGGTAATAATGCGCAGCTGTACGTGCATATATATATATATATATATATATATATATATATATATATATATCAAAATATTGACCGTCACAGTTGTATACAGCTATAGGAGAACGCAATTAGGAGGAGCAGAGTAGGGTTAGCGTCTAACGAGCTCTCGTCAGCGCGCTGGAGGGGGATGAACATGGAAGCGTTAGATTGCCCTGTTTCGGACGTAAGAAGAATACCGGCATCTCTCGAGTCTCTTGCTCTTTACATATACAGTATATGTATCTATGTATGCGAGTATATATAAACAGCGCAAATAGAAGGCGCAAGGGTGCTTTTAACCATCAACAGCTGATGAGGGAGGGCGGAGGGGAGGCAGGAGACACATACCTCAGCTTTACTATAGAATAAGAAAAATATTGTCGCGTCTAAGCCCCCTCCTCCTTTCATTGGTGGATAGTTATCGGGTTTCCAGTGCGTGATCTACAAATATATACACTATATAATAAAGAAATCTCAAAATAATTATCGTTACGGATCGTTTTCTGCGGAGTTACGATGCCAGTAAAATGCCTGGACTCGCTGTTGAATTTTTGTGCGCGCGCGCGCGTGTGTATGTGCGTAGTATACCTACCTTGGTCTTCCCGCGAGTATATAACCATCCGGCGATATATATTGGTATTTTCGAATTGCGGAAAATGTCGATTCATTTCAGGCCTTGGGGAAATATACATATGCATAGAGTGGAACGCCACGCTTCGGTAGAAGGGAATAAAAAGGAACATCGTTCAAATATATATATATATATATATATATATATATATATATATATATATATATATATGTTAGAAGTCCGTTTGGAGTCATGTATACGGCTTAAAACTTGTACGAGACATTCCGTTTTATTTGCGATTGTCTTGTGCGATTGCCGTATTTTTCAAGCGATCGATTTTACAAAGTAAAATTAGAATTTTGTGAAAGATGCATAGGGAGGGGGGCAGAAACGTTGAATTATATACGTGTTTATTTAGCTATTTTGTCCATACACTTGGATACAAATTCTAAATATATTTATTTTCGTAACAGCGTTATTTAATTGTTTTATTATTTTAAAGAAATGCTAAAACATTATTCGGGACTTTTAAGTTCTTTCCGAAGATTTTAATATTTTACGAAATTCATATCTATAGCGGGCAATCCGAGGTAACATCTGGTTGGATTTAATCTTTCATCCGATTTCATTTCATTTCACCGCGAAAAGCGTTACGGGGATGTAGCAAAGAAAAAATTTCACTGTAATCTTTTAAAAGAGTCAAGAAGGTCGTGTTTCTGAGAGAAAGACGGAGAAATTACTGGTATGAAGAAAACGAGAAAGAGAGAGAGAGTGAGTGAGTGAGAGAGGGAGAAAGAGAGCAAGAGGGAAGGAAAGCTGTAAAGAGACCTACCGCATGTTCCTCTCGCGCGTACTTGCAACTTCCAGCCTATTGCCCTCTTTTGCTTCTTTTACTTTACCCGCTTTCCTTTAGAGCCTCGCCTCCATTCTCTGTTCCTTTTTTAGTTAAGACCTCTGAGTCCCTTTCTTTTCTTACACGTTCCTATCTTTTCTGATCTGCCATTTCCTCTCGACTTTCCGCTCTAGCTTCTCCTCCCCACCCGTTGTCACCTTCTCCTTTTCACTATGCAACGGATTCATCTGCTCCTGTTGACGACTTTAATAAGCATTTTGTGATGAAGTCGTTGGATATAGCTTTAAATTATTTATTCCCCATCCTGTCAGAATTCCAGAGAATCGACGTTTTTATTTTAATTGTGGATAGGAAGTGAATTGAGACTTGAAATCGAATGTTTGAAAAGTGATAGATCGCACGCTTTAGGATAGAGATTTTATTGATATTAAAATGTTTAGCGCAGCGACTCCCTATTTAATTTTATCAGATTTAATATACTTTACCAATGAGTATCCTGTGTAGCGTATCTTTGAGTCGGTTTCTGTACAAGTAATTCATCGATCTCGAGCCATACATAATAGTTGCTGTTGATCTGGTGAAATTTCATGTTTAAATCGGGATTTTAAACGAATACAGCACACTTATTTTGAATATTGAGGTCTTTACATGATTGAATTGAGTCCGACTATGTGGACCTTTGAATCCTATGTGTTAATAAAATTAAGCCATATGTTCATTCTTTTTCTCTTTCTTTCTCTTTCTCTCATTCGCTCCTACCCCCACTCTCTCTCTGTCCCTCTTTTTCTGGTTCGTCATGAAAGGCATGGTTGATTATTGAGGCTAAAACTCTTTGGTCATTGCTGTCCGCTTGACTAAGCTAATAGAGTATAATAGTCGATATCTATATACGTATATCAAACAGACAATAATGTAAGTAGTAATAAAGCAATGATTCATTAATTATAGAGAGATTGTTGTTCTAAGTTTAATAAAGAGGAATTCTCCTCCCTCGCACATAATATAAAATAAGATACAGCAATTTGTTAATGGCGATATATTATATATTAAGGATAATTTATTGATAATATTCAATCTATAATTTATATTAATTTTACTATACGGTACTATACGGTTGATTAGGGCATTTAATTTATCTATATAATTTGGTAAATTTCATTACAGTACAGGATTTTTTTCTAACCATTTAAAATTTTTTACTATTGCAATTTCTAAAAACGTTGACAGATTAATAAGCCCGCTCAAATTTTTTTAATTAAAAAAAAATGCTCTCAGATAAGATTGAATATACCAAGAACAAATATTTTGGTATTCGAAAAAATCAGAGAGTGTTCTTTAAATAAGGCTTGTTTATCAAAATTTCATTGTTGAATCTTAACATATTTTATTATTTAACTTTTTTAAGCTTAAAAAGTATCAAAACAAAAATTGTTTATTTATAAACCAAACTGTTCTTAGCATATATCACAACTATAAATAAAACTACACCAAGCCACAATAAGCTTCCACGATACATTTTCATTTTCCTCCCACGGCATACAGTGCGGAAATAAAGTACGTTCTACAAATCGAGGTTAAGCCATTAATTCGACCCATCTCTCTCTCTCTCTCTCTCTCTCTCATCATT